>JAPWTK010000017.1:797500-1397500 GCA_029963805.1 Aromia moschata
CCCCCCCCCCCCCCCCACCTCCCCCCCCCCCCCCCCCCCTCCCCCCCCCCCCCCCCCCCCCCCCCCCCCCCTCCCCCCCTCCTCCTCCCCCCCCCCCCCCCCTCCCCCTCCTGCTCGGGGTGCGGTTGGGGCCCTGGCTCGCCCGTCGGTTTCTTCCCCCCCCCCCCCCCCCTCCTCCCCCCCCCCCTCCCTCCCCTCCCTCTCCCCCCCCGCCCTGCGCCGCCGGCCCTCCGCTGTGTCCCACGTCCCCCTCCCTCCCTCCCCCCCCCCCCCCCCCCTCTCCCCCTCTTCCCCCCCCCCCCCCCCTCCCCCCTCCCCCCCCTCCCTCCCCCCCCTCCCCTCCCCCCCCCCACACCGGTGCGGGGTTCCGCTGCTGCCCCCCCCCCCCGCGGCTCCCCCCCCCCCCCCCCCCCCCCCCCCCCCCCCCCCCCCCCCCCCCCCCCCCCTCCCCCCCGTCCGCCCCCCTCTCGCCCTGCCTGTCTCCTCTCTCCCCTTTCCCCCCCCCGACTCCTCCCGGGTCGGGTCGGGGCGCCCCCCGTCCCCCCCCCTCCCCCCGCGGCTCTCGCCCCCCGCCCTCCCCCCCCCCCCCCCCCCCCCCTCCCCCCCCCTCTCCTTCCCTCTCCTTCTCCTCTCCCCCCCCCCCTCCTCTCCTCTCTTCCTCTCCCCCCTCCTCTCTCCCTCCCCCCCCCCCCCCCCCCCCCCCTCTCCTCCCTCCCCCCCCTCCTCTCCTCCCCCTCCCCTCCCCCCCCCCCTCCCCCCCCTCCCCCCCCCCTTTCTCCCGGCTCTTTCCCCGCTCCCCCTCCCCCCTCCTCCCCCCCCCCCCCTCCTCCCCCTCCCCCCCCTCCCCCCTTCCCCCCTCCCCCCCCCCCCCCCCCCCCTCCCCCTCCCCCTCTCCCCCCTCTTTCCTCTCCCTCCTCCTCCCCCCCCCCCCCCTCCTCCCCCCCCCCCGCCTCCTCCCCCCCCCCCCCCTCCCCCCTCTCCCCCCCCCCCCTCCCCCGTCCTCCTCCCCTCCCCCTCCCCCCCTCCTCCCCCTCCTCCTCCCCTCCCCCCCCTCCCTCCCCCCTCCCCTCCCTCCCTCCCCCGCCTTCCTCTCCTCTCCCCTCCCCCTCTCCCCTCCCCCGCTCTCCTCGCCTCCTCTCCCCCCCCCCCCCCCCCCCCCCCCCCCCCCCCCACCGTCGTCGCTTTTCATCCTCTTGTGTCGCTTTTCTTCTCCTTGTTGCAAAAGTTTTAGAATCTCCCCCCCCCCCCCCCCCCCCCCTCCCCTTCCCCCCCCCTTCTTCCCCCCCCCTCCCCCCCCCCCTTTCTTCTTCCTCTCCTCCTTTTTTTTTCCCCCCCCTCCCCCCCCCCCCAATTTTTTTTTTTTTTTCTTTCTTCCCTCCTTTTTTTTTCTTCCCTTTTTTTTTTTTTTCTCCCCCTCCTCCCTCCTCTCCCCCTCTTTCCCCCTTAATCCCCCCCTTCTCCTCCCCCCCCCCCCCCCTATTATTTTTTTTTTTTTTTTTTTTTATTTTTTTCTTCTTTATTTTATATTTTTTTTTTCTCCCCTCTCCACTTTTCTTATATAACTATTTTTTTTTATATAATAAAAAATTAATTTTTAAATTTAAAATAAATTAAATCTTTCCTCTCTTCACTCTTTTTCTTCTAACACATTTATTTACCCCCTCACAAAATTGAGTCATACAAACAATGAATTTTAGTTAAATTTTGAATAAAATTTTAGTTTTATTGTAACCAAATTAGATTTGGTTTGTTTGAGGCAGCTATGTTCCAAGGCTCTCACGTGCAGAGCTTTTCCGAATCATTTATGTGGGCGGGATAATCATGATAAATGGTTTACATTTTTCTTGTCGACTGCTATCGTAGAAAAAAAAGAAAAAACAGCACAGTGATTTTGATTGAACGTTGAAATTATTTTTCCGTCGAATATCCTTGTTTGGAAAAAACTTATTGCGTGGGTACGAGAAGCAATAACCTGCAGCTTTCAGTGAACTTGAAATTACATATTATTTTGATCAATTAGCAATATTTCAAATATGTGGTCATTGTTGTAAGTAATACATTAGGTTTTATTACTAATTTTAAAAATAAGTCGGTGTAAAATGATTAAAACAAGTTTAATGCCGGTTGTTGAAATATACAAACCTCTTTCTAACAAAAATATTTGTCAGATACGTACATATATATGTAGGAAGGTACAGAGCGAGGAGCGAAGGTGGAATAAAAGGTGGAATAAATGGTCGATTTTGTATACATTGTTCTCATTATCCTTTTGGTATTATTCCTAATCGAAAGTATGTATTAATCCTATTCTGTAATAATATCCTAAGGTTCTAAGAAAATTATTTTGAGAGCTAACAGTCTTTAATCTTTTGTCTTACAATTGCCAGCTACTCACTACTCCTACTTCACTATTCACAAGAATAACAATAGATCCATAAAAATCTTTGAAGGAGAAAAAAAACAGCAAGGGAGTATAAGAAATGAATGAATTCACCTGATACATTCAGGACTGCATGCAGTTACATTAAAAACTGGCGCATCCGTCAGTTTAGTTGAAACAATTTCAACTACGAGTAGTTGTTTGTATGCAACCCCAGTGAAATATTTAATATTTGTTGGACCCTCAATATTTCTAATATACATGGCTCATATAAACAATTGTTCTTTTGAACATTGAAATACGAATCAATTAAAATTCAAGTATATTTTGATGGACATTACGTTTAGTTAATGTTATTATTATATCATTTCCACAATACAAGAAAAAAATATTAAATAGACTTTGTGCATAACTACATTTATTCAAAATTAGTATTTTTCAGGAATTTTTATGCGACTAAGCGAGTTTAATTTGTTTATCGAATACGTAAGGTAGTATTTCACTATATCTGTAATAATGTAACCATAAATAATAAAATTGCCACAGTAAATGATAATATTACTTAATAGTCTAATGAGTAACATATATTAGATACCCGTTTAACCGAAATCCATTAAGTTATCCATTTCCCTTTTTCAAATAGTTGGTATATACAAATGTACTTGTATTTATACAATATTTAGCATTATAAAATAGTTGGCATTGTACAAAATAGGACTAATTATTTATGTATGTATGTCTCGTATCATTTGTTAAAGGTTTTCCTTTTTTCACAAATTATTACAGTCATTCCATTCTTTTAACACATTATCCTTTATTAAAAAAAAATATTAAGGAAGATATTATTAGAAGGGAATTTACATGTCGTTCAAGGTTCACGTAAATTCGTTTACTGTATGGTTCTGGATCTTTGAATCGAATTATCCTACATTACTATTTAATTTTAAAAATGAAATTACTGCATACATAAAGAACAAACGTAAACGATATGTTAACTGAATATATGCAAAGAAGAATAGAAATTCATACGTAAATGAACTTGAGAACATTTTATATGCGAAGTGTATCCAGACAGGTGCAGAATATTAACATGGTACGTGTTATTTTTTTCAGCGAATTCCACCATTTCAGCGTCTGATTAGCATATCGTACTGCGAAAACAACATTTCTTAAAAATCCCAATTCCGCTGTCCCAAACACGCTTGTCGATTAGTTCAATCGTATGTCTAACAAGCAATTAATTAGAATAGTACAGCTCACGATAAACTATCAAAGTATGATGACATTTCCGCTAAATGTATGGCACGAGTTCCATTCTTATTTGAGTCACATAAAAGAAGCAAGGGCTTGTAATATAGATATTAGTTATTATTAAGAAATACAAGTCACAGGTTTAGGGGTGTTTTTGGTATGATGCAGATTCAAATAATTGTACGGAGTTATTCATAAATAATGATACATAGGTCACCGATACCAAAATAATGTAAATTAGCTAAAGCTGCCTTAGTCAACTTCAATTAGTCGATTCTACTAGGTATCCAGTTGAATTCGGTAAGAGTAATGTTCCTCGTGATCACATTTGTAATTTCTGATAAATAATGCAATCAATTTGAATTTATGTTGGTTCACAGATCTATTATGCATGCATTTAAGTTGGTTATGCATGCATTTAAGTTGGTTCACAGATCTATTGTTAAAGTAGACTTTGACTGAAACAGTGACAGTTTTCGAAGCTTTATTCGAAAGTTTTCGTCACATCAAACATTGATATGTTATATGTCAACATCCTAAGAATTTTGGAAAAATATTTTAAATTTTCAATGACAAAATGCAGACATATTATTTTAATTCAATTCAATTCAATTCAATTCAATTCAATGTAACTACTTAAAAAAAGTTAACATTTGTGAATCAAATGCATGTATTTAGTTGCACCGGAAATTTCAAATGCGATTATCTCGAATTTCAAATACGTATTCTTAATGACTTCAGGTAGGAATAGGTACACGTTTTACATAAAAAAAAAGTAGGAAAAATGATTTATCTATTATCTATTAGTAACACGATCATAGCTCATAAAAGTTATTCGTTTTAAAGAAGCGCGATCTGCCCCAGGTGACATCCTCTACTAGTGTTATGAAAATTATGAGCAAATTTAAATTTCTCATCAAAAAACCTTCGAATTACCTATTCGTACCGTTATCTCAATTTATTTAGAAATTATAGGGAAAAATCGAAAACACAATTTAATATTTGACCTACTGTATCCTGATTATCATCAACAGTAATTGGACTAAGGTAAAATTAGCTGAATAACATTATTTGACTTAAGGAATCTGTTGTATTACTATGTACCATTATTTATTAATCATCATGTATATTTAAATACAGTGAAGACTTAAATGTTTGCAGGAATACAATATTTTCCGAACTAAAAATATTTTGAAATTAATAGCGGTGACGTCACAATTCTTTTGTACATGACGGCATCGATGTTTTATTTTAAATATAAAGACTATTTTACACATACCAATTTATTGCACAATAAATTGTAGAATTTATTTTTCAATAAATTGTCAAATTTTAGGTATTTTTTAAAATTGTCTACAGTTTGCAATATTTGTAACAATTTATTGGCCAATTTCAACACTGCCAACTCTCAATGACAACGACCTAAAAGTTATCATAGGTTTATCCTAAGAGAATTCGCTTATATCATTACAAAGTTGGACAATAACATGTAAAAAGTTACTAAACATCCATAAAATTGGCCAAGAAATTAGAAAAAAAAAAAAATTAGAGCAAGTTCTAATTCTACAATTTATTGTGGACAATAAATTGAGCACTATTTTTGTTTTACACGTATTCAAATAAATTGAAGGTCAATTTGTACAATTTATTGTGAAAAAAATTGGTGTGTGTAAAACACTTTTAATTATGATGTGTAATTGAAAATAAAAACTGACGTGTCCAAGAATTTTTCCAATATATATTTTTAGAGAATGAATGTATGCAAACCTTTACGGCCTTACAGTATATACGGGTTTTGCCTCGGGTCATCAAGTAACAAAACATTCTAGTTTATATTCCCCCTGCTGAATTATTCTTAAATAAGAGGAAGCACCACTAAAAAAAAATGTTAAAATTTGCCGTTGTCAAAAACAAATACAAAAAATTGTTCTATATTTGTATCTTTGAACTTTGAACCTAGTTCTTATTTTGCTGGCGAAAGCGACGTCACGACTTTAATGGCCTGTATGGGTGTTATTAATCAATTTTCTCAAAACAATACGCTGAACATTTTAAATAGTTATGGCTAAATAAGCCATCCACAATTAATATCACCTACGTGTTCAAGTGGCCGGAGATTCGGATTTAATTGAATAACATAATTTTTCATCATTTATCATCGACGTCGATTCCGTGTACACCTAAATAACGTCCATTGTTGTGGCAACAACGTATTTATTGATTCTCTAACTATGATACTCAATTAAATTAATTAATTGGGTAAATATGACTGTATGACGCAATCAGCTTTTAGACGCCTGAATTGTTCTGCCTTGGAAGCATGATTGGAGATGTCCGTTGCTTGACATATTAATATTTTCGGCAAATTGCGTTGATAAATTCGATTTTTTTAGTCTTCGAGTAATATTATACAAGGTGTTTCGGATTCAGTGTTATACAAGGTGTATCTCATATATGTGGTGAATATTAAAAACATTTAAAGCAAGTGGAATGGTAACAGAATCTTTTTTTTAAATGTTTCTTAAAATAGCTACACCCCTTGTAAATGAGCTTAAAAAAAAAGAAAATGGACGTAATTTAGTGACATCTGTGAGGACGATTTTACTTTAAAACGCTGTCAGTCCGATTATAATTGAGCAAGAGTAGAATTTATTGTCCACCATAAATGGATGGCATCAAGTTGTAAATATTTCAAAATATGACTAGTTGTAATTAGAGGAGACTGGGTCTAGTATGAACACCTTTCAAAATGATTTATATATCGAAAATTAAACAGCGTAGTAACATTTCAAAAATGTGAGCCAGTATCAGTCGGATTTCGAGCAAATTTGAGAGTTTTTGTCCCCCATATGATCCTATGTTGAATTTTTAAAGTCGGACTCCATAAGGTAAATTCACTCACAAGACCAAAATAATTATGTTTGAACAAAGGCCATTGGAACCGATTCTTTGAGCCTAGTATAGTTAGGAGTTCCCACCCCTCTAAGTTAATGTCTCATATAGCTAGTTGGCTTGTGGATGACAATCAATTCACTCACAAGAGCAAACATTTTAGTAACAATTTCCATTCGCAAATTCGATCTATAAATAAAACACAACTTAGAGGACTACAAATTTGGTTGATGTTGAACAAAATGTGTTTCACTTTTTTAACAGTTACATTATGTTCATGATTTAAAACAATCATGGGGAACATTTTTTTTACTTTCCTCCTACACACATGTTCGCTTACTGAGCTTACTAAGTATGCGCACAACACATACTTGACGTTGTACCATTACTCATAAAGTTTCACAAACGTGAAACGTTAAATTTCAAAATATCACCAACAAACTATTAATCAAAAATGGACCGCCTTGCGTTATGTAAAACATATCCTATTAGTCCAATAAGTTTAATATCTAAAAAAAAATGGTAACAAATATTTGATCAAAACTGTATTTTTAAGAAGCGTTTTAAAAAAAACTATACGTGATTATTTAATAACCGCACAATTTTTTTTATCCAGGTTAGACTGAAGTAATCGCGTATACTGTGGTGTGAATTTTTAATTGAGATAATAAAAGTCCAAATATCAAAGTCCCTGTTGTATCCATAATATACAAATGCTTCCTAAGGCACATATTTGTTTTACTTAATTTGTTCGGTACTTAACCTAACACAAATTTTTTTATAATAAATTTAAATCAAAAGTGATCCAATTTCTATAACAGAATATTTTTTTACAGACTACAGTTTCTTGCCGTATGAATCAAAGATAAAACAATCACCTATGAAATACACATTCCTATTATTAGGAGGTATCAGATATGTCATTTTTGTTAGCGAATACATTTTTGTCTTTAGTCTAACAAACAAATACGGGTTCTTATACTTCAAATACACATTTTTCAAGAATTTCTTGCGAGAGATGATGATTATTTCTTCAATTTAAAGTAATTTGTTGAACTATAGAGGCTTTCCTTAAAACATGCGGTATTTGCTTTAACTCACGATCAGTTGAATGCAGCAATTTAATTGATATATATCTTAATGTAAGTGCTTTAAGATTGTGCCAAAAGTATTACACTGTCTTGCATATCACGCACAGAACTATAGTTCAACTAAGAAATAATGACATCGGAGGTAACAAAAAAGACTGTCGCAGTTTGCGCTGAAAAAATATTGTTCATATTATTAATACATAAATTCAGTGTTCATTGTGTCCAAATTTGTTGTTATAATGTATTAAGCGTTAAAATATTTTTTTTAAACAGTTTGTTTAAGTGGAGCATTTTTATCAGGGGAGGATATCTATCAGGTATTAATGACCTTTGTGAGAATGTAAACTAAATTTCATCTAATGGGACTAATCTAAAGTTTATTTATCTCTAAAACAACGAATTTTCTTATCCCCAAATAAAATAGATTCTAACGCAGTGGCGGATTTACAAATTTGCCGCCAGTAGGCTATTCAATTTTTGCCGCCCCTACTGACCTCTAAAATTCGATAACCTAATTCGCAATCATATTAATTATATTTATTCTGTCAATGAAATTGCAACTTTATGATTTGTGCTCTATCGTCTACATTACATCCTCTTTCTCCCGTTATTAGCATGATTGTACCTAGGGGATCGTTGTGTCAGTTTCTAGATTATTTTTACAACCCACGATTTAGTGAAGATTACACGAGAAATGGTTTTTGGGTATACTTCTGAGCTAAAAAAGCTCAATCATGTACTAATTATAAGGTGGGGTAAAATATGCCTTAAAAATGCTAACAATTTGCCGCCCCCTAAACTCTGCCGCCCTAGGCTCCAGCCTACTCAGCCTGCTGGTAAATCCGCCACTGTTATAACGCCACCACTGAATAACTCAACTATCGTTGTGTCGACCTTCGCTGATTCGTACCGCGTGATTTGTGATGGTTCATTTCATTATTTGATCGTTAGAATCTATGTTTATAGAGGAGCCTTAATCCTAGTTCAGTTTGCGCCCTCTCGGAGAAAAAACGCCACACGCCCTTGTCGGACTTTTGCCGGGACCGTTCGGTCGGGCGTTTAAAAAATTCCCTCGGCCGCCGCCCGTGCAAAAAAACCAGCGGCGAGACCATAGACCACGTGATTCGCGGAAAACGCCCGACGTAACCCAGACAGGCATTTATTCGGTACTGACTGAATCTGCCTTGCCGGCCGAGAGCGCGGCGGTTTTTGTCCGCCCTAAATGAGCGCCTCGCTGGCATACTAATGTCCGAACAGATATAAATGAATGTTGACAAATATTTAGCCGGTTTCGGAGAGGTAACTAGATGTTTATTAGCCGAAAAAAACGGCACCCTTAATTGCCGCTCGCGGAATTCGTCATAACAAGACGCGATGCGGCCGCTCGAGACAACTACAAGATTGATTTCGGTGGTGCGTGTAATCATTCATTTCTGCGGAAAATGAAATATCGACCCGTCGTTTTGCCGGGATTTAGATACGGTGTTTTTTTCTAGCCGTTTGCTTTAAGGATTCACTGTCGATTTGAATTATTCGATGTTGGTTTTTCGAATAACGAAGTTTAATTACGCGGATAAAATTAATCTGTTAAGGGGGGGCATACAATTAGACTGACCAAAAAATCGATTTTTTAAAGAATTTTTTTTTTGAGGAAGTTTTTTATTTTATTAATATCAAACTTATCACACATATTTTGTTGACATTGAAGCGTTAATTTTTTTTTATTTTAATAATTTAAACAAAATAGCGGCTGTACAGTGGCCCAAACATGATGCATGGAAATTAATTGTGCGGATTCTGGACGCCGCAATTTTAATCTGTAACAGACCAACCAAAAAAAATATTCATAAAAAAGGGTTACAGTTAGTCGATAAACTATTAATAAATTATTTTTTTTTTTTTGACAATTGGCACAACTTTTTCCAAAAACATTTTTTCAATAATTATTGAGTTTTGCAAAATAAAATTTATGATTTTTTTAGTTTAACTAGAAGCTAATGTCATTAAGAAGAAATCCTGAAAGTTTGAGCCAGATCGATTGAACCGTTTTTGAGTTATAATCCGCATAAACATCGAAAATGCTGTTTCGAGAAAAACGCGTTTAAAATTTTATCTACCTGAATATGATACTATTTACGCCTTAATCAGCGATGCCAGGGGCATACCAGGGGTAGGCCTTCAGATTCTTCATAAAACTCATTTGTACTTTGCTGAAGCTCTTGGCAAGCCTACATAAATTCGTCCATGGGTATTGCAAAAGAGGACACAATAGACAAAAGGTCCCCTAGGTCGACAGCACCGAAATGCGTCCTACGCCCTTTCCTCGAAAAACGACCAAAACAAAAAATTGAAGGGCTTTGAATTTGATTTTAAAACATAGCATGCTTATTCTACGATGTATTTACTATCTTTTTAGGTAAAAAAAAAACAATCGATTTTTGGGCCCTCTAATTGTATTTCCCCCCCTTAACAAAGCATGCATATTCTACGATGCATTTACTATCTGGTTACGCCACTGGGATATATGTCTGTTTAAAATAGAAAGTTTTTTGTTTTGATTTTTTGTACGTGCTTTTTTTGTCGCTTGGAGTAGACATTCGAATTGATAGATAGACTGATAGAGTTTCATGCATACAGTTGGTTAAATCTCAAACATTTTCATACTGTTGAATTAGTAAAGTGCAGTTGTTTTCTTTCTTTTTTATATAATTGTCAATTCTGATAATTCATTAGACTTTGAATAAATAGTGATAGTGAATTAGTTCAATCCCGCAATTCCTTCGTTCCCACTTTATCCATTTCCCATCCCGTACCGAACTACACGATTCAACAAATATCATCATTGCAATACGGATTGGTAAGTCGCTTAGTTATTTTTTATGATAGTTTATTTGGTACAAAGATAGAGTCCATTATATTAATCCCTGGCGTCATCACTATCTTTTTAGGAAAAAAACAATCGATTTTTTTTACCCTCTAATTATCTTTCCCCCTTTAAGCAGCTAAAGAACTAATTTTTAAAAAATTAGAGTAGTGGCTCAAGAATGTGATGTTTGAATATATATCCGCGTTAAAGTCACAAAACAAGAAACTGGAGTCAAATACAAATAAATTCATTAATTGATTTTTCAAACAGATTTATATTCATTTATTTGTAATACGTCTCTTATATTTGCCTCCGGTTATCCCACTTCCTTGTATGCATAGTGGGAGAGGGGCGGAAATAGAATAGGAGATTCTTTACTGTACTATCTACTGTGGATATACTTCAATTTATATCGAAAGCTTTGTTTGACCTCATTTACATACTTACCCCCGTTAATCCCCTCCAACTTCTTAGTCCTTAATGTACCTTAACCAAACCTTTTAATTAAGTTAAAAGGTTTGCACTTTTTACCAGACTTCATTATGCTGTATGTATAGGACAATAATTATACATACGCAACGTTATTAAATAACGTAGTACATAAAATTAAATTTTAAATGTATATCTGCTTCTATTTCCGTGTTACCTCTAGATAAAAAATATGGTTCCGGACCTTCAGAGACACTGTCACTTTCACAGAAACTTTTAAGTATAAATGTCAGATTAAAAGAACTGGGATAATGGAGTACCAGATACAAAGAATCGTGCCTTCAAATAAAACCCCAAAATCTCAATCTTTCCGGTTGGTAGACCGTTGCCAAATTAATTCAAATTTAAACGTCAAATTATGAACCATTTATGTATAATTTTAATAACATATTTATAAAGAAAATGGAATTATCAGACAACTCTTCTCAAATTATTTTCTAAATAGTATGTTAGAAAAAGAGCAATATATTTAACTCAGTTTAATCAGTGCATACAGGAGGTCCCTGAACAGCTTTATAACCTTGTAACCACTTTCACATAGTTTGTATTCCAGCCAAATTCATGCTTGTGTTGACAGATTTCATGAAGTAGGATAAGTAATCTGTAAACCAGGGGAGGGAAACACCTACAAAAGGAACCGCTGATTGTATCGCAGATATTTAGAGTTGAATGGAAAACTTACATCCAACGGATCGATTGCAAAACTTTAGTTATCCTTAGAAACATGTCACATTATAGCAAAAAAATCTGCAGATGTATCCATATACAAAAAAAATCAAGCAGTCCTCGAACTCAGGCTCTTAGACTTTAGAAGAATAACAGCACATTGCCACTGGTTTTTGGAAATCTTTAACAAGGATTACTTTCTCGATAAATATTACTTTTCTGACAAGGCCTTTGAGGACATTTAAACAAATAAAACTGTTTTCACGGTCCAATTGTTTATCCAAAGTAACAGAATCTCAATAAGACCTTTACGAATAAGTTATGACGATGAAGTTTCGGATGTTCAGCGCAAGATTTGATTAACGAACGATATGTGCTATAGGTTTTACCGTTCGTTAAACAACTAATTTGGAAGGAATTTTAACATTCAATTGGTGTTTTTTCCACTAAGAGTATCTCAATTGAGTATTTATTTATCCGTCAAAAATAAAGTTTTTAAGTGATGTGTTAACCAATTAAAATACTGATAATATACGAGTTTGTTCGTGCATTCAAACTGAAGGGCAACATTTTGAACATTTACTTAGTAAAATAAATATATATATTTTTTATTTTGCGTTTGTTTTACAAATTTTTATATCATGATCAGATTAAACGACTGTATTGTGCCGCCAAGTGTCACTGCTGATTCACCATTAGTAATCTGATGTTTTTCCTGCAAGGTCTCCAAATATCATATGGAGTCAATTCAGATCAAATCAATCATATTTAGATTCAATTAAAAGGAGCAGTGTATGCTCCTGTAGACGGTCGCCTGGAGGTCCCCCAAAAAAAGGTATCCGGCAAGATATCTTCGGTTTGGATTATCTGAAATTAAAAAACCAGAAGATTATATTAGTGAATAGATAAATCTAGGTATTGGTCGAAGGAATAAACGAAATTTTGATTTTTTACAAAATGGCAGCTCCAAGAAGAAAAACATCGGATTATCGACCAAAATTTGTTCGTTAAATTGTTTAAAAAAAATATAAAGAATTATCGGAAATTTCGAAAAAGGTTGTGTTAAAATTTCAGACCGATCGGTTGAGCCGTTTTTGAGAAATCGTGCTCACCGACTTTGAAAATACCGTTTTGAGAAAAACGCATTCAAAGTTTCAAAAGACGTTTACAAATCGTTAATTTTTTTTCAACTTACATGGAGTCATCTATGCCAGGGCAATAAGATGAACCCTCTGCATCATCAGTAGCTTCTAATATTCCGATTTGTTGTTATCTGCGACCCCTTCTTCCCTCGCGAGTCTTCTTCTGGTCTTCTCATTCTTCTGGTCTTTACGCCGCCTACTTTGTCACGCTCCGAGTGTCCTTACAAATATGCGTGTATCTCCAAGAATATTTGCCGGATCGATTTGAAATTTTCAGAGAATATACTCAAATATATGTACATTCCGAAAATGCAATAACAAAAAAAATCAATTTTTTTGAAATTTCTAGCTGCGTATAACCCCCCTTAAAAGACTGTACTGTGCTATCAAGTGTCACTGCTAATTCGGAATTAGTAAATGGATGTTGCCAACTTGTTAATAAAATCCAGCCCACACCTAACCGAGAATTGATTTGATGGTAGGGCATAATCAAATACAATTATTCCGTTCCACTACACTCCAAAAATTTGCGGGCACTCCATTCGGTAGGCGCACCGGACAAGATTAATTTCCCATCTAAGGAGGTAATGGGAATCTAATGAATCGCATTAGCCGGCTACCGCGCTCTCCTAATTACAAGCGTACCAACGTCCCGACCGACAAAAAAAAAGCGGCACCCATCCAACTATTTATTTCCTCTCTCCGATTCTAACCTACTATTACATTATGTCTCCCATTGATTGACTAATTGTTAAAATGCTCTCTTAATGCCCGCGTACGCATACGAGATATTAATTTACATACATTAATTTAATCGGCGATCTCTCGTGCACATCGACGGGCGAGCGCCATCAGACATGCGGGAGAAAAAAATTGGAAACGTCCTAAACGGTCGTCGCAAATTATAATTACGCTCCGCGACGACGAATAATAATAATAAATTATAATTTTGTAAATCATGCCCGGGCGGCGGTAACGCGTAACGGTCCGCGAATATTTTAATTTCGTTTTTATTTTTTACGGGCGCGCAAAGACTTATGCGCGCGTATTTTAAAGACGTAATTCGAGATATTCCTTCGTTGTTTCTTGCGGGAGTCCCAAATCGGTCTAAAATGTTCTGAAACGTCGAGAAAAATATATATCTCTACATCTGTATGTGTCTTTGTTTATTATAGGGTTACACCTATTTGAATATTTTTTTCGATTTTTTTTTTGGCTTAAATTAAGAAAAACAACCCAAAAATGATATCCAATAGCAACCATGGTCCAAAAAATTTTTGAATCACCCTTAGAGCTAAATTTCTGAATTAACTTCTGAATCTCCGAAACGCTTTTGAACGCTTGGTGCGTTTATAGTAGCAGTTTGGAGTCGCTTAGGTCAGTCGACTTGAAATTTTAACTGTAGCTTCGTAAATTGTTTTATGCACCTTGTGATATGTTTAATAAACCCTGAAAATTATATTCTGATTGTTCAATTGAATCATTAAAAAAGTCACAAAAAAAGTGTAATTTTAGACAATTCAAATAGATGTAACCCTGTAACTTTAGAACACTTGAAGATATCAACTTAATATTTGGTACACTCACGTATCATATCGACATCTGGAAGCAGTGGCGGTGCGTGATATTTCAGTTAGCCATATCTTGAAAACGACGCATGGGACCCACTTCACTTTTTAGGTGATGACTATACACCTCTTACAGAAAGGATTTATAGTGCAAAAATCGTCAGCAAAGTTTGCGAAAAAATTTCAAAAACACTGGAGCACTCCCTGGGTTCTTCAGTAATGCTCTGTGGGATATTTGCAGTATATATATTTTTTTTCATAATCTAGAAACAAATATAAGGAGACGTTTTTCGATTTGTTGCAAAATATTTTTTTTTCAAAAAGTTATGGCCATTTTAATTTTAATTTTATAGGAACATTTTGTTTCCCAAAATTAAAATTGCCATAACTTTTTGAAACAAAAATATTTTGTAACAAATCTAAAAAACGTCTCCTTATATTTGTTTCTAGATTATGAAAAAAAATATACTGCAAATATTCCACAGAGCGTTACTGTAACAACCCAGGGAGTGCTCCACTGTTTTTGTAAATTTTTTTCGCAAACTTTGCTGACGGTTTTTTCACTATAAATCCTTTCTGTAAGAGGTGTATAGTCATCACCTAAAAAGTGAAGTGGGTCCCATGCGTCGTTTTCAAGATATGGCTAACTGAAATATCACGCACCGCCACTGTCTGGAAGTAATTTGGAGTTTAATTTGGAGTTAAGGGATTATACTTACAGTCAAAGTGACGGAACTGTCCCTCTCCGAGTATCATAAAATTTTAAGAGGTTGTAGTCCAATTTTAACTGTAGCTTCGTAAATTGTTTTATGCACCTTGTAATATGTTTAATAAACCCTGAAAATTCTATTCTGATTGTTCAATTGAATCATTAAAAAAGTCACAAAAAAACGTGTAATTTTAGACAATTCAAATAGATGTAACCCTGTAACTTTAGAACACTTGAAGATATCAACTTGATATTTGGTACACTCACGTATAATTTCGACATCTGGAACTAGTTTAGAGTTTAATTTGGAGTTAAGAGATTATACTTACAGTCAAAGCGACGGAACTGTCCCTCTCCGATTTTCATAAAATTTTGAGAGGTTGTAGATCACTTAAAATTAAGTGAGATAAATAATAATAAATAATAATAATAAAAAATAAACAAAAACACACAAGCAAAATAAATCATAAATTTACATATATGTATCGTGCACTAGTAGTCTGGAAACTCTCAAGATGGCCGCTAGTGGTCTCCGAGGCGAATAGGTAGATCGGGACATTTCCAAGTCCTTAAAAATGGTTACCGCAAAACAAATAGGGGATATCCTGGATCCTAGCTTTGCAACGGGAACTGCAACCTGCTTTGCGTGTTCTCCAACGAAAGAGAATAATGGAAAATGCCGTCTGCCTCCAGCCAACACACAAGTTCGTATAACGAAAATAAAGAGAAATACCATACAAAAAAAAATAGTGCTCTGAAGAAGAATGGTGCTAATCGGGAGAGTCGTGCCAAACGGAAGAAGGAAGGGGTGCTCTGAAGAAGCCCTGAAAATGCCAAATACATAAAAATACTGTAGATAGAACATTTTTCTAGATTCATGTACTTTCTCAAGGGTGAAGGGCGGCTTAACACGGTCCTAGATTTAAAATTTCCTTAGAAAACTTAGGCAGTATCGATCAGGTTCAGAAGAATGCGACAAAAGAATCTCTCACAACACTCAACGAGAAACTTCTGTGACAGTGAATTTTATTTCAATCAATTTGGAGTTCGCACTTTAAATAAAAAAATCCGACAAATTCAAATATACGACTTAAGCTCCTCCAGTCAACTACAAAAAAATCGAATGAACAGAAATCTAACACAAGATAGGATTTTTCCAGACTTGGAAACATAGGTTATGAATTTTTGAAAGATAAGATAAGACCTCAGCAAGAGGTAAGATGAAAGCAAAATCGCAACGGTGATTAATTTAAATATAAATTTACAGTAACGAATATGTCGACGTCCAAGCGTAATATAGACCTGGTCACAGTATTGCCAATCTATGAAAAATTAAGTTTTAAGTAATAAGTAAATGCTTTAATACAAATATCGATATGCAACGAATTGTCCTCTAGTTTATAATATCTCTAATGTATGAGATTAAAACAGTAATTAACAGACGGTTAACATGACATGATGTTGATCACGTGAGTCTCGAAGGACACGTGACTCGGAACTAGACGTTCGAAAAGACACAGGCGATATCAATCAGCTGTAATTAGCACGATGCAAATAATAGTAAAATATAGAAGAAACACCGGCCAGCTGTAAATTAAAAAAAAACTATTAGAGATGTAGTTTACCAGAGATATAGCAATATCATAACATAAGGTAACAGAGGTCTATAATCAACGTTTTAACGAACATTTTAACCAAGCAATTTATCAAAGAGAGCCCAAAAAAAATTATGCATATACCTACATCTGAATATGATATATCAATTTAAATTAAATACTAATATAAAAACGAAAAAAAAATACCGTAACAAAAAGGGGCGAAACTGACCCTCAAAGTTACCCCTCAAAAACATTCGTTAAAAAGATTGTTCCACTACATTAGCTCTACATTTTGGATGGGACAAAAGTTAGTGCCGCGGCCGGGGGATTGTTAGAAGGTGAGTTGTTTATTTATCCTAAACTTATGTAGAAGTAAGTTTAGGAGTTGACATTTAAATTAATGTAGTTGCCATAGAATTATTATTCAGAAAGAATTCCAAAGACATGTAACTTTTATTTTTTAATCCAGTTTAAGAATACGAAGAGAAAAAAACAAATTTGCAATATATACGAGGGATGGTAAACATACATATATATTTTTCACCCCCTAACAACTCCTCGGACGCGGCACATCCATCTAAAATGTAGAGCTGGTGGAACAATGTCTTTTTTGAACAAACTCGATAACTCTTTTTGTTCCAGAAATATAACAGAAAATATGTTTTTGGGGGTAACTTCCAGGGTTATTTTCGTCCCTTTAGACCATTTATTAGCAGCTAAAAAATATCTGTCATTTAATTTTAAGTGCTCGACAACCTCTTAAAATTTTATGAACAAGCAACAGTTCCGTCACTTGCTTGTAAGTTATACAGTCGATATATTTTTTTTATTTTAGCAAAACAAAGTTATTTTTATTTAGTTTTTGTTTTCACATAACTGTATGTTCGTTTAAATATTCTTTATATTTTTTTAATCAAAGATGTACAACTTAGTCGTTTCTCCAAGACCTTCTTTTTTTACGAAGATCCACGATGTGCCCTTTATCTCGAGAACTACTGAAACGATTTTAATGAAATTTGGTGTATATTTTCTCCATATACATATATACATACCTACATAGTTCGTGATCGAATGCTTCTATGAACACTTTATTTCATTAAATTTCATCAAAAAATACATTACCGAATTTTATGTTTCCAAGTTCAATTAAATAAAAATTATTTCGCTTACGTACTAGTTGTTCATATGGAGAAAATGTATATCACATTTCATGAAAATCGTTTCAGTAGTTCTCGAAATTTTAGTAAAAGTTCTTACTAGGCATGTATCATTTTGTTTCTTTTAATTGTACTTTACAAAGTTTTTGGCATTTGTCGAATGTAAGTGAGTTATTTGTAGTGTATTTTTTTCATCATTTTTATCGACAGCACAAAAAAAAACAATTGAACCACACAGAACTAATTTACTAACTTACGTTGGACAACTGCCAAATAATTTGTAAACTGTGATTAAAAGAAACATTAAATTAATATATGCTTACCATGAGCTTTTACTAATGTATTCCACAGTTTAATTAGGACAACAAAACGAGTTTCACTTTTTTCCTTGATAACCATTGCATATTCGAAAAAAACAGAAAAGAGGCAAAAATGTTTTCTAAAGAATTGTGATACATCGTGCATATTTTTATAGTGTAAACAATTAATCCTTAAAATGGTTTCGATACAAAAATTAATAGAGATTGCCTGTATCAACCGTAAGTATTATCCCCATATGAGTATAACAAGGAAATAGAAAAAATAGCCCAAGATGTCCTTCTGTTAGTAAGAAACACACACCAAATCTCAATTTCTTACATTATTCCGTTATTGCGATAACAAATTAAAAATGTATTTAATCCAGGGCTTTAATCGAAAAGTGGTTTATATGAAAGATCAAATTTAAAATCACCCGTAGAACACACCGTTCAAAAATTTTAACTTAATTATAGTACGGCCTGTAGAACTTAGGTATCTTTAACGTATATTATGATTTTATCATTTGCCACTTTAATTTGGTACTGCTCTCAAATTTTGGTTTTCCTACGAGTCCTTTGTTTGAACTTCCGCCTGTTATTTTAAGCATAATACCAAGTCGAACACTTGGGCAGTATTTGCCGAGCCAACTCCTTATTCATTATTTTAATTCGGCAAAGATCTAAGTGGCGATCGTCGCCAGTTCAAATTAAAAGAAAGATCGCGCTGCATTTATCTATTGCTGACTCACTTGGCGCATTCACTCTTAACCGGACTGTACAAATAGGTAATTTAACTCTTATCCAACTGAGCTTTAGAAAAAGATAATGATTTTCATCTCCCGCTCGTATAATGACATTATTAACTGTAAAAAAATAGACAATTTTGTCCGAAATACTATATCCTCGTGGCGTTTTCAATATAACAACATAAACAACATTCAATTCGATTGTGGAGTAGGAATGCGTGGGAATATTAATTGAACATTCTTACGTCTGCGATATTGTTAGTTTTTAAACACCTGCGCCTGGCTAAAATCCCTATTCACTTCTTAATGTACGATTTTTTTTGTAGTACCTTCAATTTGCATCATTAACGATCGCTATCTACCTATTACACTGACCTAAAATTCACCGTAAATACAATAAAAACTAATATCGTTAATAATATATTTATTTTAATTCGATGATAAGTTTATTATGCTTACGAATTGGCGTACAGGATGTCCCAGTTAAACATCCCACAGCCGATATTTTGGGTTATTTTTAAGGTAGAAAGAAAATGAAAACGTTGAAGTTATATGTACATAATTTTCCAAGATCCTCGAATTGCCTCGAGTCCAAGTCGAATTTAGTGCAGCATATTATTAAATAACAATAATGTTGAACTGAATTAACAGCATTTAATAATACCAGCAATATTTTTTTTCAATAGAAAAGATCCTGGAGTAGGTACTGGAACCTTCGGCGTAGGAACAAAAATACAAAAAACTGGAAATCGTCCAGTTTTTCTTTAGTCGAAAAGATAGCAAGTAGATAATTTTCTACTAAAAATTCCATAAATCAACAGAAATATTGAAGGACGTTTAAAGCACGAAATTCACCTTACAAAGTGTCCCTCTATTATTTCTCGACCTGAAAAATAAACTGTTTATTATTTGGCAATCCTATTTATTATCAACTGTTGGAATGAGATAAGTTAGACTATATCGAAACATTTTGATACATAAGCTCTATTTATTTCGGTGTTATTACGGTGTTTCGGACCACCCTATAAATAAGCGAATTACATAAAAGAAGGTTGCTGTTCTGATCACCTATTAATTGTTCCGTAAAACGCAACCCAATTTCAGTCCACTTGTTTCTGATTTATAACTATATCTAGATTTCAGTGAATATTTTAGATGCCTTAAAATTCTGATGCCTATTCAGACTTTTCAAAACGTAAAATGATAAAATTTAGAGTTCAGTGTAACATATAAGCATGTAATTTTTAAACAATAAAATGTAATTCTACTAAAATTGAATTTTTATGTTTAATTTACTTTTTATTTATCAATTTAAATCTGTCATGATCACTTAATTTAACTCTAAACAAATGGCTGTGTGACAAGGCACATTGTCGTGATGCAACATCCAGTTGTTCTTGATGTTTGGTCTCACGCGTTTTTTTTTGGTCTCAAGTTTTTCAAGAACCTCTCCGTAAAAGTGTGGATTTACCTTTTCGACCTGGAGGCACAAACTCTTTGTAGACAATTCCCTGGCTATTAAAAAAAGCAAATCAGCATGCAATTGATCTTGGACTTACTCATTCTTGCTTTTTGTGTCTTGCAGAGCTTGAAGTGTGTCATTCCATGCTTTGGCGCTTAGTTTCCGGATCGTACTGACGCACCCAAGTCTCGCCACCAGTAATGACATGTTCCATGACATGGGGATCATTTTCAATCGATAGTAGAATGCAGGCTTTCACGGCTGTTATCCGTTAGTTATTTCTTCCGGGTTTTGCCGCGGTCGTCTAAATTGACTTGACGTTTCCCTGATCATACTGTCAGCTTGCAAATGCTGTCAAATGCTGTCAGCGGGCAAAACCCGGAAGAAATAACTTCACCAATTTCAATCGATTCCAAAAATTCGACTCTCTCTCCTGATGTCCTTTTGTTCCTACGAAAGTTTTTTTTGGAACCATTTTTGCGCAGATTTTTCTCATCTTCAAATCGTTAGTCGAAATCTAATGAACAGTGGTGTGAATCAAATTTAACTCTTCCCCGATCATTCTTGTCGTCAACCGACGATCTGAATGCACAAGATCCCGTATTCTATCGACATTTTCATCGGTTCTTGAAGATGAAGGCCTTCCGCTGCGTGATTCATCTTCAATCTACTCTCTTCATTCTGAAAATGCCTTAAACCACTGAAAAACCTGGGCTCTTGAAAAAACAGTCTCCGTAATCGTGTTGAAGTTTTGCAAAAGTATCCGTTGCACTGTGTCCAAGTCTGAAGCAAAACCTGATAGCACGCCGTTGCACAAAATTAATGTCACTCATTTTTAAAACGCACTAGAATAAAACGATTTACGAAAACAGTCACGAAGAACAAACAAATGACTCTAAGTAGTTCAAACTTGTACTGAAGGTGTATTACATGTTAACCTTTCGCCCTTCCAAGTCCCGTCTCCGCAATATTGGTAAATCGGGTGCTACGTTGCCAGTCTCATTACTTAATTTATAGCACCTCGTATATTAGACGTCGTATTTTGTACCCTGACGTACGTAATTTTTGACTTAGGCCATGCTTCTCAGTCCCACTTGTTATGTATCTTCGGGGGTATTACTGTAGGTACGTAGTTTTAACATTAAGAGTAAATAATTTTCTGTAAATATAAATTTTAATTTTAATGTGCATAAACCTACTCAGTATTTATATGTGGAATATTGAAATAACAATAATACCCAATACAAGTGTCAATAGGATAACAAGATTTTTTTCTATCAGCAATGCGGAAAATTTATCGCAGCGCCACTTAGTCGCCGTATCGTTGCATTTATTAATAATTATTGTCATTCGCCAATAGCAACAATCGTTATTCCGTTTTTTATGGTACGTATGGCACGCATTTGACGTTTGCTATGTTAATTCACCGACGCGCTTATGTAAATTTATGCGCGAATCTAGTTTACCTTTACGAGAATTTTACGATTTTATGTATATCTCCGCGAGTCGCATTTCGTTTTCGCATTACTTACGTTTCCACGGAACTTACGTAAATTTACGACTCCGCACATATTGTTCGCTGCCATTATTCAAAGAAGTTTATTTATAGACGTTATTACGGTTGCGGCTAACGCTCATTTTAGGAGAACGTTGCGCATAATAAAACGCTCTCCCGATATTAAGAGCGGCCCAGACGGGCTTTGGCATCACCTTGATATGACAATATACGTAACGCAAGTACCCACTCGAGAGAGGGAGCGCTCTAAAGATATTTCAAGTATGCACTTCTTCACCGTTGCGTCAAAGCCTACACAGAGAAAAATGTTTCTTTGATGCAAAACAATATTCTAATAATAATATCAGTGGGGAACAGGGAACAGTGACTCTGCGGCATATGGTTTGAAATTAGTTTCGAGGTAATTTTATATTGCTGATAATAATAAATAATATTAGATTTGCCTTAACGGCTCTAGTTACCATTTTATTTCCCGTGCATGGGGGGACCTCACTCGAAGAGTCACTCACTGAGGCCTCTGGAACCATTGTGAGCAATCTCACGTTTGTAGATCAGATAATCTCACGGAAGAAGAAATATCTTAACGTTGGCCACAACGGACCTATGTTTGGTTACCGTCAACTCATACAACTCTGGCCACCCCATACAACTATGTGCCACATACGTTTTTTGAGCATTTGCATGCTCTAGTGGCTTATGGTGTGAAGTTATGAGTTTGGAAAAACTCTAAGTGTAGCGTGATAGCAGAGGCGCAGGTTCACCAATACAACAGGCTTATCAGTGAATCTCAGTGGCAGTGACATAATGGTTTACCGTCTTTACTCAGTTTTGTGATTGTCCAGTGAGTCTCATCTGGCTACAATAGTTGTAATTAGTTCACTAATCTGAGAAGTTTATATATTCTACCTTATAATTTCAGTTACAAATTACCATATTAGGCGTTTTCAAAAGTGCGTTATTTTCTGCACAACATCAACAAATGTCAAAAATTGAAACATCAGGATGCAACTTAGTGCCATCGTTTGTGGCACGATGTTGTAAATTACAACTTTGTACCACCAACTTTTCCCCTTTCATGCATTGAAATTAAAGGTTTTCTTGTCTTTTGTTTTTTTTTTTATCTTTGTTTTCTTGCTAAACTGACTTTTAGCCAAGACTGAAAGTATTGAGAAATTTTATTTTGCAAAGTTTATGAAGGTCACTCTTCAAGAAGAAAATGTTATTTTCCACATAGTTACCTAATGTATTGAGTCTTTGAGTTTCCTTCCTACCGTTGTGGTATTTTCTACTAATACTGTGATTTTTTCTAAGTAATAACCTTCGTTAAAAAACTTTTTGAGTGAGAAAAGATTTTGATAAATTTTATTTTGTAAAGTTTGTAAAGGTTACTCTTCAAGAGGAAAATGTTATTTTCTACATAGTTACTGTATTTGAATAAAAAAGATAAAGAAGGAACTGTTTTGCAGTTCTTTGTATTGTAACGTTTCCTAAAAAAACTTGGAAAAAAATGTAAAATTAGAGAAATATTTGTTTCTTAGTCCCTTAGCAAAGTCAACATGCCGAATAACAAGAAAACCGTTACAACAAGTTGCCATTGATCAATTACACAGGCCCACAAAAAAAAATCTATTTTTTTGACTATGGATAAGAACACAGTTTTTCTCTGTATTTTTTGACGCTGAATCCAAATCCGGTGTCCGTTTAACCGTAGCACGTCATGTTCAAGGTCATTTCAAGGTCAAATCGCGAAATAAAAGCTTAAAAGAGAATAAACCCATATATCTTTATGTTTCTGGGGTCGCTGAATCCAAATTCGGTGGCCGTTTAGTGGCAGTGGTCACCATCTCCAGCATCCTCTGGAGCAGCAGGCATTCTATATGCTCGCACATGCACACAGTCACGCACACATGCACTTACATACGCACACACTTACAAGTACACACTCACGCATACTTTTATATACACGCGTGCATCAGCGCACACACGCAAAAGTGTGTGTCTGGTTTAGGAGTCTAAACACGTTTATTCAATGATTCACTCACTGATTTTCAGTAAGATGATTACTATGTAGTTAGACGATATTCAGTAAATATCGGTAAAATCCTTAATATTCGGTAAAAGTGTACATTAGGTGTACAGTGTACACATTAGGTGTACAGCCTAATGTACATGATGAAAATGAGGCCATTTACAGTCTTCTATCATGGGTTTCAGATTTGGATTCAGCAACTTTAAAAATAAAGACACAAACTTTTGCCTCATTAATACGTTTTTTAGTGATTTAACCTTGGAGTGCCCTTCGAAGTCACGTGATATGGTAAGAATAACATCAGAATCTAATTCAGCGATCCCAGAAACATAAAGATATATGGGTTTATTCTCTTTTAAGCCTTTATTTCGTGGTTTGAGCTTGAAATGACCTTGATCCTGACGTGCTGCGGTTAAACGGACACCGGATTTGGATTCAGCGTCAAAAAATACAAGGAAAAACTATGTTCTTATCCATAGTCAAAACAAATTTTTTTGTGGGCCTGTGTTATCATATCTTCAAATTAAAAAAAAACGGTGGAACATGTTGAGGTGAGGGTGTTATACCCTCATGGGGTACAAAACTGTGCCACAAAAAAATTCTTCCTCTCCTCACCTATAAGATCTATAAATTTCTATCATCATGGCATTTGATAATTGAAATGTGTATTCGATGATTCCATTGATATTCGATGCATAATAAAGTAATCACTGTTAAAAAACTTCAAAAGTGGCTCAAAGTTATATGAGTTGACGGTATGCAAAATTACGTGGAATATATAATTCCTTCTTTCAAAATATATACTGTAAATATACATTCTAAGTTGTGTAATTCGGTAGATAGTAGGAAATACATTCATATAACTTGAAACTAGGGATGGGCACATTTTTAAAAACATCGATGTTAACATCGATGTTCAACATCGGTACCTACTATCGATGGAGTAAAAACATCGGCTAGAAAACATCGATGTTGGGAAACATCGATGTTTCAAATTAATATATACATATAAAGTGACTTTAATTTTTATGATCTCTGAAAAAAAGTGTTTAATTTTGTAGAAGTAGAAACTAGAAAATACACAGATTGCGATACAAATCATTGCATATATTATGTAGATAAATAATATAAAAAATAAGTGGCAATAAAAATAAATAAATATTTATTGTTCTGCAGTAAAACAAGAACAGAATGCGTAACACAAAATAGAAAACTAAACTTCTAATAGAAATAATAATATATAAACTAAACTTCTAATGCTAAAAACGTTACCTGTTATTATACAATAATCATGTTTGTTAGGAATTTAATACTTACTGCCTTGAGGGATAGATGTCGCGTAAGCCACAATGTACAAAGAGTAAAACGAATCAATTAGTAATTTTCTCGTTTTTTTTAGCAACAAAAACTTACGTAGCGTACTGAAAAATTAAATGATATTTGTGGGATACGTATTACGTAACGATGTTTCGATGTTTACAAGTAACATCGATGTTGAAAATATAACATC
The DNA here is from genome assembly GCA_029963805.1 of Aromia moschata. Classification (NCBI taxonomy): domain Eukaryota; kingdom Metazoa; phylum Arthropoda; class Insecta; order Coleoptera; family Cerambycidae; genus Aromia; species Aromia moschata. Next base: position 822,872 of record JAPWTK010000017.1, read on the forward strand.
GAAATTAAAACATCGATTTTTTAAACATCGATGTTCAGTGGAAAACATCGATATTTCAAAAACATCGATGTTAGGTGCCCATCCCTACTTGGAAACTGTATTTATACCCTGATTTTTACATTCTAATTTGTCTTTTAATCCTATGCGGCCAACGCTATATTATGTACTTTTACAGATATTTCTTTATGTGCAGATTCACCTTCCTAACGAAAGGATGTGCAGTGAACAGTCCCACGAGAATCCTAAGCTCCGTAATAAAAGCTGAGCAGTTTGTGCTGTGTTTTGAATCAGGACCCTTAATGAAGAGTCCTGACTGACGAGCCCATTTTACATTCGCCACTCTTGGTGGTGGCACAATATTGTCCACTCCTTAAGATTGGTTTTATAGAGATTATTGGGAATCGGATGAGCCGGATCCGGCTTAAGAAAGCCTGTTTTCGAGCTCTTCTTTGCCAGTACAAGTACAACTTTTTAATTGCATCTAGATTATTACTGCATTATATCGTAGCATTTTCAGGCAAGCCTCAAATCAACCCTCCATAACTGCAGAGCCAATAATTAAGCCTAATTGTAGATGTATGTATATGTAGATTTGTCTTTCACTGAAGTGGTTCTATATAGATTCTCACGTGAATTTCGGTTTGGAATACTGTGACATGTTGGCTCAATGGTCGACACAGCAATGTTGGGCCTACTTTCTCTGCATCCTAGTTACCATAGCTTAGTTATGCTTGTAGAGCGTAGTACCTGTTGGAGACGCGGCAACATTAATTGCTGGAAAAAGGTTCGTTCAAACATGGTTTACGGAAATTACTTAATTGTATGGCGATGGGTGGTGTGGTAAGTAAAGCACTTTTAATCGGCTATATGTACAGTTATTTATTTATATATTTACAAGATATGAGAGACCGGGGAAGTCCGGTAAAACGCGGAGATAGACTCCGGTCTGGAGCCTGTGAACGGTGAAGATGGACTGACGGAGACTGACTGTCCAAACGGAAAGTAAAGTCCCCTAAACCAATAATTAGACACAGGCCTAGTTAGGTAGGTAGGTTCCCCGAAACCAGTCTCCAATAAACAGTTGTAAACTGAGTTAGGGGAAAACCCAATCGCAGTTTAGTTTGGGAAACCCGAAAGAGGCTGTACCAGCAGTTTGTCACGTATTTACACAAATATACAAATGGTACACGCCGAAACGTGAGAAATAGGGTTTTACAGCAATATACATAAATAGGTAGGTACCTACCTACCACGTACATAATTCAACTAAAATTAACAACAATAGACCCTACAATTGCATATCAGTCTTCTGTTGGTGAGATACCCAGCTATTCTAATGCCATCGCACTGTGTATAGAGTCAACATAACCAAAATAATAAAAGAGCACTTAACAATACGACTGATGTCGACGCGAACGTAACAGACTAATGAGAAAGGCACGCGTCAGCGATATCTCTATTATATTAAAACTGATTTTTTTGTACAACATATTTATTTGTATTTATTTTGTCCAATGTAATGTAACGTAAACTCCAAAGAAACAGTAGTTCGTAATTCAAAGAAATTCTTTTATCCGTGTATGTCTCTGTCCGCGACATTTTTATCGAAGAACTAAAAATATATTTCGCTGTTCTGTATAAAGGCTGCGCAGAATGGCACTCAACATTTTATTCATAGCGGCGATAAAGTAGAAATCGCAACGAGGAGTGGTCTTAAATACCTCGATAATATTAGAATGAGTAACTAATTGATATACTTGAACGGTAATGAGTCGTGGTAAATGTCCAGAAGGATGTTGTGATGAAAATTAGAACGTTGCGTTGAGACAAGATTGCATCACGTGAAAAATAATGTAGGGGTTGTAGTGTTACATATATTAAATCAGTTCTAAAATTGCTAGCACCAGGTCCAAAATGTGGAACGCATTACACACTGTGTCATAAATTAGATGCTCACCACATTATGATTACATGGAAGTCTCGCTTATTAGTTAGGGAAATTAGGAAAATATTATTAGTTAGTGAAATAGTTAAATTATGAAAAATTTTGGGAATTTTAGGCGAAATGGCGAGAAATGTTAAATGTGTGAAAAAAATGTGCGACATGTGTCAAATATGGAAATTCCTTCTTGTTCGAAAAAAAATGCAGGGAATGGTATACGCAAGCGCAAGATATGTATATGTTGAATGAAGACATATGTATGTGTTGAATGGATCGTAGAGAGTTATTTTTCAGGTATAAAAGATGTTTAGTAGATTCACAGGTTTTTCGTTTTTTTTTTTATATTCCCATTTGTTTCAAGAGGAGTCCACTGATTCTAATCAGGTGAATAGTTTCTTACACTGAATAACTTAACGGATTTTAATTTTTTTTACAAACGCTATGGAGAATATACAGAAATGGTGAGCAAATTATGAGGTAGGTCAAACCTACCATAGGAAGGTTAGTAGATCTTTAAAATTAATACCATTAAAGCCCGAAAAGTAAAAAAAAATCCAATATAGAATTTTCTCTACCTACTAGAGTCGAAAACCAATGTACCTAATTGTTTGTAAAGTTTTTCTTATGTTACCAATTTTACGATATCACATAGGCACATTCTGCTTATAGTTTGAACTACATTCGTTCCATAAAAATACTTTCGTAACATTAGCTGTCTTATTAAATAGGGCCAACTATTGCAGGATAAAAGAAACATAGCAAATATTCTACAAATTTTCATTCTACACACATTCTACCATTTAGGTGGGTATTGACCAACCTCAAAACCTACACTGAAATTTTCGGGAACTAGCATTTTAAAAATTTGATCAATAAATGCGAAGTATTCACCAGTGACTCGCCCAAAGTCAAAATCCATTTAAGTAACAGGCGTGGGTTTTTAAAATTCCAACTACTCAGTCGTCATGAATAAAGGTTGTCCCCGGCAATGAATGAAAGGCAACTTTTCAAGGTAAAAGTGGATATTGGCTTTCATTCACGCTCCTGTTTACAAAAGGATCTGCTACGATTTATTGGGTTCTACTCCGGGCGTTCGCCGCCTAGTTCGACGCAGATGCCTTTAAAATTACCGGAAGTCACCGAACGCGCCACCCGCGGAGTCAAAATACTATTCGAAATTGTAAGAAGCGTTGTTACCTGTTCCTATGTAAAAGTAAATAAATTGCCACTATTTTAAACCGATTTATTTCTGTGTTTCCCGAGTACCCAAATATTCGAAGAATGCTGCGTCTTTGGATTTTGTTTAGACTGCGGTTATTTGGTATGACTGTAAATAAATATAATATATGTGAGCTCATTTGGAAATATATATATTTTTGGGCATGGAACAGAACGGACATTTATTTTTAGTTTGGATTTTTGTATTGGTGATTTGTTCATACCTACATACCTATTTGGTCAAATTGGAGGAACATTTCATTGTAATTTACACAATTATTTTAATGGACTACAAAATACCTACTTAGAAAAATATAAAATAATCAAATAAAATCTATTGCAAAAAGTGTTTGTGGTGCTATCTATTAATAATAATACATACTATGAATCTCAATCTCAATCCCTAAACACGCTTCAAAGCTTAAGCAAAAATAAATTATGTATATGATCTACTTATGTAAAGATCTTTTATACCATTTTATTGTACCACTTTCTGCCAACTTGTATGTAGGACGAAATATCAATATTTCTTATGAATTCTACATTCTACTTTCAGAACTTTAGAAACAAATTTTTTCTTGTTCTTCCGTAATTTAGAAACAAAATAAAACGAATTTTTTTCATGAAAATTATTACTGCACAAAGCAAAGTATAATAGTAGTAATTTTGTTAGATCCATAAACGAATTTTGAGACACTGAAGCACATTTATATTAAACACTATAGATTTTTACAATAAAATATACTACTATCTAGTATATATAAAAAATATAGTAGGTAGGTAGGTACTAGTAAGATCCAATGTTACAAAGTATTAACCATGTTCATCTGTTTGGGAAACTTCTGAAAAAAATAAATTAGTTAAAAAAGTTAATACTACTTGGACAATAATTTTCATATTTCAAAGGCAGTTATATTCTTAAAAAAGCTTAAAAAAGTAGTCCGAATATTTTCTGCTACACTGAGGCAAAAACGTGCTACAGCTTTCGCGGTATTTTATTAACCTCTTTGATTTTGTTAACAATATGTTGCTTTAAATCTTCTAAATCTCCAAAATGTCTTTAAAAAAATGAATTTTGCAGGTAAGCCCATAGAAAAAATAACAGTGAATCCAAAATACGTATATCTATGATCTGCGTGTTCAAACTAGTCCTACGATTTTTAAAAATGCGCTTAAATAAGTCATTGACTCTCTAGTAGAATGAGTACGAGCTCCATATTGCTGAAAATAAGCTCCTTGCAACTGGTCGTCGTGACAATCGTCTATAAAAGGTAATTTTCTTGTGTGAAGGATTAGATCCAAAAATCTCCCCGATAAATTCGAGGTACTAGGAAAATTTGAAGAGCAAGGTTAGTACTAGTCTTGCTCAGATTGTGGGTTGTGACAGTTTTACGTCTTTAAAAAAAGCAGTAGGTAAAATCTCAAAAATGTAACCTTGTACGTTTGATCAAATAGAAGATTAACCGCGAGTACGTCCAGACCATATGATCTCCAGTCAGTTCTTTAGCGGATATAATGAGCCATTCGAGTAGTTTATCTTGGCATCACGAAAATTTCAGATATAATAAAAAACGAATAAAATTTTAGTACTGCTAACGCTCGAGGTACGGTTACATTTTAAATTACTGACGATAATTCCGTTTAAAGTTTACCTTATTTGAATTTATGTAATGAGCCTACGAACCGGAAAAGTTTTATTATACACTACGAGGCAATTAAAAGTACATAAACTCGAAAAAAACATCTAAACGTTTGGTTAACTAGGCGTACGAACCTGAAATAGGAAGTAAACAAATACTGTCGTCGCGTCCGGGATTTCGCTATAAATAAACGAAATTTGTTAAATGTATATTAATATTCAAAACGCGTAGGATGTCTTCCACTAAAACGTATTCACGTTATCATTGAATCAAAATAATAAATAACCTGTAAAGTGTCTTAAATCTTTCTACGCGGTCTATAAATCGGGAAGTTTGCTTAAGCTAATATTGCCAAAGCCATTTGTAATTTTTAATTAACAGAATAACAAATTGGTATAGAAAATTAAAGAATATATTAATGGCGATGTCGATGGACCTATTGAAATAATAGGTATATGTTCTTTTTGTCTCTGGAAAACTACTTAGGTTCTATGATTTCCTTCCTTTTTGATTTTCGGATAAAACTAAGGGATATCATTTCATCTAAGGATCATCTAATCCCTTCAAGATCCAGAAAGTTACGAAAATTCGTCTTCATGATTTCGACGTAGCAAAATGCTTTCTGAGTAAACGCCGGTGTTGCCAGTGTGAACAGTGGTCTATTAGGTACATATACTTTCTATTTTATACTCAAGTAATCTACAGAATAACAAATTCTAGAAAAAAGTTAGAAGAATAAATTAATGGACATGTCCTTGGTCCTACAATGTATTAAACTTATCTACGTTCGTTTTATCTCTGGAAACGAATTCGGCTTCAGCATTTCAAAACCAATATCAGTAGTCCGGTGTGATTCATGGCAATGGAAAAGGGTTTTTTGTCTCTGTGCTGTTATTAAATAAAATAGTTGATAGAAAACGTTAATTTTGTTATGTGGACCACTCTATATACTCGTAATGTCCGGTCAATACTTGCCAGTCGCAAGACAAAACCCGCACCACCGCAACGCCACAATAACGCATTATGAATATTCATCCATTTTTATCTTCCTTGTACTGAAAGATTATAAAAATGTTTTTGTTGTAACTAGTTGACACACGTCAGAGAGAACATTATAACATTTCTGGTGGAATGCGGTGGGCACTTACGGGTACGAATATTACCAGGGGCGTACTGGCTCATCAAGGTTCTGGTCACTTTTTAGGAGTTTTCACTTTTACAGAGGTGAAATTCTAATTACTTTATTCCATCATCAAATAGTGGGGAATTTCACGAGTAAATTGTTTTCCAATAGTGCAATGGCTGGTAAATGCCAGTAAATTTTTATGTTTCTACTGATGGTATGTTTAATATTTTGTTAATATAGTGCTAAACAAGCAAATGCTGTAAACGGTTTACTCTTAGGACAGGAAAACTCGTCTTAACTATTACTCAAAAATTCATTCCAAAATTTCATATGATTCATATCTTCATTCTTTTCAAAACTATGACTCATATCTTTAGAAATCTTGTCGAATAAAATATTCAGTGACGAGAAAAACAAATTTAAATTCAACAGCATATTCATAACGCCTAGTTAGTTTTTAAAATTGACCAGAACATTTTTAAAACTTCTATGTTTTTGATCTAACTAAACTTATTAACTTAAAAAAACTCCTTGTAGATTATTATAGTAGTAAGAAAAAACTTTTTGGCCTGGAGGCACAAACTCTTTGTGGACAATTCCCTGGCTATCAAAAAAGCAAATCAGCGTGCATTTGATCTTAGACTTGCTCATTCTTGCCTTTTTGGGTCTTGGAGAACTTGAAGTGAGCCATTACATGCTTTGGCGCTTGGATTCCGGGTCGTACTCAAACACCCAAGTCTCATCACCAGTAATGACACGTTCCATAAAATGGGAATCATTTTCAATTGATTCCAAAAAGAAAAAAGTCCAAGACACCTTTCTCTCCTGATGTCCTTTTGTTCCTGCGAAAGGTTTTTTGGAACCATTTTTGCGCATATTTTTCTCATCCCCAATTCGTTAGTCATAATCTGATGAACAGTGGTGTGATTCAAATTTAACTCTTTCCCGATCATTCTTATCATCAACCGACGATCTGAACGCACAAGATCCCCGTATTCTAACCGACATTTTCATCGGTTCTTGAAGATGAAGGCCTTCCCCTGCGCTCTTGAAAAACACTGTCTCCCTAGGCGTGTTGAAGTTTTGCAAAAGTATTGGTTGTGCTGTGTCCAAACCTGAAGCAAAACCTGGTAACACACCGTTGCTCAAAATTAATGTCACTCATTTTTAAAACGCACTAGAAAAAAACGGTTTACAAAAACAAAAAGAACAAAGAAATTACTCTAACAGTTTCAAACGTGTACTGAAGGTTGTATTGCATTACATGTTAACCTAAAGCCCTTTCCAGTCTCTTCTTCGCAGTGTTGGTAGATCGGGTGCTACGTTGCAAGTCTCATTACGCACCTCGTAGTTGATTTCTTGATTGAGACTGATTGGTTTTATGTCATAAGTTGACATAAATAAAAAAGTAAATAAAAACCCACCCAGTATATGAAAAGTTACTATTAAAAAATTAACCTTCAAATTAAAAATCACCTGGGATGTTTTTGGTTTTTGCCGCTTATCGGCCGTTCCTAGAGATAATTTTCGGGGCTCTAAGGACAATTTAATACGCTCCTGGACATTATGCATCGGAGAACGCCGTCGGGTTTCCATCGAGAGCCGGCCATCGCGTTCGGTATAAGATGTACACACAACAAACGCCGAGATAAAATAGAGAGCCGGAAACTTCTATCAACCTAATTAGTTCCTAGCTGGTCGGACGTTTAACGTCCGCTCAACAGCTCGCTCACCTATGTATGCACCGTGACGTGTTGTAATCGGAACAGTGGCGGCGCATCGCGGCGGGCAGGGCGAAACCATTACAAAACACAAACCGTAGATTTGGGTGGCTTGGGACGATTTTTCATGTTTAATGTATTCTGAATCAAAAATTATAATGCTCTATTTGAAATGGGTTAGACCACACCATGCCAAATGGCAAGGGCTATAAAGTGGCATAAAGTATATGCCACTTTGACCTTTCGTTACAAAAATAAATAAATAAAATAAAATGTGGATGTCGCAAGTCACCTCATGATTTGGGTGTATTGGGACATGTATTAATTTTTATAGATTTATCATCTCCTACACTCTATGAGGTGACTTGAGACAAATAAATCGTTTTAGGTATATTAGGGAAGACTATGGTGCATGGAAATAAAAAAATAATACATGCTTTTGAATGTTTATTAATAAATACGTAATATAAAACGTAAACATCTACAAAATAATTAGTAGCAATGGATATAATCTGGTAACTGGTATAAAAACTAAACAAAAAACGTTCTATACTTTTAAACGTTCTATACGTTTAATACTTTCTTTCCAGGGTGGATTTAGGAATATTATATTTATCACTAGCCTCTCTAAAAGTTAAACTATTTGTCCTAATATCATTAAGAGCTGTTTGAAGCGTTTCGTCACTGAAATCGCGGTTTTTGCGACTACCCCACCTTCATCACGTATTTATTCGGCATGTCCCAGGTCACCCTAAAAATGACAAAACAAAATATTAGCCCACAGGTGGTTGTGAGGTTGTGTCTTTATCGTACCATATTGAAAGAACATAACAACTATCCCCTAAAAAAATCCCGGAGCACATAGGTCCAACATACACCCGTGGCCAATAAGAAGTATAAAGGTATACAAAAAAGCCTTATTTACTCACCTGTAATTTAATTCAAAAACACAAACACCTGAAGATATTTTCAATTTATTATCTACTTAGGTGTAGAGGGTAGCACGCGTTCGAAATCTGTAATTTGTCCCAAGACATACGCTCGTCCCAATCCACCCAAATCTACGGTACCGAAAGCTTCACTTCATCTTAACAAATTCTAAAAGTGAGCGAACCAATTGTCGTGTAAATTCTCGAAAGTGGGCGTGGTCGAGATTCCGTCACATTACGTCACAGAAGCCACCATCCAATACGATTATCGCAAGCCATAATCACACCTACTCACTATTTCTATTATCTGAAGAATATCCCTTGACGTTTATGCTACATTTTTATATCAAAACGAGATGAATGTATGTACCTACAGCCCTTAATGAGACTACAGAGGTCTGAGGGACTTCCCTACCATCTCGCTCGCTATTAATCCACCAGTCACTTTCATATTTTGTTCGCATTAATTTGAGGGATAAGTTCAATACAAGAAATTGTGTTATTCTGTATTTTTATTCATAGTGACCTGACGCATACGGTATACAGTGTGCCCCATACATATATGAGACACAGTGTATAAACGGTTAACCAAACGATATATAAAAAATGGTTTAGATAAACAAAAATAGTAAATTAATATAAACTGAATTCGCCGCTGAAATTGCAACTCATTTTATTCTAGACAGTAGTTTAATTGCTTGTGAAATTCTTCTAATATTTTCTAGTCATCCAAAAAAAAATCAACAAATTTGGTTATGAACGAGAGAGATGAAAATAGCGGTTATGTCGAAGCTGAAAACGAAACTTTGTTGTTGTCAAACTTTTGACAAGCAGCTGTGACAGTAGTAAAATAAATAATGACTGTCACATGATAATAACCCCGCTTTGACAATTAAATAAGGTTATAAATACGTATTTTTTTGCTCAACCAATTTTTTTTTTTTGGATGTTCGTTATAACATACAGTTAACGCTCGTATTTCGCGTGTTAATCCTCACTTTAGCTCGTCAAGGGTTATTGATTTCGTTTGAAACACTTTCGATTCCAAGAATCTACAAAAAAAATAATCCAATAGAGTGGGACCTGGAGATTGTGCTGGCCATTCCATTACCCCACTCTCACTTATTTATCTGTTAAAGAGAAATATGATAGTCCTCCATTTTATTGGAACCACAGAGTTGTGAGGATATTACCAGGAAGTACAGATATTATTTCACACCATTCAGGGTTTCCACAACAAATATGCTATAATTTCACAATCACTCTTTATAATGTCTATGTCGCTATAGCGCTTCACTAAAAAAAGATTCAATTACAAATACATTTCTGTTAAGGTCATTGGAAAAAGTAACCAAGTTTTTTCCTGTCCGAGCCTATTTGGACGAGGTTTTCTCGTTGGATAGGAGGAAGGGGATCAATTGAGTGGCCAGTCCGATAGCCAGATCCGCCACCCCTAGATAATCTTTTATGGGGATAATTGGATAATTTAAAAGTAATAATTCGCATTACTTCCTGCAGTCATTGAATTTTTTTTCCAGTTCCTTAAAAAATAGGGGCTGTCATTAAAAAAAAACATCGATAGAGTCACGTCTTTTTAATAAAAAGGCATGAAGAAGATAAATTTCAAGACCTGTAGTAAAAAATTGCAATTCATATGTGTTTTTATGTCCGGTCGACTTTTTAAGAAAAACCGTGATGATCTTATGAATTTTATCCACTACATTAGAAAGCATTGTATGTGTAGTAAATACAGTAATATGTCACATTCCAGTTTTTCGTTATAAAATAACCTTGCCTGCTACAGAAAAGTGAAACGCAAATTGAAACTATATGTAAAAAGTGTACTAATAGTTTTTCTATATAGGGGACATTCAATGTCAAGTCGGACAACAAAATTTTAGATTTGGCCCAAAATTTGTGTGGAGGTAGCTTTTCGAAAGAAAATACGATTCACAAAATTTTGGACCCCTAGGGTCAAAAGGTAAAGTTTGGTGAAGGTCTAAAGTTTGGTATGTCTCTTGAAAACTTTAACTTTGATAAGTTGTCTACTTTTTGCAAATGTTAGAAAAAAAATTATTGGTTGTATGTGATAACACTTGCCGAGTAGAATACACCTGTTTTTCACATTTTTTTGGGTTTTTTTATACCCATCATTAGGGGCAAAACAATTTAAAATTAAAAAATCGGTCAATACGACACTCTTTTTCTTTTTTGTTTTCTTAAAAAAAAGTTCATTCATTTTACTACCGATCCCTCCTAGGAAAGCTATTTTTAAAGGTTTTTAAAAAATTTTATTACATATTCGATGTAAGATTTGCGTAATTTACAATGATTGATTCGATTTAGTGACGTCAGAGTTATAATTTTAAACTTTTGTCACTTAAAAAATTTTAATTATTTTCTTCATAAATGTATATAAGGAAAAATTGTAAATAATTATTTATATTTTGTTTCCGTAGTATTCAGGTTTTGTAATAAAAAAATTAATAAATAGTTAATCAAAATTTTATTGTATACCTGCAATTATTTTACAATATTTTATAATCTTCGTTTGTTTTGGATTCTGAATGCGTTTTTGCTCGTATATAAATCGTATCTTTTTTTTTATTACATAACCTGAATACTACGGAAACAAAATATTAGAAATAATTCTTTACAATTTTTCCTTATAAATTTATGAAGAAAAATTTTAAAAGCCTTTAGAAATAGTTTTTTTTTTTAATTATCATAATTTAAAAAAAATGTTTCTCCTTGAACTTACTTCAGACCCATTATCGGCCTAGGAGGGATCGGTAGTAAAATGAATGAACTTTTTTTTAAGAAAACAGAAAACAAAAAAAAAGTGTCGTAGTGACCGATTTTTTAATTTTAAAATTTTTTGCCCCTAATGATTGGTATAAAAAAACCCAAAAAATGTGAAAAAACAGGTGTATTCTACTCGGCAAGTGTTATCACATACAACCAATAATTTTGTTTCCTAACATTTCAACAAAAAGTAGACAACTTATCAAAGTTAAAGTTCTCAATAGACATACCAAACTTTGGAACTTCGCCAAACTTCACCTTTTGACCCTAGGGGTCCAAAATTTTGGGAATCGTATTTTCTTTCGAAAAGCTACCTCCACACAAATTTTGGGCCAAAAATAAAATGTTGTCCTTGACATGGAATGTCTCATATGTAATCTAACATAAAGAAATAAAATAATGTCGACCAATGTAATATAGTGATTAGTGATAACAATTAGTATTACTAGATTATACAAGGACCGCGGAAAAGCAAACAAATTGAGATATATCAATTATCTTATTTAAAAAAAGTCGTTTTCCTGTTTCTTATTGCCCATTATCTTACACTTGCGTGGCAATAATACATCACCAATAAATGAGATATGAAAGCCATTTAAGAGTAACTCTTATGGCTTCGCCATCGTCTCGAGGCTCACAACGTCAACCATTGTGATACGTTTAATGACATTTTTTCTCATAAAACCTCCTCATTCTATGCCTAATAAATTGTCAATACGCGCCGGTGGTTTACTGCTCGTTTTATTGCTCCAAAAATACCCGTAGTCACCTGTAAGATTACGGTAGATACATTAACGGCGAAGAATGAACCTCAAAAAGAGCACTTCGAACGTTTTGCAGCGCAGTATAGTTGTAAAAATATTGTAGTCTGTCCACCATTATGTATTTAATAACCCGTATTATACGTATTATGTACGAAACCGTTCGAGTATTGGGTTATAAATTGGACGGTGTAATTAGTATCATACGTTCGATTGTGTATCTTTTATGTCGTGGATTAAATCGGTTAGTGTGTGTAAAGCACTCTCAAATTGAAAATACGTGGTCATTTTATAGTAGATTTGCAAAAATTACCAAACTAAGGCAAACTGGTTGACTGGAAATAATTGCGATCACGCTCGATTTTATGACGTTTATTATGAGAAACTAAAAATAGTTCCTTTTCCTTGATAGTTCTCATAGTTTCTTGATAGAAACTCATCATGGCCACAGTAAAATTGGCCTTAGAGAAAAGCAAAGATCGCCTGTTTAACGACGAGGTAACTATTTTCCCCCCGGCCGTCTCTTTTCGTTTTATTACTGAAAAATCTGTATAAATACTTCTACGTCTGTGAACTTCGAATAGTTTGGCAATCAAACCAACGTTGCAAAGTTGTTTTAACGTTCTTTTTAATGTCAAAAACTACTGCATACGCTTTTCAAATACGCACTTTAAAATTTTTGAATAGATTATCACACCCAAAACCAAAAAAAAATTTGAAAAATTAAAAAGGTACTTGAGTTAAACTCATACCCAAAGCACTTTTACAACCCAATAATTAAACGTAGAATACATGCAATTTCCAATAATAATATAAAAAGCCCAAAACAAAACAATAACAAACACGTATCAATGCCATACGTACCCACACTATCTGAAAACATATCAAATATTTTCAAAAAACGTAATATCACTATATCCCATAAACCGTTCAATACCACAAAAAAAATTATTCACAAAACTAAAACCCAATATCGACAAAATGAAGAAACGAATACTATATATAAAATAAATTGCCAAAACTGTAACGGTGTATATATTAAACCAAAATTCCACCGCCCTTACAAAACATGCCATAGACCAAAATCATATATTTGATTTTGAAAATACACATATATTGAAAAAAAGAACAAAATTACTATAAACGAACAATCCAAGAAATTATTGAAATTAAAAAGCACACAAACTCAATAAATAGCCGCACAGATATAGAGAATTTAAGTGAAACGTATTTTAACCCTAATAAAATAAAGTTCTCAATAATTATACAAATAATAATCTATTAATTATAATAATAAAAAAAAACAAAATTTTTACATCTTCCCATATACCTACATATGTACATAATCTAATCATAATCAACCTACTCAATTTGATATATAACTCACACCATACACTCATATTTATGTAAACACACAAGAGATTCTCACATCATAAATTACACCACTTTGTAAAATATAAACAACCAAATCAGAAACTGTAGTACCTTCAGTCCTCAGTCGAACTAAAACATCTACAATAGACACGAAAGAGAAAATAGCAAATCTATTGTAAGTCACTAGTATAAATTTATATAAATTTGTCAGTTAAAAATTTTTTGTTCTTGTATTGTAGCTCTGATGATGGCTGAATAAAGCCGAAACGTTAAAAAAAAACAAATACTTTTGTTTTTATAAACTGACCGATAATTCCACAAGTTTATCAGATTAATTTAAAATTTTGGTTTATTTGGAAATCATTGACCTGGATATAAACTCGCATATTCTTGTTTTGTCCAATAAGCCTATTATTTTCACAATTTTGTGTGACAGGTATTTAAGTATCATAACTATTTTATACATTATTTAGCAAACCTGTTAACATAGCGCCTTATACTTTATTAACATTCAAATTTTAAACTATTTTCCAGTCATAATAGCTAGATTTAAATAAACAATTGTTTTCAAAGGAATAGGTACCTATCTATTCCTATATAATAGGTATATAGGAATAAGTTCTAGGTATTTCCAAACTGCACGTACAGAGTGTTTCATGTAAAATAAACTAAAAATTCATGCCATATTTTGAAAACAATGCAATGTTCGATTGATAGTGTATTCTGAAAGTTTTTAATATCACATAAATTATATCGCTGTCTATTTTTTTCGTGTTTCTATAAATAAGCGAAATAAGGGTCAATGTACAGGGTGTTCATATCTAATATCACTATGCTCATATTTAATAACATTATCTACATTACCTGCAGTTCATACACGAAATTCTTAGACGAGAAGTTAGAGAAATACACGAACCTCTAAGATCTTGAAACTGAAGCTTCTACTAATGATTATTAGTAATGATATTAACCAGTTCAATAATAATGATGTTGCTTTTCTATTTTTACTTGAGAAATAGGTTATAGTAAAGAAATCACTGAAGAACGTGAATCTTCATATTATGAAGTCATCATAAATTAAAAGTTCTTTTGTTACAAGGCATTTTTTTGCTGATTTTGATTCAATGTATGGGAAATTTGTTGAACAAAATACTCGAAAATCAAGAAACTAGACAACAATCTGCCTCATAATATATAGATATTAAAATGAGATAATTGTTACTACTCAATTCCAGCTCCGTACGTCCCTTTTGTTTCTGTTAAATTCATACAGGTGTGGGAGTAGGTGAATGTTTTTTTTCCGCCTTTTTTGCCCTCGCAATAATTTTAATGCATATTATTAGTAGTTCCCATTTTGATATCGGATGAAAACAAGTAACACTCACGCTGAAAGCTGCCTTATGGCAACTTTAATAACGTTTAATATGAATACATTTTTTTTTCGCTTTGTTTAATTCATTCACTCACACTTCGTGACTTTAATTATCAAGTCATCCGTTCGAGTCCACAATTAAAACAGGCATTGTACAACACATTCGGGTTAAACTGAAAACACACACACACACACATTATTTTTTTCTTCAGTGAAAGTTACACATTAAACTGCACAGTTACAATGGCTTATCTGTGTTTTTAATTAAGGAATCGTGCTTTGGAGCCCGCAGGGTAGGGTTTTCGACAGTTCGAAATGTTAACTGATCGTGCCCATTCTTTTTGGCAGCCGTAAGAATGAAAAAAAGCGCTTTTAGAATGTGTCGGAAGTAGAAAGTAGAGAAACGTTGCGGGCAATTTGCTTAGTAGGATAATTGTTGATGACAGGTTTAGACACAGTACGACTATTGCTTTAATCGATAAATTATAGTGGAGCGGGTCAAGTGGGATAATTTCGAGTGAAACGATATATCCTTTATAGTAAAGTCGTGTTTACGATTACGATTTTAAACGGCGCAACTTGTGATTTGCGCAAAAGGGGCTCTTGAGGTCTTTAGAACGTTTACCTATTTTTACGTTTTACCTAGAAAGATAAATCAGGCTTTTCTCTTTTCTCGGAGATTGATGTATTTCTCTGAAGATGATTGGGACATTAGTTTTACACGATTTTACATGAAAGAATAAATTGACTAATACGTCCACAAAAATCTATGAATTAGTTGTAGGTAAAGGACTTTGATTGGCCAATATATTTCATCATGATACACCTGATGGTAAAATAAAGTAACCAAATAACAATTTCGAAGATAAAAAATTATAATTCAAAATGTTGCTCCTGATCGAAATAGGAAAATATTAGTTTACAAATTTAGGAGTTTAGTTATTGTACCAAGTTTGAACTTTTTAGATAACTGCTTTCTGAGATTTTTAAAAGAAAAATCTGCTTGCTTTTCACAGCTAAGCAGTCTATTTCGGCGAGCCGCAACAGAGTCGAACTAAGGTCACTAATTTTACAAGTAGAGTTGCCATCTCGGACCTATGTCATGCCCGGAGATTTTCAGTCAGAGGACAGAGAGGGGGGGGGAGCGGGATATTTAATTTATGTAATTTTAAAAAGTGTAAAAAGCTACTAAGTGTGTTTGATGCAATGGTTTTTCCTGTTTTTTATGATTTTCACTATTTGAATGTTTTTTAACTGCTGTTTCACCGTCATATTTGACTGTAAATGTAACACTATATTTCGTGCATGATCCCGTAATATTGTCAGGTTTGGTTAACCACGACTTATTATTAGGATCCTGTAACCATCTGTCATGAAAACTACAGAGGTAGGATTTTTTTCCTTACAGACGGTTCCATTGAAAAAACGTAAGCTGCACTTTCAGTAAAATATTCGAGAGAACTAAGATTTTTACCGTCACACACCTGACAGTGGTTCTCTTTTTTGTGCTGTGAAGAGGTTGTCGTCTCTTTGGTTCGTCCCTTTAAAATAATAAAGAACCTGAAAACGACTGATATCGAACATTGACCCCCAGGCTGGTAGATGGCGGTAAAACATACATATAAACATGTAAACCTGTGTTTACTCTACAGGAATGTAACATCAAAAGTGCGGCATTGTGTCATTTTTTATTTCCCGAAAAAAAATTTTAGGTACAATTAAAGAAAATATTTTTAAATCCCCTTGGCTCGGAGAAATTTGCGTAAGGCCGGAGACCCGAAGATCGTCCCCAAGGCCCGGAAACTCCGGGCGAGGCCCGGAGAGGTGGCAACCCTATTTACAAGGCGATAGTTCACCAAAAACATATCTATATACAATAATGAATAAATCGAAGTGGGCTGTCACTAAAGGATAATACGAGAAATTAACAATTCATTATACATAGTATATTTACATTTAGTAAAGTAGGGGGTGTAACATTGATCTTACCCTTTAGAAATAAACACATGTGTTTCAAACGGCTGTAGCCATGATTGTTCGTAAATACATCTTACAGTTTTGTTTAAGGATAGGTGTTATAGGTATTTAATAACATGTTAATTTACTTCATGCTTGTTGTTGTTTATTTTTTGGTTAACAGCTAATATCATAAATTGTTCTTATAACGATAAGCCACAAGTATCCAGTTTTTAGGTATAAGGCGACGGTCACCCTCCAAAAGCTCACGTACTGCACACCTTTCTCTTCCGTGTGGTTCATTATCCACCTATTCTAGTTTATGTCACTCATACACTTGGGTTTTAGAAAGGGCTGCATCCCGAACTGGACTTGAAGACGCGCCAAAATTTCAGAAGGTCGCACACGTTCAATTGACATAAATTTTATAATAATGCGTTGCGCAACAGAAGAAGGAAGTGCCTGCTCACTCATTGTTCCACGATCAACTGATGCAGAAAAGAAGATGTGTCGCATGTCAGGAGGTGTCTAGCTATCCACACGGAATTCGCGAAAAAGCTGCGGTTCCCTCCTATACGCCGTCTGGCCTAGAAAAGGAAATTCCGTTTTATATTTGACTTGCCCTCGTACAATGACTCTTACAAACCTTCAGATTTAATACATTGAAATGGTTACCAATGGTCGGTTAAATGATTGGATCTTGTGGTAGAAACGAAATATAACAATGCGATATATGTTGTGATAGCTCTATGGAAAACCGTTAGGAAATTAATGTTAGAAAACAAACACGAAGCCAAAACTCATTTTTCACATTTTACGATTAGTGCCACGACAGAAGGTATGACAACTATTGTGTGACGCATTATACGCTTAAATTATCGTGGTTTATTTGTTGCTTGGCATTGTAATCATGCAAAGAAAAATGTCGCTTATCGTCCTTGCGGATAACGTCACTGGTGCGGTTATTATCAGTTAAGAGTAAAATGTAAAAGAGGCAAACAAAATTCCTCGGATACTCGAGTAAAATGTTGCAGTTATTTGTTTATCTAAACGGTTCAAAGTGGCGTTTTGTGTTCTATAAATTTCAACAATGACATTAAGAACGACTACTAATAGCCGGTTACTTTTTTTAAATTCTCTTTTATTTTCTTCCTTAATGGTAAAAGAGTTTATTTTCACACAATTAGTCAAGGCCTTTCTTATTGTTTATTTTACTTCAATGCAAATTTATTCAGAAACCTTGAAAAGAGGTACTTTGAACTTTACAGTTCTGACAAGTAGTTTTATACTACTCTGTAGATTTTGATAATTTTGGGAATTTCCTATGTGTCATTGAAACTCACAAATTGAGAGGTGCGTTAAATCGTCATCATTCCACCTTCTTGACATTTATTTTTGAAATTTTGTTTTATTTCTGTTATTTGTTTCTGTTAGATATATATATTTTTCTAATGAATTGGGATTTTGTTTTTAATATACCACATAAAATATTATGTTAGGAGTATTAAATTAAGCCATTGTTTTTGTCTAGATTAATTTAGAAAATTTGCGAAAATACACTGTAGATTTTTTTGAGTAAAAATATTGCAATTTAACCATTTTATCTAAAAGTTAATAGTAACCAACAACCCTATATCTTGGCTACAGTTGGTCAAAGTTTTTGGCGCAAAGAATTTTAATTTCTCAATAATTTTGATGTGGATTATAGAGAACGCTCTCTATGGCTTCCTGAGTAGGTACATAAAAACCGTTGCAACTTTCTAGCGCCTTAAAATTTTTATATTTTTGGTAATATCAATCTTTTCATTTTTTCGAAAAATGGTATAATTTGTAAAAATCCGAGTAACTATTTTCAAACTGTTTGCGTTTATATTGTCCATTGCGCACCCTATTTAAATCATAATTAGGGATATAACAAGCCATCCAAAAAAAAAGATCATCAAAGTTGGCCGAGCAAAAAGATTCCTATTTCTATTCTTAATCTTAAATTTAAAACCTTATTTAATTGTCAAGGCTGTTACATTATGTGACATATATTGTGCCAGACACTTGTCAAACGTTTGACAACAACAAAGTTTCGCGTCAAGCTTCCACATAACCGTATCTCAATCTCTCTCGCTCGTAGCTAGATTTGATGATTATTTTTTCCAATGTAATAAGATTTTTTTCCAAATTTTGCATTTGTTCCGAACTATTAAATCTCTATCTGCCCCACGCGGAAATTAGCCACATCAACTTTCATTGGTTCGAGTTAAAATGTGCATCGGATCGTGAGGACAGCGATCTATCGGCCGATAGATAGAAAGCAAAAATGCCTTTAATATTTTTCCATTAGCCGTAGAAAGTAGAGGGACTCTCATTGTCGTGTTTTACCTACTGATGACGGAGATACAGCCGTTATTTGCCAATCCGCACCGATGCCGAAGGATTTTTCCTCCGTCTCCGTAACCTTTTACGGGGTGCCCCGTTGACATGCGGATAGCGATCTAATGAACTGTTGACCTGGAAATCAGATCTCAGATGGCTCGGTCTGCCCCAATTCCGTCTCGAATACGTCGGTATTTCTGATGTTCGCAAAGATAGACTAAATCAAAGGAAAACGTGTCTCGGATCTGGTGCAACGAGTCGATGGTCTCGATGCTAGTTGCGGTACAACGTCATCATTTTTACCGTAGAAAATTACGCAAAGAGAAGACAAAGACCTGATTCAAAACAAAACCAGCAAAAAATTTCCAACAATTCTTTTTTTATGACAGTTTCAAAACAAGCGGGTTGAATCTGGTGGAGTTATAAGTAGAGTGAGGTATTTACCTCGGCGATACATAGGCATCGCGCCGAGCTTTTGGGCAGTATCCAAGAATCTTTCACCGCTTTGTCAGCGTCAGCTTGTCTATGTAGTTCATATCGCTTAGGGTAGAACGCCCAAATTTCGTCTCCCAAGTTCTTTTTCAACCCTAGAGCTACCTTTTGGTTTTTTTCAAGCAACTCAAAATTAAAATGGATACAGTAGACATTTGAGCACATAGCTCAGCCATTAAATTGCCCTGGAAGTACGATACGAATAATGTATGGGCCAAAATCCAAAAAAAGGTATTTTTCAGATTTTCGAATCGTCCCCTTATATTTCTCGAAAAAAATGAAGAAAAATACGTTTTTTTTCTATTGTGTAATACTGAATTTGAACAAAACACTGTGAAAATATGATAATTTAAACGAATTTCAGTTTATACTTTTTATTTTCTTTAAATAAAAAGTCAATATAGCATATGCAATATTTTTTTAGAAAAATAATGGCATTTGTAGCCTCTTTTTACTTATCGTGTTAGTCCTATTCATTCAGGCAGTAATTGCACAAAAATTTCCTCAATCGTACGCACGAAGATGAGCATGTTTCATGTACACATTCGAAACAAGCTGTGCACCTACCCCATTTCTCACCATGACGGCCATCTGCAAAAGCTTTTCAGTAAGCTTTGCCGCTTTTCTTTTTTACTACTTCTTCCGCTGGTAGGGATGACTTCACGTGGTCATTCAATGTAGCTCTCAGGACATCATACGCCTGTACAGCTTTTTGAAAGCCCATTTTTTTCTCTCGTTACGTTACGGCAGTTACAGCAGTAATAATCGCTTCATCACCCCATGCTTTACCTCTGGCTATCTGAAAATTGGCAAATTGAAATCGTACATACAAAATTTCGTCAAAATAGGGGGACGGAATTAGGAACAGAGAGCATTTTGATAAGATGATGCTAGACGGTATCCCAGTGAACGAAAGCGCCAATTCACTCGGATATTCTTAAAGTACACACTATAAGCTATATTTCTATGTGAATGTTTATTAAAATTACTTACCCTTTTCCGCCAAAGTACCCCTCACACTGACCGAGATCACGTGGTGGACGAAATAAGGTACAGGGACGAAATATGGGCCCAGTAACCTAATCATTATGAACGTATAATTCATATTATAATTAAAGAAGTCCAACGTGTGCAAGGCTAAATAACAACCGTTTATTTTGTAATTATTCATAGTATATCATAGTATACTAAAATCATTTGCAATGTGTGAGAAAAATGTTGTATGCAGGGACAAGATGTAGGTAGGTATAGTGGGAGGAGAACTGACTTTATTTTCGATTTATTTGTCATGAGGACAGCATATTTACAATTCGATACAACTAGAAACAATTGCCAATAGTAGACGAAGTAGATACGCTGCTACGCGCTATAGATGAAGCAAAACAAATGACGCAATGATTACGAAAATGACACTTTATTGTAAACGGAGAGGACAGGATGATCCCGATCACCGCCATCTCTGTCAGTCAGGACTCTTCACAAAGGGCCCTGATTCAAAACGCAGCACCGAACTACTAAGACTCTGTCGTAAGAATCTTAGAATTATTGTGGGACTGCATTGGCTGGTGTGAAATCTACTTAACTAAGAAAATTTAGACGACCTCGTTAAAAAGCATTGTGTCCTTCTATTAAGGGAAGTGATCTTGTCCGGGGTCCTCTGACCCACAAATGTGGAGTTTGGACCCGTAATGAACCCAGAGACTTCAGTTAGCGGCTCTTCGAGTGAGGGCCCCCACATAAGGAAGAAAAAAAAAACATTAGATTGTAGTAATATTTCTCGTTTATTAACCTCAAACTAGCCCACTTGCGTACAAACAAAGAATATAATTGAGCACAAATAACTACTGATCACGATTACGATTACTGTAATTACCAATCAATTTTTGCCACTGCATTAGTTCACAGCGCAGAAAAACACACGGCCAGTGTTTCATTATACCCCCAACATAAAATAACTGAAAAATATGCGCCTAGAGACAGGATAATAAGGAATAAGACGGGGGCCCCCCTTTAGTCGTGGCGCTGTTTAACGATATTATTTACAATGTAAACGGCCACAATCACATATAAATAGTTCGGTAACACGTGTACGTCTGCTAATTAAACATAAATATCGGGTACGTACGAGAGAAAAACGACGCGTTACGGCCTTCGTGCCGGTTATGTACCGCCGAAGTGGCCCATGCAAATTCCTTATGGCCGATTCGAGATGGGACGACAGGGCCGGCTCCGCCCGGCGGCCGTATGCGGGGTTCTTTACGGCGATGCTCAAGCGTCCGTTTAATTCGCCCGCTTTCATTCGGAATGCGAAAGCAGACGATTTAAAGGGAAATTAGCGGCCCGACATTGTATTAAAATGGCCCGTGAGCGTAGCAGATCGCATAATATTTATATAACAAGATCATTTTATGGCGAACGAGTGTACTTGTTTGTAAAGAGCGGTTAATGAAGTGTACAAACTAATACACTGTAATTTACTTCGCGTATCTTTAACGAAAATGTATCACATCAGCCTTAAAAGTGTAACAGAAAGTCGCGTTTTCTGACCAAGGGCAGGAAATATTTATTGGACCACTTATATCATTTATCATTTGGTATTTGAAAACCGTCAAATATACGAAACTCACACCTTAAACTTTGCTCAAAAAGAACTAAAGACTGACGAAGAGGTGTTTTTTTTTCTTGGAAACTGCTGAGAAGTATATTTGAAATGTATATTTCTTGATAACTTTCCCTGTAACCGGTAAATGAAACCTATATCGTTGTGACAATGTGCAATAGAATAAATGAATAAATCATTTTATTAAAAAAATAAAAAATAAAGAGCTCGACATGCATTATTATTCATTATACTCAGAAACATGAAAATAATCCAACAGTCGTAACTGATTTTTTTATTAAATTAGGCTGAAATGTGAGGCTAATAATAAATGAAAGGGAATACTCGTATTACAATTACCTGAACTAATGGAAACTAATGTAATCTGTACACTAAGAAGTAAAGTTACAGAAGCGTGTCTCTCCGATTTTCTTAAAATTTTAGGGGGTTGTAGAGGACTGAAAATAAAGTGACAAGTATTTTTTTAGCTAGCTAATAAACGGTCTAAGGGGGAGAAACTGTAGTCTTTAATCTCTAATCCGATAAAACCAAGACTTCGTCGAAAAAAAAAACAGTTCATTACACAAATCGCATATTCCGAAGAAAAGTTTAATAAGTCAAAAATACTAAATTTTATAAGGAGATAATAAAGTGAAAATAAATTTTGTAAATTCATAAATTAAATCAGACTAATGACTTATACATGATGACACTTTTATACGAGATTAGAGTATATCAAACATATAGTTTATCGTTTTTACTAGTCATTAGTAAAATAAAACATGTCAGCTTTTTTAGTTGTTACATCTTTCTTCGAAACGTGCGAAATATTGAAGGCTATAATAACAAAAATACGTCAAAGAAAACTTCAAGAAAAAAAAATAAAAAAATGTCTGCCTCATCAGAAGAATCTGGAAATGGCTTGCAAAATATTTGAGAAATATTTCTTTTTTCAGAAGTAGTAAATGAAAGTAAAAAAAAATTATTCTTGTTTTTTGCAAAATTTTCATTTTGTTTAAAGATACACAGATATTTTAATACTTGAAATATGAAATGCTGGACTGAAATAAAAAATTAAATTACCTTAACTTTTGCAGATCTCGAAATTTAAAAAAAAATATAGTAAAAAGTATAAAAATACTATATTTAATTGGTAACTATGTAAAAAAATATTTGGCAACTATTTTGCAAGCCGTTTCAGATAATCTGGTGAGGCTTTTTTGAAAATATTTTTCGCAAATTTCGTTTAATTTTTTTTGCTGTTACGGCCTTATTTACATAAAAAAGGCTATTACAGTCTTAGTATATAAAAGTTAGTACCTTTTCTGGTTATTTCACTTTACCTGTGGACTAGTTTCCTGTGATTTGAAACAACCGACACAGTATGTACTGCGTTGTCAAAATTTTTATTTCGTTAATCTTCAAGACTCACCTTCACGAATGTAAACAAATTAATTTATAGATAAATAAATAAGTTTCAATAATATAGACAGATACATCTTCCGCGTATTTTTCTTTAAACTGGTATAAGCCGTAAAAGATAATACGATATGTCCAACCGAGACCTTTTAAATGGAATTTAAAATGCGTTTTAAATTCTCGTTGGCCACGGTCACTATTGGGTAGGGTACGGCAGTACTTCGACGTTATAAACTTTGTTGAAATACCAACAAAGGCCAGAAATGAAGATATTCATTACCCTTACATAAAACCCAAATTAATGGGTGTAGGACCACCCACGATTGCGTCATTACACCTTTGTAATTATTGATAAACACTTTCGTATTTACATAAACCAATTACGTTCGTAATGCGATATCTAGCAGAGACAATCTCCATGTTTTTATGCGGTGAAATTTATGCTTCCTATTTGTTCGTAGGAAAATATGAGTTATAACATAAATATAATTTTATTATCAATATGTACCAGATTCCGGAATTCACTAGAGACACTAGTGTATATTATTTGATATGAGAAGGAATAAAATGTAGCTATATTTTATCCGAATATATACGAAAGTTAAATTTGAGAATACGAAATTATACAGATTTATGTAAGCCGTGGGCCACACAAGTGGATATTTTATTACGTATTCTTCTTAAAATAAAACCGGGAGATAATTAAATTCCAAGAGCTCCCAGACCAAAGCGGTCTCTAAGATAATATTTCGTCAAAATGAGATACATACAAACGATTGTATAAACACTTAAACCTCGTTTTAATAATTTTCGAAATTTTGTGTTTAATTCTTGATATCCTTTGCCACAGGATTCGTATTTCAGGCTAAACGATTCCAAATAAAAATTTTAGTGAAAAACTTTTACTGTTAAAAGTTTAATAAATACCCCTCATTTTTAATTTCCTGTTTTATTTCTATAAAGTAAAAACGAATATTACACAATCTAAAACTGAGAGAAGACATCATTTTTTTCTAAAGGCCTTATTTAAAGCTACTGTATATATAAAACTTCTATATACATGGGTGTCGCACCGCAGTGAGTATATTTTGATACATATCTTAAACAGTATGATTATATATTATTGGAATTATGATAAAATTATGGAAATTTTACAAAAACCGAAAAGGTAGTCGATTTTAAGTCGAGTTTTATATAACTAAAATATTTTGGCAGCTATGTAAATTAAGTAATGATACTGGCAACGTAGCGCCCGATCTAACAACACTGCGGAGACGGGACTTGGAAGGGCGGTAGGTTAACATGTAATGCACCTTCAGTACAAGTTTGAACTTGTCAGAGTCATTTGTTTGTTCTTTGTCACTGTTTTCGTAAACCGTTTGTTTCTAGTGCGTTTTACCAATGAGTGACATTAATTTTGAGCAACGGTGTGCTATCAGATTTTGCTTCAGATTTGGACACAGATTTGTGACTTTTTTTCTTTTCCCGAGATTGAAAAACCACCTCAAGCTCATTTTGGGACCATAGAAGATATTCAAATAGCTGTAACCGATTAGCTGAAGGCTATTTCAGTATATGAGTACTGTGTGGCTTCCCAAGGAAGTTATTTTGAAGAAGACAATACTGGAATTGTAATTCTATTCGAAAAAAAAAAATTAAAAAAGACAGTCTCATTACTTAATTTACACACGTTGTATTAGCTTATCAGGATTAGCTTATCCTAGAGCGTTGGTTTATTATAAATTTAGTATCTATAATAAACCAACGCTCTATACAGAGTAAATCAATCAGATTATCCAGTATAGGTATACTAGTATACATAAAATTAGAATTTCTATAAATTTTTTCGATTCTAGTGATATTTTATTTCAGCTTTCCACTTGTTCATAACAAACCACAATATAGTGATAAGTTTAAATAAGCCACGATATGTAGTGATCACAGTATTTCTGTTTTCCTGTTCAATCAGAATTTTATTGATAATAATATTTCAACTCGATGTTTGATCACCATGCCAAATAGTCCGTAATTTTATAATGAACTACATAACAAGTTAAATGAAACGCCTTTTAAATATAAAGTCACACATTAAAAACTCCACCTTAGAAATATTTTATGGCAATAGTTTATCAAAAAATAACAGGCATAACAAATACCGTTGGAATTATAATTGCAAATGTGTGGCTAATTGGAAAGCGATAGGTGTTAAACTTGTGTTAAATTCATAAAGGCCAAGTTTATTCCATTCCGGTAATGACGATAATAACGCAGAAATTTAAGATTCTTCCTCTCAAAGTTCCATTAAAAATAAATTCAAGACGTTTATAATTCATAATAAACAAATATAATATACACGGTTCATACATTAGGTACTGGGTGTCTCAATGTTAATTGTATACAGCAAGACTGCTTAAGTTTGTTTGTTTTTTTTTTTGTAAAAATATATCAATTTTACCAAAGGCTTCGCATGAACCTTATCGAAAATGGTCCTCGGTTTTTGCTCGAATTGATATATTCGTATGCTGTAGTTCTTGATGTTCTGGTGAGAAGTCTCCATTGCTACAGAGTATGAAAGTCAATAGTTTTTCTGTACGGACGTTCAAAATACTTATACAAATATTTTTCTATATATCTTTGTAAGACTATCAACTAACAAGAGGACACAAGCAAAAGGACACAGGTGACTTTGTTTTCCGAACGATATAGGGAAAAAATATTAGACATTTCGTAAATAAGTTTAATAATGTTGTCACCTAGAAGGTATCGCCCTTTTGTGTGACTCGTACAGTGTGCGACATGGTGTCATTGTTAAAAGTTTTGAATGTAAAGTCGTTAAAAAACAATGTACGCAATGTCTCTTTGACTGCACATAACGATATATTATGCACGAAATAAGTGCTATTGTCTTATATTAATAGGCTTTTAGTAATGGGATTCATATGTTTCTTTAGAATTGTATGTTTACTGAGTGACTTCATCGTTTGACAATTTTTACATCCGGTGCTAATAACACTTACTTTTTGCATTAGTTAATTATAAATAAATAAATAAATGATTTACTTGCCCCACAGTATATACCAACTAAAAGACAAAGTGTTTTAATGTTGTTTATAATATTATGTTATATATAACAATTGTTCTGATGCTATCCTACAATATTATAGAAAAACAGGGTTTGTCCGGAAAGTAATGTCAGTGAATTTTTTCCTGAGACTGTACGCGCCAGCCCGCGCTTTACGTGCTGGGATTGTGGTGGGATCTGGCAACAAGATCCAACAAGCGTCAGTTGGCTACCGGTCGTTGTAGCGGTCGCATCACTCGTTCTTTGAGAGTCGTTACAGTGACCCGGTGCAAGAAAAAATGCAACGTTCGCTTGAGCAACGGATGGCGATCAAGTTTTGTGTGAAACTGGAGAAGAGTGCTGCGGAAACCATTCCAATGTTGAAGAAGGCTTTCGGCGTCGATTGTCTTTCGGACAGGCAAATTTTCCGGTGGCACAAGGCCTTCGCAGAAGGTCGGGAAGATGCCAACGACGAGAACCGCGCTGGACGGCCATCAACCTCCAGTTCCGACGACAATGTGAAACGTGTGCGTGACTTGTTGAACACTGACCGTCGTCTAAGTGTCCGTTTAATTTCCGAAACATTAGACATTACGAAAACCATTGTTCACGAAATTGTGTCGGAGTCTTTAGGAATGAGGAAGGTGTGCGCGAAGCTCGTGCCAAAAGTGCTAACGGACGATCAAAAAGCGAGGCTCGTCGAAACCTGCCAAGAACTTTTGGACACCTGCGAAGAAAACCCCGCTTTCCTTGATGACGTCATTACCGGGGACGAAAGTTGGGTCTTTGAATACGATCCGGAGACGAAGAGGCAAAGTGCGGAATGGCACACGTCGAACTCCCCTCGCCCCAAGAAGGGGATGTCCAGGTCAAAGATCAAGACAATGCTGATTGTCTTTTTTGATTGCCGGGGATTGGTCCATCATGTGTTCGTTCCGCAGGGGACAACCGTAACCGGAAAGTTTTACGTCGAGGTGCTGAAGCGGCTGAAACGCAGGGTGAATCGCGTCCGCTCAGACATCTCAAAATCCTGGAACCACGACAATGCGCTTTCGCACACCTGCTTCCTCGTGGCCGATTACCTCGTCAAGGCAGGCATCACCGTTGTTCCCCAGCCTCCTTACAGCCCGAGGTGCCCCCCCCCCCCCATACTTTTTCTTTTTCCGCGCCTCAAAACCCCAATGAAAGGACACATTTTGGGTCAGTGAAAAACATTCAGAAGGCTTGCACCGACGCTTTAAAGGCGATTCCGGAAAACGACTACCGTGCGGCTTTTGATGCGTGGAAGACCCGCTGGAACCGATGTGTGGACGCAGGAGGAATGTATTTTGAAAGTTTCTAAAGATTTGTACACAATAAATAAAAATCATTTTTCAAAGCTCACTGACACTACTTTCCGGACAAACCCTGTATATACGAGTACATACAGTTACAAACTGTTGATAACACAGGTTTACAAAAAAAAGTTGTCTGGATCTGGGGTCAGACCATACGTTTCTTATGTATTTTTCGACGCTGAATTCAAATTTATTTTGTTTTGCTCTATCACGTCATGGTTTTGAGATATCGTAACGAGAACTTTTTTCTCAAAAAGTCATGTGTGAGATCTTAAAGTACAAATCTTCACCTTTAAAATGCCGTTGAGTTTGCGAATATCTTCTTTTTTTGGTCGAGATATTGCAATTTAAATAATGACCATAAGGTTTCCGTACTAATTACATAAATGTATTGGGAAATATATGGTATGAACACACAATTTTCAAAATTCGATATCTCTAGTGTCAACGCGTGTTAAAACTCTCGAGTTAATATGCTAATCTTGAATAACAATGTTAATTTTTCTAGAAAAAAACAATTTTGCATTTGTGGAGAGTTAATCGATGAAAATATTTTCACGTCAGCAAAAAAAAGTTTTTGACAATTTATCTGACTATTGAGGTTATATTAATAAACAAGGAAAATAGCAGTGGTCCTAAATTAGTCCCCTGTGACACCCCTGAAGTTGCTGAATGTGGTATGTGTAAAATTTAAAGCCATTAAAAATAACATATTGTGATTTTTTTTTCCATTTTTTTACTGGCTTAAACGATGCATACATTATTCAAGAATGATATGCAAAAACTATTTCGTCGGGGAAAATTCGATAAACAATTTTCAACAAGACGCCTTCGATAACTCCGAAATGTTTGAAAAGGCCGCTCAGCTGCGGGGTAAGCTCTGTTGGTAATTTTTGCCGGTACAAATCAATTACATTTCTTCAAAATATACATAGATGACGTTAGTAAATCTCGGAGAAACCATATTGAACGCTATAATATAATCGTTAGACTGGTTATAAACACGCAGCACAAAACGTTTTGAATCTTTAAATGCGCTTTTCTCGAAACCACGTTTTTCAAATTGGCGTACACTTTGTCGGATTCACTTGAAATTTTAACTGTGACTTCTTAGATAAATTATCTAGAGAAGTACACACGATTTTTAAGATTGATAAATAATCAAAATTTTTATGAACAATTTAAGGTCGATTTTTAACAAAAAAATAAAAAAATAATTCAAACTGACGCCAATTTGCGAATTTTCAAAAAAAATTTACTCGTGTAATCGTGGGTACTTTACTCTAGAAAAACTAATGTAAATTAACGACAATTTTTTTCTCTAAGTGGTGTTCGAAGACTGCTATGGTGTACGCCGATTCGCTGCTCGGGAAAAACACATGTTCAGGTTAAGTGCCAAGACGCCGTATTTTATCGTAAATTTTAATACGAGTAAAACAATTTTTTGTATACCTCAAAACATGTCTAATAAAGTCTAAAAATTTCAATTTAACCCATTGAAGTTAACAAGAAAAAAAATCACAAAAATAGGCTCATTTTTCAGTGTACCTTGGTAGTATAACCCCTTAAAGGAACAATTTTGACAGTCAACAAAATTATACAAAACTATACGGGGTGTCCTAGGCAAAAATCCTATATATTTGTCAAATCTAGTTGGTCATGGAATAACATGAAAAATGCTACAAGTCTCCAAATTTCGTGCCATTCGCAACAGTGAAACCCCGAAATACGTATCCTTTTCCATTCAAAAGTTATTGAGCGTACCCTACATTTGTAGACACCCGGAATAAGCGTCTTTCGTTTTTAAAACGTGATATTTTTATGAAAATCCACAGGATAGTGCGCCTCTTTGTTGCCGTCCACGACTACTTTAATGAGTGGCAATTTAAAAGTTGTAAAATTACCAATGACAATCACATACGTACATAAATTATTTACAAACAATGGATCCGTACTATACCTATAATTAAGCCACATATCGGCGCTAAAAAATACACGAGTCTTTCAAATGAGAGACACGTAACTAATAATAATGTGTACTCATCCGTAATTTACAACGGGCCGTTCCCCATTGAATTAAATCGCCTGTATTTCGATTCCCCTTCAATGTCGAGTCGATGCCCAATAGTTATAGCTTTTAAAAATTTAACTGCAGTGATTTTCCAAAGCGATCATTTGTTTTGAGATGGTTATGTCTTGATAACAGAGCATGTGACTCGTAAAGTTCATGGTAAATAATTTTTGTAAGGCTCAATATTAGGCCCTAATAAATGATGTAACACAATGAGAAAGCAGGAGGAAACTCAAATAAACAAAGTAACCAGTACACTATTATACAGGGTGTTTCACGATAATATGTATTAAATTTTAAACCCTTATATTAGAATTAGTAATTCTCGCTGTGCTAAAATCCAATCGAATATTTTTTTACCCCATGATTTTATCAACGGTGGATCTCAGATCTCACTTTTAAGTGTATTTTATACAGTGTGGAACAGCCAAATGGAATAAATTCAGTAGCTCCATTATTATGCATTTTTTTTAGAAAATTCTGAGACACGTTGTTCACATGTATTTCTAAAATTACATCTTGCAACGTAAATATGTCATCCCTAAATTCAACCCCCTTCAGGTGACAGCTACAACCCCTAAATTTTCAAATTGGAAGTAGGGGCTTGTGATACTTCATTTGAAAAGTATTTTCATTCTCTTTTCAAAACTGCTATGGTTTTAAATTTTAAAACCATAGTCCGTTTTAAAATATAGTCCTTTATTTTTAATAAAACATATCGCACTAGTTAATCATAAATCATTTCGTCCCATTTTTTTCATCCTCTTTCTATGCATACTAGCATTTACTATACTAACCTAAGATGTATGGTTTTCGAAACAGACTAAGTGGTTTAAAAAAAATTGTTTAATCAAGTGTTAAAGTAATGTCATATCGGGTATAGTGCACCATGGACAACAAATGTATGACAACACAAAATTTGTATCACATTATTGTCTATTTTCATAACTGCAAAGTTTTTGTTTGACTTATTTTTGTGTTATAATAAATCCAAATTGTTGAGCGAATTGTCTCAGTTTCCACTTTATTTTATTCACGCTCAAATAATGCTTTTATAGCTGTAGAAATTCCAGTCCTTGATATCTTATAAATTAATCTATAATTATTATATAGACATCAAGAATTTACAATTATTATGTGAAGATAAAATATTTTGGTATATGATTCCCACACATTCAAGTCTACCTATCAAATAAATAAGTATTCCTTTACAAATAAATAAAACAAACTTCGTCCTTGAGCTCGGCAAACTTTAAAGGATGTTTTACATTCATTTCATGGCTGCCAAAGCCGACACAGATTTGTCTCTCAGATTAGTTAATAATTTTGATAGAGATTCGTTCTTTTCGGTTAAGGTCAAATGCGCCACTACGGAATATATCCAGACTTTGATCCTTTATTTTTGGTCCGCATTTAGACCCATTAAGCTGAAAGATAGCAGGCAACGACTAACGGAGTCGGTCGTTTCTTAAAGATTTTATTTTTTTACAAAGAGGGTTTTCATTTGCGCGATACGACGCGAGAAGGCATCGAAGTCATTTTGCCCAGATCACATAAGATCACAAGTACTTAAATGTACAAATTTTTGTGTTTTTTTTTTAAGGCAAGGAGTGTAACTTAAAAGAGAATCTACTATCGAACTAGTAAACTAGTATCGAACACCAGTTGTATATAAAATATAGTAAAATATTAAGATTGCAATGCAATGTTAAGTGTTCAAACATGTTATCGAATGGAGTAAACTCTAAGATTATTTGAAAATATTGTTCATTTTGTAAAAACGTACATTACATTTTTTATAGACAAAGACCGAATGAGTTTCACATGCTTTCTAGGATAAAATATTCTTTTTAATGTGTCCTTTTTGAAAAAAAGTAAACCGCTCGTCAAAATTAGCGTAACACTTTTTAGATTACCGCCATTTGCGTTCTATTTGATGTTTTTTTTTTTGATAGGAAGCATTATTAGGCAGCACACCAATTTATTAGGCAGCATTAGGATCAATGGATTCGCCCAAAAGAGGTCATACCATGCAAATCCCTGCGTAAATGCAAAAGGGTGGGTTAGGGGGGTCTGGAAATGGGTTGAAGAGATAGGACAGCGACCAAATACACAGGAGGTTTTAATGTGTGCCAGGATGGAGTTTTTACGCGACAGCGTCCTTCTTAGTCGATCCTATTGGGCTCTGAAATTGGTGTCAAAATCTTGCGAATTCAAATTTTGACATGGGGTTGCCTTTTGGGGTGTGGACAGCGAACCGTTGTAAGTCACAGCGTAGCGAGTTCGAAGCATTCAAACCAATCCTATAGGCTACCGAAAATTAAAAACCGCAAGTCTCTAAACTAAAATAAAACGATAACTGATATATTGGACTGATAGGCCCGACAAAGTCAGCAACTACTAGATGTCCTTTTCGAAAGTACACAAAACACAACCATTACACCAAATTGCATATTGGTTTTCCCACATAATTTGAGGTCAAATTCATTTGAGCAGACGGTAGTATTAACTTATCAGCTGGAAAAAAGGCATTAGCAAATTATTATTAACTTGATCCTCTAGAGACTTGCTATTTATAGACGTCTATCGTACATATGCGTTTAGGTATGCGAATAAACACGTTTACGCTATAAGATTCTCCGACTTCCAGCAACTGCATTTTAGAATACAAGATATGTATTTTTTGAATGCGTATGTCGGCACAATGGCGGAGTTCCCTGCAATATATCACTTTATAACTTCGAAGCGTGCGATAAAGTGCAAAGTAAACGTCTCATAGATAGCGGAAGCCTTCTCCTAGGGAACACGCCGTCCGGAGAATTTATTCATCGGACAATTAAGAGAGTAATTAAAAATATTATCGGCGTAATAAACTTACCCGCTACACATTTCTGACATTCTACAGGTAGAAATATTATTGGATATTACTGTGAGATGATAATCTGCGTTCAATTTGGAGATAGTCTTTTGCAAAGCCGAGAGTTTTTGTGAGGTGATTTAGTGGCGATGCTGAGACATCGGACAAAATCATAAATACTCACCCAAACTTGTTCTACGCTCCCCAATCTAGTCATCCGTGTTTCGTTTCGTAGTACCTCGCGGACGGAGCAAATTCCGCCTACTTTAATCGCTCGTGTAAAACGCCTTGTTTCGTTCAATAAACGTAATATGGACGAACGGTGAAACAGGCCAGAAATTTATAGCATTGTTGATAACATACATATCGTTGTTTAAGATCCAGCATCACGCAACTCAGTTTTTGGTCAAACTGAGTTCATAATTTATTTCCATTCAAATTTTCGCGTCAGAGCGATACAGGACTTAGTTTCTTGATTTATCCATCCGTAGCACTGTTAACTGCAGTTTTATCAATGAAAAGGCATTCCCATATGGCAACTAGTAATTTCCAAAAAAAAAAATAGTTTTTTTTGCTCTACCGTAGTCTACTGTTCTACTGTGCTCTACTGCAGTCTACTGTTTGCTCAACTAAGTGAAAACTGTGTTGTGTGATCTTAAACAACGATATGAGGAACGTAAATTCAAAACCGAACACGTCCATTTTTTATTTAAATCACGTTTTATACGAATGTTGGGGGTGTAGATTCATTTGAAATAATCAGACCCATAGATATCGACGCTTGAAAATGGAGAATTAAAAATAAAACAGACATGTCCACATCAGAAATGAGAATTTACAATGTCAAACAAAACAGGATAGGTTCCTTGGCGTTTTCCATGCAGAAAATAGTCATATTGACAAAGACAGATGTCAGAAAACTTTATGTTTCTTGGATAAAATCCCATTTGATTGCTAAATTAGGTAAAGTTGGTTTTGATAGATCAAAAATAATAATTAAATTAAATATTTATGCCATACGGTACTCGTTTCAGGCATATCATTGAATTGCATTATTTTTTTATATAAACTTGTGAAAATGACGTTTTACAAAATGACAAGCTTTGATTTAATTTTTAGAAAATAATACAGAACAAACATTTGCAGTTCAGAAAAAAATAAACTGTATTTAACAACAAGAACAACGGTTCTGTGATCCATCGGTTCGTGAATTCGTTGATCTTGGAAACCAGTTGATTGGACCACCTGTTCGAGACCTAAATCCATAATATTTTATGTTCTTCCAATAGTAACTTTTTTTATAAACTTTGGGCGAGAATTCAAGACTTCTATTATGAAATGACACGAAATGACACGAATGAGACGATCTTTACAGAAAATAATAAATGTATGTATTGAAATGGATTTTATAAACTCTAAATTATTTTTTTGTAGTATCTTCCAAAAACAAAATTTTAGTTTGTCCTTTTATATATATGATTTATATATATCATGATTTTCAATACATTATAAAAAAAAGTAAGAATTGGTTGAAACAAGTACCATCCAACATTTACCATTGTTGGATTTTGTTGATCGATCAAAACCAACTTGACATAATTTAGGAATCAAACGGTATTTTATATAGAAACACAAAAAGTTTAAATTCATTTTCCCCGTCCCCTGTCATGTGTTCTTTTAAAAAAAATTCCAACGAAAACTCTTTTTTGTTCATCTTAATTTAAGTTAGTGTTAATTTTTATTTAATTGATTTGATTTAATGTTAATTTAAGAGTTGTTAGAATTTTGGCGAAACACTCCTATTAACTTCACCTTTGCTCCCAAAATGTAAATTTTGACCATGCCAAACAGTCGACAACAGTCGGAGCAATTGACTGCCGTCCGCGTTCTGAATGCAAAGACAACATTTAACATGTTTTAGAGCAGTGAATATTCAGCCGACGGACCCGACATTATTATAGCCTTATCTGTTAATAAATAAAATTAATACATAAAACAATATGGGTTTTTATAGCGGCCATTGTAAATCTTTATAATTAGAAGAATATTGTGTATGTAGCCCTGGTATACCGAGAACGAAATTTGTTCGTACGAGTCCTCTTTTTTCGTTATTAAATATGATTTAAATAACGCGATGTTTTTTTATTGTTAGACAGGGGTCAGGGTTTTTATATTTCTCTTTGTTGCTCGGGATAACAATCGTCGCTCTTCGGAACTCAAAGAAACGGAATGTACCTGGACCGTATCTCTTAAAATACATAACTGTACAGAACAGATAGGAATGTGTTATCAGTTTAAGCCCATTCTGCGCTTGTCTTTGCCTGTCCTAATTACTCATTATTGAAGCAGTCGTATAATTAGAAAATGGAATTAAAAGGTTTTCTTTGATTGGGCGACTTTGTCACCAAAAACGACTGTTTCCATAGAACAATCAACTTCACCTATTTTGTACAGAATTTTGATTACTTAAATTCCTAGACATCGACAACTGTTAGTATTTTGAGGCAATGTTTCATATCTGTCAGATGGGTAAGCAAATAGCCACGAGAAATGTAGGAAGGTGTGGGATGAAGCAAACTAGGTTTGCTAGGGAGTTTATAAAACACCCCAGCGAGGATGTCGCAAATACACATTTAATTGTGAAAAATTCTTTACAACTTGTAACAACATATCTGTCAGGACATTGTCGGTTACAGAAGTACAGAAGACTATAGTTAGTCTTTTCTGTAGAAAATAAACACTTGATACTTATTCAGATCAATTCAAATTCTCACATGGAAGCTCTGATGATTTTAGATGCATAATATTTCAATAACCTTTGGAAGAAAGTATGACAAAATACGTTATATTGTGGTAATCAGAAGAAGAATAAGAAAATAGAGGGCATTTCATTTAAAAAATATGTTACATAAACAGCTACTGTACAATTTTGTTTCAACTGTTTTTTTGTCAGTATACTCTGAAATTCAGAAAAAATGAGTTACCTATCTCTGAAAAGAATGTTCGTAGCTCTAAAACTAACGGAAAAAAGGGAGATGGAAATTCTTTTTAAATCACCTTTTACAGTTACAAGACGATATAGTACAAGACAGACGCAAAACAAAATATTTATTTTTATTTTGCGTCTGTTTTGTATTAATTTGTCAAAACGGTTAACCTGTATTGATTTTGTGTGTTTATTCTGTCGACGCAATATTTTTTTAATTGATAGCTAATTCATTTTTTTGAATTACTGAATAATATGCTAAATTCGGACAAAAAAAAACGTAAAATGGTATAAGACAGAAGACATATGTTTAAGAGTAGTTTTGCAAGTATTTTGTGAGGATTCTAACTACAAACTTAAACCACACAAGAAATAAAAAAAATCGTTGTCTAATGGTTTTGAATTTTGGCATGTATTTGGTATATTTATAAATTGGCAATTTTTTTTAATTCTGATCAATTTTTTTTAAATTCTTCGATATTTTGCTTATAGAAGGCACTTTACCTACATGGATAATATTTAAATTGCTCCTATCAAGACCTAGTCGATTTTTCAAAAATGAACTTGTGATGAAAATTACTTTTTAATTAAGCGGGACTTCCAAAAGGATTCCAAGGTCCAAGTTCAATTATAAAAGTATTTGTCTTCTACACCCCTTTTTTCACTTATCCTGGGAGTATACTACTATATATAATTTTGCACTTATCCACACAGTATAAGGTAGAGCCTACCCTACATATTTTACACTGAAGACGATCTATTTTTTATTGCTACTTACCAGATTGCTTGACATTTTTTTATCGTATTTCCATTTAAGTTAAGTTACCGGTAACCGGCAGTGTGCCTACGTGTTGCGGATAGTCAGCATGTTCTTTTTCTGCTGTATTTCGGCACAGCTTAGGCTAGACCCTTCAGCGCGTTGTTTCTAATAGACCTGATAGAGCTCCGCGGTCAATGTTTGCATAAAACAGTGGTTTCCTGCGTCACTCGTAGGCTGACATTTGTATTGTTTGTGTAGGTATAGTGAGTAGAGTATATCTATTGTCTTGTCGTTTCTAAGAAGTGTTTATTGAATGAGAATGGTTATTTTAAATACATATAATGCAAAATGTTATTTGCTCCTCAAAAAAGTCAAAAACGCGTTTTGGTATTCAACTGTTCAATGTCTATTGCGTTAAAAACTGAGCAACCCCCTTGTTGGTTCTATATAGGACAGCCTACCCTCAGTCTAAATCTACGTTTCAACCCTGTTAATAACATGAACTGATGCAGCGTAGGTCCGACCATGGTGCACGAAGTGATACAGCATCGGACGATGAAAATAATTCGCAATTTTTCCCAGTTTCGAGTCAAAGGAGGCGAAAATTATCTGACTCGTTTCTGCCGCATATACCCAGTACATTAGAAATCCGATCTTAATGAGGGGGGTGACACTCGTTATCTAAACCAATTATGCGCGAGTTGTTATTATTTGGTTACAAGCGCATTCGCATATTTAATTGCGAATATATCAATTGCGCGCCGATGACGTGCCGGAACCGGTGTCGATAAACGTCGTTATGCCGTCTTGAGACCGTCCGTTTGTAAGAAAATCAAGTGTGCTCCGTGTCCTCGTCGATGCGCTATTTATGGGAAAGAACTGGTCTACTTTGTGACGTCTCATTTTTTTTATTTTTATTTTTAACATTCAGATCATTTGCCTGCTCATTTTGTCATTTTCCGTTTACGCGATAATTATGATAATAGCAGAGCTCGTGACAAAAAACTGCAAGAGTTTATTTCACTTATTTCAATTGCCCATATTTCAATATAGCGTTACGTGTATTAGGGATGTAGATAGAGTCGGCAACAACTCGCAAGATCAGGTAGTAGTGTCGCAAAAGTGTTTTGTAAATGTCGAAAATTTATATGTATTAACAATATATTGAATATAAATGTGGCTACAAAGGTGTCAAACAGTGCAGTCCTAGAACGTAGCGCGTCAACACTTCAACACACGCGAAAATAAGGTCAATATAAGTGTTTTGTAAAAGCTGAAACTTTGCACAATGTTAGATCATCGAATATGAAGTAGGACAAAAATAGTCAGACAACATGTATATATATAGAACCAACACAATCAGCAGTCGCTAAAAATAAGTGTAAGTATAGAGACATCCAAAAAAAACGTCATCAAATTTGGCAGAGAAAAAAAAGACGTATTTCTATCCTTAATCGAATTTATAACCTTATTTACTTGTCAAGACTGCCACATCATATGACAGCCATTGTTTATTTTACAAATTGTGACAGTCACTTGTCAAAAGTTTGACATAACCAAAAAGCTTAGACATGACCGCTATTTCCATTTCTCACGTTCATAGCCAGAGTTGATGACGTTTTTTTTTTTGGATATCTATATATTAAGCGCAGGCGAATTGACATTGCGTACCACCGAAAGTTATCCCACTACCTGATCTTACGAGTATTTACTGACTCATATACATCCTTAATAGAGACAT
This sequence comes from Aromia moschata, assembly GCA_029963805.1. Taxonomy (NCBI): domain Eukaryota; kingdom Metazoa; phylum Arthropoda; class Insecta; order Coleoptera; family Cerambycidae; genus Aromia; species Aromia moschata. The sequence goes on from JAPWTK010000017.1 coordinate 861,406, forward strand.
AAAAAAAAGTTATCAAATATGGCTATGAACGAGAGAGATAGAAATAGCGGTCATGTCGAAGCTTTTCGGTTATGTCAACGGTTTTGACAAGTGACTCACAATAAATAATGGCTGTCACATAATGTAAAAGCCTTGACAATTAAATGAGGTTATAAATTTAAAATAGAATAACTTTGATGACGTTCTTTTTTTTGGATGGCTCGATATAACACCATAATATTGAAATATATGACACAAAAAACACTTCCAGTTTTCATAGGTTGAAGTAACTCGTATCTATGCCTAAATATATCTATAATAACATGTACTTACCTCACAAAACCTTTTTTTTTGGCTTGGTGATACCTAAATAATATTTTGTCGACAAGAAATGTTTCTTTTTGTGGATTTCATAATGTTTTTTTTTTTTACTGTAACGATAAATTATGTATGTAGATATAAATATAAATTGTAACAATATACTCACAAAATGTAGAAATATTTGGAAAATATAATGTATGATGAGTAGGGTCCGGAAAGTGTGCTACAACGCAGGGTCGGACTCGTAATCCGTCATGTCATTGACGAAATGACATATGAGAGACTAAAAAGACAGGAAAAGTAAAAATGTGTTAATAATGTATATACATATCACTTGTGTCATCTGCATTTATTTTCGTTAAACGTGAGCGATTTGGCCTGTACCTATGGTTGTAGAAGGACAATTATTGTTCCACATCTACTGAGGTTAAAGGTGCAAATTCAAAAGAGTTCACATGGACAGAGGACGACACGCCACGCCATTTATTACCGCAAAAATATGTTGTTTTGTCCGTTGCCAGCCACAGAAATTTATCGCCTATGTTTTCTTTGATATTTCCAATTACGCGTTGATATGTCTTCTGTAAAGATGTTTTACGCAATGTATGACTATGGCAATGGAAAATAGGATAAATATTTGGCCAAAAAACGTCTAAAGTCAATATTGTCAACCACGTTCCACGAAAGGCTGCATGCGTAAAACATTATGCACAAATCAAACCAAAATTCCAGTACCAGTATCAGTAATTCTGTTGATGGATATTCGAATCTAAATGTCTTTCACACTCTCGGCATCTACGAAATATATATCGACGATTGCAAGGAATACTGAAAATATACGATCTATTTATTGTAAAATCCTCGCAAATTTAAATCATATTTTTCATTTCACAAATGGTAACGACTGTCCCATTATTACAAAAATCAACACAAAATCGGATAATATGTAAATGCACTAAACGAACTCTAAAAGAAATACGTACACGGTGCAAAATACGTATGTACACACGTTTATTAGGTAGTTAATCGCTCACGACACATAAAATTATTTTAAACTCGGCGTTCAGCCGTTCGTCCGTCGCGTGTCTGAACATCGAACAACGGAACGCTCACTACGCAATATGAATAAATTGCACATAAACTTGTCTCGATCCCGCCACGGGAAAGTCCAGTTACCAGGCACGGTCAACGTATGCACCAGCACAAGTAATTTACAAGACGTTTAAAAAATACGGTTTATACTTATCATAGAGTTGTATAGTGCCAACCCTGCGTTGTACACACATTTCGGGGACCCTAATGATGAGTAATCAGTCATTATTATTATTATCATGTTTTTCTAAATGTAAATATTTTTTTTTCTGTTTTAAGCACACTTATTTCTAAATGAAACGTCCGTTCTTACAAATTGCATTTTGTAATAATATTCCCATACTTGAAATACGTACTAAGTCTACATATTAATCTGCATAGACTGCTTTCATTAGCAACTAATAGCTGCAATAAAATAACATTCGATTATTTTTCTTCTAGCAATTTTATTACCTCCTTATTCAGTTTATTTAATAATGTCTTAATCACACGGCATCATTAACGTGAGAGCTCTATAATAACAACTATTAAAAACATTTTCTTCCAGTGTACATAAGTGCCAATATGTCTTTATTGTTGCTTTTACATTTTTTCCATGATTTATGGCCGAGTATGACAAATCTTGAGATTGCGTGCATTATTCATAAGTTAATGTTTATCCCTCGCAAAACGCAAAAGTTTTACTTCAAATACTGTAATGCGCTAAAGATATTAAAGCGTACAACCTATTATAAACTGCAAAATTACATGTTATTAACATTATTAGTACATTCTACTTCCTTTTACGTTATTTGCACACAGCTGTTTTTTATTTCGTCCGCATATGCGAATGCCCGTCCATATATTAAAGGACGAGGAGTTTCAAGTAAAGAAAAAAGTATCATTATACTTAATGGGTTATATACTTTGTGTATAATAATTATACACAAAGGTGTTTTTATACTTAAAAACACCTTGTTTTTTTTTTATTTATTATCCAATTTGAACCAATTTGATGTGAAAATATGGGGCACAAAAAAAACTCTATTTTTGAACACACTTTGAATGACACACTTGACCTCTTCAATTCAAGGCCTATTGGCTTATAAGTTACATTTTTTTGGGGTTTGAAGTCGAGAATTTTTTTAGCAGGTAAACAACGACGTCACTGGCTTATTCGTCTTCCAAAGCTAGTGTAAATAAGTTTTCGTTAGAAAATAATATTTACAAACTTCTTTTGGTACCTAATTTTAAAAATACACCTGTATTTTATCTTGTGTAATGTCGTTTAACAAAACGTTCAGAACAAGAGAGTGTTTTGTCTTAGAGGAGTAAAAACTCAGATCAGACGAATTTTTGATCTTGACGATCCAGTTTGTCGACTATCTAGTCCAGAATCGTCAAGAATGTCAGTTGGACTGGATATTCAGTTCATCATAAATCGATTAGTACCACTGAAGTTCATACAGCTAAAACAATATTTCAGATAAAAAAAAACTATCATTTCTGTGTAGATTTAAATTCTTTGTAGATGGAAATTCTTTGTAGAGAAGTAATGGTTTCTAGTAAAAAACAGTTTTATGACCTTTTGGTTTCTCGTGTAAGATCAGACAACTTTTATCTCAGTGAAATTTCGAGATACATAAATACTGGCTCAAGTTAAATGACGCACCCGGTATAAAACTAATTTTTAATTTCGCAGTTCCGTAGACATGAAAAGGAAACAAAACACGGTCGGTATGTGCTATAAAAGTGATGAGAATCCTCTTGCAGTTTGAACTCTCAAAATTGCCGTTTCATTAGTTGAAAACTACATAATTAATTTCTGTTTATAGATATAACGGGACCATTTTGCCTTGCGGGAGGTCTCTTAAACATACGAAAAATTGATCTCTTTGCATAAAGCAGAAATACCTTATAAGTACGTGCACAATCACGGTTTGACTGTAATATTACTATTTCTCTCTGCTTTGGCAGATGTTCATGGGTGAAGGCATGCCTGATGTGCGTATCAAGACTTTGAAATCTTGTGGTATGAAACAGATCTAGTACGAAAAAATGATCTATTTATCATATTTTGTGAGTATCGTGTAACTATTTGGTGTTGTGAAAAATACCAAGGGAAACAATATTTGCTTAGGGTTCACGAAAATAAATAATAAATCAATAATTGTAGACAGCATTGTTTCGGTGATTATCGGTGAAAAAAAAAACAAAAAAAAAACAGGAAATTAGACATGAAACATTAAGATGTGCAAAATTCGTGAAAATAATGTGCGTGGTGTGTCGTCCTCTGTCCATGTGAACTTAAATTTGCACCTTTAACTTCAGTAGATGTGGAACGATCATTTTCCTTCTACAACTATGTGTACGGTCTAAATCGCTCACGTTTAACGAGAAGAGATGCAGAAAGACTACTAATTGTGGCAACGTACGCTCAAGCAATGAAGACATTCTATGTCTCTCATATGTCCTTCAGTCAATGACACGACCGATTACGAGTCCGACTCTGCGTTATAGCACACTTTTTGGACCCTAATTGTAACTAGTTACCGTATATATTTGCTCACCAACATACAATCGGTTTTTACCAACGATTTGGAAAAACTCACTAATTTTTAATTTCCAACTATTGCAATTCTTTCAACAATATATCGCATTTATTGATTGGGTCTTTAAGATTTGGTTAAATTTAGGAAATTAGTGTTTGCAGACATTGAATCTATTTTCTAAAGTCTAAAAAAACGAAAATGCTCTTTGCACCTGGTTTCGAACGAACGACCAGTTTGACCAATATACTCGTAAGTAAACTACACTCAGGACATCCTTAAACTCCCGATTATTTATTAATTTTTGGTATTACCTTTCGCGCTGTATACATAACTCATGTGAAAGTTCAGACTACGACTTACAGCTAACAGTGAGATTACGAACAGCGAGATAACAGTGAGACAAAATAAACTGACATTTTTATTGCCGGGTAATAAACTCTTTTATTATTTTAAAGCTTATTGCTCGACGTTATCCGCGTCTACGATTAGCCTGTGCAGCAGTTTTCAAATATAGATTAACGCCTAATAACTATATAATATCATGTTTCTTTCTGTTTAAAATTAAATTCGAAATTAGTTCGTATATTTTATTGTTATTATATGTTGTGTGGCACCTATAACGATTTAACGAGGTTTTCTCGGAACTCGCAACGTAAGGGAATATATAAAACATAAAACAATGTAATAAAACAAATTGCTTTTTCCTGTTAGCCGAACGTAAAAACTCCTGAATGGAGATATTCTTGTGCGCATATTATAAAATAATATCGGACGGAAATCGTAGGAGAAATCGTATGTATGGAAATAAGAAGGTTTGTGGCTTAATAAAATAATCATCTTATTTAAGGAGTTGTTACGTCTATAAATAACTACTAAAGTATACACATGACGATATAATAAAAAGTGAAACAGATAGTTAAGGTCTGCAGGGTCCTCCAAAAGCCAAAAGTTTCAGAGCGGTCCAGAACGATGCGTTTTAGAAAAAAATATCAGTACAATAGTCCAACTAGGTATTAGGTATTACCAATTAGGTATTACTATCCAATTAGGTATTACTTATAAGTTTGGTATCATTGAAAAGAGCAATTTTCATAGATTGTAAAAACAATGTATTCGGGGCATCTCACTTAAAAAAAAAAGTTAAACCGCCTCGAAAAAATATCTCCTAGTTCTACAGTTTTTGTGAAAATCAGTTTCTAACATTTTTCTTATGAAATTAGAAAGGTTTTACGTTTCTTTTACTCCATCCACAGCATTCTGGATTTAAAATTAAAAACTGAAACTTTGATTTCTTTTATTAAGGACTGCATATTATGTTGACGCCATCTTACACAGAATGACTTAGCGAAAAAGGGCATACAAATTTTTTACTTTCTTCTCTCTGTACATGGGTTGTACATGTACTACATGATATTTTAGTCGTACTAACCCGTGATTTGGCACAAAGCTGCATATTCGATTTGTATAATGTTGAATCTCTCTAGCAGGATTTTCTGGAACTGTGGCATTGCTATTCGCAAGAAATAAATCTGTTTCTGAAGTTTTGTAAAAAAATCCGTCGCCTACTTTGGTCATTATAATCCTAAATAATCCATTTTATTCCCGGTGTCAATTGCCCCTTTGGTTTTATTATACTGTAAACTAATTTACACTGTAATAATATAATTGCGAGGTACCCCGCGTAATTAATTTAAGTTTTTAGTAGAAAATTGAAATTAAATCGTACTGTTATTTAAAAAAATTAGATATCTTGTACATCGTGGAGGTCCTTAAAAAAGGGGTCTTGGAGAAACGACTGCAGTGGCGGCGTCTCCTTTTGTTTTTTGATTGAAAAAAAAAAATACAAATAATAATGAGCCATCCAAAAAGAAAGCTCGAAGCGAAACTTGTCAAACTTTTGACAAGTGGCTGTCACAATTGTAAAATAAATATTGGCTGTCACATAATGTTATAATAACAGCTATTGATAATTAAATAAGTTATTTTTTTTTTTTTTTTTTTTTTTTTTTTTTTTTTTTTTCCATTTTATACAGTAATGTTAAGAAAAATTTAAATAAAAACAACTGAGAAGTTTTGCTGAATGAATTACAAAAAAAAAAATTTTTTTTTTCATCTACATGACCCCTTAAATAACGTTTGCAGAAAAAAGTCTTCTTTAATTCCCGTTTAGGAATAAACCGACATTTTTTTCGACGATTTCAGCGGGCAAACGGAATGGCGGCCGGGCGCGCGGTAATTGCTCAAAGTCTCTTCACGCATCAGATAATGCGAGAACAACAATAGATGATAAATAAATTTGAAATTTCCTCTCCGAGCCGTCATGTACGTGTAAAGCGTCAGCGTTCACTTAATTATCGCGGTTTGGATGAAATATAATTTAGATATTGTTCGGGCGTGCGCTCTATAAATAAATACGCCGTAATTATGTAACGCGTGAAATTCTCATTATTGTCATTATTTATATTTATAACCTACTGCATCTTCATCGAGAACGTCCGTGTAGACCAAGAGTTCAGGCTCAGGCCATAGATAAAAGAAGATATAGATGGAACTCTCTAATACAATTAAATGAAACCGTGAAGCGCCATCTCTTGAATTGGTCTCAAACTAATTTTAACTAATATGACGGATGGCGCTATATTCAAATTCAAATCAAATACAGTTTGCGGACTCTTAAGAGTTCCATTATGGACAAAACGTATGTATATAAGAATAGCATAATCAGACTTGGTTACATACAGTTTTTTTATCCTTATCTAGCATATACTAAATATGATTATGCTATTCTTGTCATATATACATATACGTTTCGTCCATAAGGGAACACTTAAAAAAGTCCACAAACTGTATTTGAAACCGTTCCTCAAGAAATTATGTCTAAAAAATAAATTTTAAAGATATGCTGTGATGAAAAAGGAGGATATTTGAGATATTGAAACCATTAAATACCAAAATCAATTGTTTTAGATGTAAGATTCCTTTATTCACAACCACATTTATACGCATTCACAATAACATTTATACACAAGACACAATCACATTTAAGTATAAATTATTTGAAACTAGCCATTATATAAACTAAAAAAAAAGTAAAGGCATAACTTTCTTTACATGACGTATCATTTATAACACACATCTAGTACCAGTTCTAGTTCTCCTTCTTTTAATGTAATATTAACTCAACTAATTTCAGTCTCAAATAAGAATATATAATACCCAACAAACAAATAAAACACAAAATAAATTAACACATGGAAACAAATTAAACATAAAACTACAGAACTTATAACGTAAAACAATACACAGAACATGTGACCACCGGTAACAATAGGTTTGTTTTGGTTTTACTTAGAACCAGTTCAATCGATACGCCCAGATAAATATTGACGTAAGAACATAACGCAAATTATAAATATTAAACATTTGAACGCATGGACTGAACTAGTTCTTCCGGACTACCAATCTCTTTTTTTAAGAGTACCAACTATACATAACTAACCAAGCTGGTTGCGCCATCTATAGAGTTGGTCTCATACTAAATATCACATTTCAGGTAGGCTCATAAGAGTGAACAGCCCCTGGCTCAGGCTTCCCATTATGTGATCGGGTGTTCGACAAAAAAAGCGCAGATACCCGATGAAAATTCGCTCCGACTCAACAAAATTTCACACGTACCGGGTGGTCTAAAAAATAGAATACCATTTCGCTGGTCACTTCCTTAATTTTTAGGTAAGTATTGTCTAAGATCTGTCCGTGTGATTACTATCTTCGTAAATCATATAGAAATGCGATGTATAGAAATTTGAGGTCGTGTATATGGTTAATCAAAGAACCAAGCTTGTCTTATTTATTCCCGCCGCAAATCCTCGTAATATATTTAAGTATCTCATTTTCTGTTTTATTTTTCTACCGAACAAAACGTAAAGAGGACAAAAAAGTAAAGAGGAATATTTAGGAAAGTCACATCGGAAATTAGACGTCAAATTCACAACTCAAGTGACAAGCGTCAAGTCCTGTATGGTTCTGTATGAATGGGGGTGACCTCCTAGTGGTGTGGAAGTTTGGCGTGCGGCAACTCATTTTTCGATTACTTCTTAAATCGTTTCTCTTCAAGGTCAATGAAGACAAATTTTCGAAATGTTTAAAGAAAACATTTGTGACAGGTATTTGCGACCGGAATAAATATGTACATATGTACATGACCTTTAGTTCTCGACACATCGGATTCATCGCAACCTTTCCTTACGAGGGTAGAAATCACGCGGTCGGATCTCGAACTAGTAGTTTCCAGGACTCAAACGAGTCAGTTAAAGACTAACTTATCAGGTGTTAATGTTAGGTTATATTTTTAGTAGGTGGCTCTAATCTGTAAACATACTGTTTGTTTAATCCTCCTTGGTATGTTTGATGTGTACAACGTGCCGTTTCTTATTAATTATAGGTAGGTATATGTATTTTTTTTAATCCATTTAATAATTTACTTCGGTTTACTATATAACTTAAGGGAGGATTATTAAAGTGTAGAAGATTAATTTTTACACTGTTTTTGGTATCTATTTTTTACATAAAAATACATATTTCAGGTATGTAGGTACTTGAACAATTTTTACAGAGTACTGCACAGTACGCAACGCAACTTTCCTCGACTTTTTTCCGGACTCGAAAGAAAATTGTTTTATGTGAAACCGTGAACTTTGACTCACCAATGCTTATAGTCCTCTGAAACCAATTTTTATTTTTTAAATAGGTATCTACATTATGTGTACAGCTGACATCGGCCGGTTGTGAAAAAATGGCAAATTCTACAGTTCTCCTTCTAACGACTAGCGTAGCGTGGTGAGAGGGCCAATCATATTCCCTCACTGCCTTCGATGCGTGTGCGGTTGCTTCTTATCTGTCGTCTCACTTCTGTTTGTCATTTTTTATAACTGGCCGATGACTGATGTACACATAAGATATGTATCTAAATGTGGCTATCGTCTGAACAAACATAAAGTCAAAATATTGAAAATTAAAAATTTTGCCATTTTTTTCATGTAACGTCGACATTTTCAATACTTACCTACTTTTAAAGTTTCTATGACTTGTTTCCTAATCGATTATCATTGCAGTTCAGACGAGCCACGAACCTGCTGAAGATGTGTGCATATCAAGCCAGTAGATTTTGATATAGATATCATTTTACCAATTCAAAAATTGTTTCACAAATCTGGCACAGTAGTAAATTAAAACATTCATAAAATCATGACGTTAGCATAGAATTTGCTTCTTGTAATAAATAAGTATCTAAGTTCTAAGTAATTTCTTGCGAAGATATCAACGGAGATTAGATTAGAACAGCAACCCAAGATATGAATGTTATTCTATAACTTACGCCGGTAACATAGAGTACACTATTATTTGCTAACAATCGTATCTTTAATTATTAATTATATGTATCGATTGCTCAATAAAATTTTTCAATGAATTTTCAGCAGAAAGTTGTGAAAAAAAATTAAATTTTATGAGCACTTGGTAGTATATTTAATTAAGGATTAGAGGATTAGAGACACGATAATTGGTGAAAAAATAGTATTCTGCATAACTCTGTATTACATGTCTGCATAAGTTGCCGAATAGTACCTATGGATATTTTGGGTTACTGTTCTTATCGCCTGTTGATATCTCCGCAGAAAAATTACTTAAAACGTACCCATTTGTTACAAAAAGTGTACCTACCACATTTGTGTCCGTCAATGTCTTGAAAACAATGCGTAAAAACAAATTTCTTAACAATGACAATTCAACTGATTGTCCATTTCTATACTCATTCCTATCTAAATCGTCGCTCTAAGAAGAGTACATATTTTTGTCAAGTTCACATTGAAGGATAGATAGGTACATTAAATTATGAGTTATGTGAAAAAGATACGCGTGAAAGTAAGGTGACCCCTAATGGCGTGATTATACAAAGTTAAAAAACCATAAAATGCCAGAAATTTTTATCGTTAGGATTTGTACATAATTCATTATATTTTTTGGAAATATCCAACATTTGTAAGAACTCACACGACTGAGAATAATTTTTATGCGATTTTTTAATTCCCATAATACAAAATATTAATATGCAATAACTATACGTGTCAGAAAAAAATATCTGCCATAAAGTTATTGATTTATGTATTTATTATCTCGTATGACGTTTTTATTATAAATTCTTTGACGAGATTTGAGGACATACCTATCGACTGGATAACACATATCGGTAAGTTGTCGTTAATAATACTTAATGTTTATGTAATACGTATTGCCATCCAGAATATGTTTTTATACGGTTTTAAGTTTTTTCCTCAAAAATGTGTCTCTTGCGCCAATTGCTATGAAATATAGACGTGTTTCAAAGAAATAAAACTGTATAAAGAGGTATCTGAAGGTGTTTTTGAAATTTAATTAATTAATTTATCATATCAAGATTTTTTTTATACACAGAGTACAGCGGAAGTACAGCATTAATTCGATAAAACCTAAACGGGTCAACTTTTAATAACGAAAATGCATATTTTGACTGCCACGAAGTCAATGATTTTCAATTGTAGAACCAACTTGGGCTGCCCTTGCATTTCATTTGTAATGTTGCAGTTAATTTTCAATAATAATATAATTCGTACCTCATAATTTTCATTTCTTGTTTCGATTGTATTGAATTTAACCGTATTTTGCTGCCCTCTGTCCACAAATAATGTACCTACCGTTTCTTCTTTAGGGTATTGCGACATTTAAGAAAAAATTTCAAAGTAAACATATCCATTGGGAGTCTGTAGGTGTGAATTATTTTTTTTTTGTCTAAATTCCACAAAAAAAAATCAATGGGAAAATAACATATATAAATTGAAAGTACCTCGTTAATGATTATTCATCTCATGCACTGGCATGAACTGAATAGTATATTAAGCACTTTAGATTCCATTCGTATTTCTGTCTGTAGCTTTAAACAATAAAATATATTTCATGCACATAAAACGGCAGTTTAAAACGCATAGGATTATAATGTAAAATAGTTCTGTTCTTTTTTTAAAGATATGTGAACTTTTCAGCTAAATGTTCACATCAAATAAGAACCTTAACACAAATGTCTTTTGACAGTGTCTGTTCGGTCATCAATCTTGAGAGTTACTAGCTAGTTTAACTTTATACCCTCGGTATATGCATGACTATAAGTATCTACAACCACAGAGTCATTTACTCATGTGCTTGATTGCCTTGATATCAATTTTGATTCACTTCAGAGATCTAAAAGTAGTATTGGTTAGCTTTTTTATATTGTTTTTCACTTAATTTATAAATAGGTATAAACAAAACTGATCTGTAGTGGTTTTAAAAAATGCAACAATATTAAGTATTATACTCCCATATCTATGTTTTTAAAATTTGTGTGAATAAAATGTGAATAAAACGTGAAGTTATGTGCGTCATTTTAAATCATTCGAAAAACATGAAGTCAGTGAGGTTATCGTGAAGTCATAGGCAATCAGGGTGGAGTCATTTGAAATCTATTATACAATTTTTAATATTCCAAATAGAAATGTATTTATTTATTATGCACTATTATTAAAATTATTTATTTATTTTTAAATTTAAATTTTATATATACATATTCTTCTTCTCTAAATTTGACACAATTTAAAATTTGGTTTTATAAGATTTCAGCATTGATTTTAAAAGATTATAGATCCTACAATTACAATTACAATTACAATTACAGTGCTGGGCATTCGCATAATGTGTGGAAGAGGGTTTCTTCCTCCTCTCCGCGCCTCCTACGATCAGGATCACTTTTCACCCCAATTGTGGTGTCCTGTGGACAGTCCAACTATCCATATCAGTTGGTTTCTACCCAGTTTTATAAGGTCTATTGGCTTATTCCAGGATGGTTTGCCAACGAACATCCGCGATTGTCTCAACCCTGGGACTTTCGCCAAGTGAGAAATATGTTTTTTCTCTTAATAGGTCCTCTATGGCCCTCCTGGTTGTAAGGTAGGCCAGACCGCAGGTGGGTTGAGGTCCTATCAGTGGAACCTCAGCCCCTTTCTTTGCGAGAAAGTCCGCTGTCTCGTTCCCTTCGTGGCCTTGGTGTCCTCTCATCCACTTGAGAGTGATGCTGTGTGTTCCGCTAGTTGTAACAGCGAATCCATACAGTCTTTAACTGCCTGAGAATGTATTTCTACTGCTCCCATCTGGATATTAGAGATAATCTGGATCCTCTTATTTGTGTAACACCTCCCGATCATCTCCTGCGCACAAGCGGATATTGCAGTTATTTCTGCCTGAAATACGGTTGCTGATTTCCCCAAGTTTATGCTGATTTCGCACTCTGGGCCTCTGTTTGTTGCACCTGCACCAGTGCTTTGTTCCGTTTTGGACCCATCTTTGTACCAGATGCTTCCATTCTGCTGAATTGGCATGTCTCTTGTCTTCCTCTCCCTCATTCGGTATAATCACCCGGTAAGCTTTGTGGAAGACTATGACACGGCCAATTATGTCCGACCTCATGTTTAACATGCGATTCTGCTTTAATTCCATGAACATCTTTGTATGGAATCCCCTTCTTGTGGTGGTTACTCCATATCCGGAGATTTCTACCCTATACGCTGCTGTCAGAGCCTCCGCCCATGACCATGGAGATTAAAACCGTAGAGATCGTAACTAATGTTTACAAATTATACAGAGATTTCAACTATTTTGTGAGATCGTCAGACTTTCAATGTACATTGAAATCCTCGTGTGTTTACTGGGGTTGCACCTCCGGGATTATTGTTTTAGTATCTTATTTGTTCAGGGTGAGAACTGATCTAAGATTCTCGGTAGTGTTATACACGTTGCTGAAGTGGAAAGTGATACTACTAAATATGCTCGGACCTCTAAAAGTTTGTAGTAGAGATGGAAAACTATCGATAGCATTATCAACATCATCGATAGTCGAAACTATCGATAGTTTTGACGCTACTTTTGATAGTTTTAGAACTCTTTTCAGAAATGAAAAAATCTCAGAAACCACAAAACTAGAGTTCTTCAGAACAATCGTTTTGTTGTTTCATACCTAGAATTCGGTGACATCTGGTCGAGCAACATTTGTTTTAATAGCTTTGAGAAGTTTGTTTTAAATTTGATTTTCATAAAATGTGTTAAATCATAAAAATATTAGACATATACCTTATTAAAAAAAATTATCCAGTAAAAGACATATACCACCTTTTATTACAAATATAGGCACCTACTCATTGATTACAACTACAGGTTAATTTTCTCTTATATCAAGTAAAATGTCATCATTATTTAACTTCTATGTAAAGAGAATAATAATTTTTCATTTTCCTCTTTTGGTAAAATTTCCCTTCGGCAGTCATGATTTAATCCATGCACCTACTGTTTCCATTTTCTTTTAAAATAAAAAAAAAATAAAATCTTCGACTATCGATACTATCAATGGTTTTCTTTCTTACACCATATAGAAGGGAAGGATATACATTTTTGGGGTTCACACGCAGTTGTCTGAATAAACAGATTAGTCATCAGGTGACGGTACTTAATAAAGGAAATTTATTTGCTCACGGACGATAGTTGCCGCGTTTCAAAACATACCATTGTATTACTGATAATGTCGAGGAAGTAGAGTTTTAGGAACTGTCCTTCCGAGAAACTCGATAATGCCGAACATTCCTGTCGTTGGTTTTATCCTCGGTTTTATCTAAACAATAATGACATCTTTGACGGAATAATGATATCTTTGAAGGAAAGGTTCGCGTATTTAGTATTCAAAGCGCCAATACGCTGGCATTTGATTTTCGTTATTGGCAACAAGATCTTCAGTTCATTGGCAATTTTTTTCAGAAACTCATTTATAAAAAAAAAAGAAAGTTGTTTCAGTTTGCATTACGCGTTAAAATATTAATTGCACACATTTTTATTTGGTTAGAGATTGAAACAGACCGTCTTTTTTTTGGAAACACAAAGATAAAGAATCATTCAGGCGTTATATATTAGGTATATACATATTAGGTATACACAATGCAGTGTATACTTGTATGATGTAGCGATTACTCTTGCACAGTGTTATCAAGACTTCATTTTCGACCTAATTTTTTTTTATCTACTACTATTGTTGGCATTTTTTAATACCTTTCAAAAAAGTGTATATAAAAAAAAAACAGTAATATAGAAAATGCTAATATAGTATATTCAAGCAGCGGGTTGATCCTGATCACTCATTTATTTTAGGTACTGCTACTGCTGTATAAAAAATAAAATTAGTTATTATTAATTATTATATCATTATTAATTTACGAGTATGTGGCTCATCATATAATTCGAAACTTTTAGAGCGGGGCATCACTAATGGGAATGGACTAATAATGGGGAAAATAAAACAAGTATATGTTTAGTGTATGTACGACGCTTACAGCAGCATATATAAAAAAAGATGCAAACAAATTAAAAAAAGATATGAATACATCTAGAACATAATTTCGTGACCCAAGATTTATTACTATTATTTTCACTCAGATTCACTTCTTGACCTATTGGCAGTACCATAAAATTGATGGGGAATGGATTTAGCGTTTTTTACACTACTCCAACATTAACATTGCGATATGAGTCGTTGAAGAAGATGTACCTCTTTTTGATTGTAATTTTAATCGTATTAAATGAAGGATGAATTTATATTCTATCTGTTCTTTACTTCTATTTTATTCGGTCAATACAATGATTTCTTAATTCGCACAAACCAACTGGAAACGTACATCGCAAACAAGGAAGTGGCAGACTCAGAGTAAGGACGAAAGAAAACGTTGATTGACGAAGTAAAGCTGTGTTTTTTAAAAGGCATACCATTTTGCCGTGTGCAAGATTTCTTTTCAGAAAAATTTAATCTGAGAAATAGGAACCTGTGCCGGTTACAACGTACATGGAAGAGTTAGGTGAGCCTCAGGCGAGATTACGAGGCTTTATTCCAAGATAGAAAAACAGTTATAAAACGGTGGCTATAGAACCTCTATCGCGTATTGTCTTAAACTATAAACTCTTCTTAAATAAAGCTACGATGGACTAGTTTCGGGATCAGTTAAAGCAAAAATTAAATCTACAGTATTTCTTTCTCAGTCGTAAGAATAAAAATATTTTGTATTCACTTGGCCAAAAAAAAAAAAAAAATTACTTATTATATAATTACACTTATGTACATAGAGGGTCCAGCAAAAGTATGGAATAATGCCTATGTTTTTTAAGTAGTTGTTTCATAGGAAGTGCTTTTAAAGAAAAATGTACTATACTTATTTGTTTTTGAACGTTCTAACGATCTTATGTATTATTTCTTCAACTGTTTTTTAGCTGTGGCAGCCATCTTTGTTTTTTAAATAGCACTTTGACTTTTAATTTTTTTGTTTTGCCGCACCCTGTATATTTTGCAGGTAATTTCCAAAATGCAGTATTTTAACACTTTTTCCACAACTTTCCATTCAGTAGAAGGGTTTTTGCTATTTTATCCTTTTTTATGTATAATAATAACTGCCTAAAATGTGACGTGGCACCCATTTTCCAGTACCTACAGGTACTTACTAATAGGTACTAACAAACGTCATCCACTAGTGATGTAATATACAAATCTATTTAGTTATTTATCTCTTCTGTTAGCATAAAATGAAAAACGTAATGGTTAAATTGTTGCACTTTTGAAAAAGTTGTAGTTTTCCTCGACTGTAGTCAAGTTTTCAGAATGTTTAACATAATATAAATGATAATAACGGCAAAAAAAATAATAAAAAAATTAGGGTTACATCAAGAAACAAATTATAATTGTTACCACCAATCTATGAAAACCAAATTCCTTGATATATCTATCTCAAATTTCCAGGATTAACGATAAAAAAAACTTTTCTTCAAAGTATTGAAATTACTCGGAATATTTCCAGGTCTTCCCAGTTTTCCAGAATAGTTCTGTTATGTTAGAAAATAGACTTTCACAATAGATTCTTTCAAGTCTCATAATTTGTCTAGCTTTCAGAATGTTTTACTGATTTTCTGCCTTCCCTAATATGCCATAAATAAGCTTGGTGGAAACGAGACCCGCCACAGGGGCGTACGCATCATAAATGTAATACACGAAAGTAACTACTAGCCTTTCGGACGTTTGCCATAGTATATTATGAAATTATATCACACTATTCAACATATTACATATGTATAGCGGGGGTTGTATAACAGCACCAGCTATCACGGGACTACTGAAATAAATACGAATTGATGCGACCCCCATCACTTGCTATGCGAGTGTGTACGCCTATGTGTTGCGTTGCCGTATGCCAATTTTAGACATAAGTAAGAAATTTTAAAATTCTTTGGTTGAGAAAATTGTGATAGTAAGGAAAAAATAACAGATTTAATGTATCTTTCCAACAAAAAATTATCTTTTTGTTCAACTATGAAAAGTTCATTATGTGACAAAGTACAATTGCGTAAGTTTTTGCAAAAAAGACGCATATCAACCATACCTTAAGTAAACAATCATTTATAAAACTCTCCCCTCGATATTTATGTGATTAAAGTCAACAATAGCACTAAGTAAATATTTCAAACTATAAGAATAAAGTTAAAGAGATAGCAGAACTGAAAAAAATTCTGATATTTAAATTAAAGTACGTTATGGGGTACATACTTTATACGAGTATATAAAAAAATTCAAAGTAACAACCGAGGTAACAAACAGTAACCCTGAAAATAAACTTTATTTTCTAATACCGTCGTTCTCTAACCTTTCGTGCCCTTTACGAGCTAACATCTCGTCAAGTACTTAAGGTATCTATAAGAACCCGCCTGGGTACCTTTCCTTTTGGGAGATGATGCAAGGAGAGGGGGAGGGGGGGGAGAGGAGGACACCATGACTCATTATATCGTATTTACACTGACTGTCCAATTGAGCCTCCTATCAGAAATGTATTTTAAATAAAGGCAGCGTCTTCTCTCTGCCAGGCTGCTGCGCCTCGTTTCATAAAAAGCTCGACTGGCTTCAAGTGGATCGTTAGAATTCCTCGTTTTTTTTACTCGCTACCATGAAAATTCAACTTAATCATGCAGTAACAAGCCTAAGGTAAATTATGTTGTGGTTTCCTCTAAATTTATTAGAGACACTTTACGGAGAAAAAAGCTTACATGTTTGAATAAAACTTGTCCGTTATCAGACGCGAGTTTTTAAACGTTTAAACAATTGAGCTTTTCGCGCAATGCGGTTTTTCTTTCTTAACACATGTGAGAAGCTTGTAGCGCGCATTTCGGCATGAGGTACACAAAACTAAATGAAAATCATAAGGTCAATTTTTATAAATTATGGATCATAAATACTGTAAATTATTTATTCTTGAATTATAATGTCGGTTAGAGGCAAAACCCATTAAGTGACATGAAGCCAATTTGTGATTTTGTAAAAACAAGCCATTAACAGAGCGTCAGGACATTTTTTACCGATGAAGAAAGAGTATTATCTCCTTTTTTAACCAGTTATACGTTTTTTGGTTTTAGAACATTATAGATAATTTTTTATTTAACTTGATGTTATTTGAAGGAGTGTTATCTGTAAACATCGTATGCATCGGTAAGATTATTAAAAAAAATTGCAAATACATTAAACTGCTTTAATTTTTTTCACAACAGATAAAAGTCCAACACAGTTTTTAATATCAGTTCAATACAATGTTAAATTATGTGACAATTTACATATAAACAAAATAGTTTTCCTTTCCTTTTGATAAATGAAGCTATTACAGTTTTAACAGACTTCAATTCAGTCATTAATTTAATAGCAAATTATTGCTTTTAAATTCATTTACAAACTTATTATACTGCCCGTGTTTGTTAAGTAATTTACAAACGCAAGGCTGTACGTTGACCAAGAAATGAAATAATTGCAGATTATTATTCAGCCTTTGTGAAAGGGTGAAAATATTTGAAAGGCAGAAATGTAATTTATGTGTCTTCCACTGATAAATTGGAATTAAGAATGAAGTTGCTATTTAGCTTTTTTTGTTTTGAATCAACATCACGTGCCAGTGATAAACACAATGAGGCAGTATACGAGCAGTAAAAAATATTCATAGTATACACCACCGCTCGCTATCCGTTTCAATCTGTGTATAAAACGGGTAATGATTGTCAAACACCTAAAATTATGGTTTATTTGAGATTTTATGTGTAGTAAAAACCGGCAAATGGCATATTAAGTAGGTACCTAGTTGTATTGAAACTTTGAATCTACTTTTTACTGTGAAACATAAAATTTTATGGAACGGCCTCACGTAATTGATGACTACTAGAGTAGTTACGATAGAAAAAAAAATAAGTGAAACAAATTAACCATAAAAAGGTCATTCGGAGGAGGTTTCTTTCAGAGGTCCGAAATCGAAATGAAATCACTCGAATGTTGAGGAACATGTAGTTTATTTTGTTTTATATTAATCAGGTATTTACACAAATATACAATAATTTACATGATATTTACAATATTATTTGGTCTAAGAGACTAACATCACAAAATGTACAAGTCATATGGTACAAAAATACACAAATATTTAAATTATCGTTCTTATAAACAACATATCACATTTTCAAATAATAAAAATAGTTTCGTTTTTATTTGTCACTCGAATTCACAACGTGATTAACAAAAAGTCTTTTAGAATAAAAAAAAATAAATAGTTAATTATGGCATACGGTGAACGTAAACATTATAATAAATAAATAAATTAACTAAGCTAGAAGCACATTAAATAAAAAAGAATAAGGCAGAGTGACAAGCCGCAATCCGACTCTCGATTCGAAAGGGATATGGTAATTTCGAAAAATCCACGCGGCACATTTATCATCTATTATTCTTTCCTAGTTAATTATGCCCCATTTAAATTTCAAACAGGCCTATTACTCATCTAGGTACAACTAGGTATTAGAGAAAATAGACTCACATTTCGATATTTGGTCGTAAACCTTCTCTATTCTTTCGTTCAGTATCTTAACGCTCTTGTCAGGTATCGTCGGCAGGATGTCCTTTACGGTGTCGCCGTTCTGCCTCTCGAAAATGTCGCGCAACAGCCGACCGATATTCCCTTTGGTCTTCAGTCTCCTGATGATGTCGGCCGTCCGCCTCCTGAACATGCACAGGTTCTCCAACAGGATCGAGTGGTAGATCTCGTATTTCTTGAGCAGCCGGTAGCCGTGCAGCAGTCCCGATTCGTTGTCGAGGAACACCAGCAGGTCGCTGTCCGATTTTTTTCGCCAAATTGTGGGCCGGCGCATCCATGATGTTCTCGTTCCACTGATAATTGTACAGATTGTTCACTATCCTGTCCAAATTCGCGGTCAGGTAGTCGAAGATTATTAGGTCGGACCACTGGGCGAGTTCGACGAAGTTCTTCACCACGTCGTTTTCGTCCAAGACCTCGTTCTTGGTCATGTTCATGACGTCGAACTTGTTGAGGTGCCTCTCGACGGGCTTGAACACCGCCGGTATGTTGGCCGTATTCAGATTGGATATGAACTGGGTGAGGACTATGGGCCTGTTGGAGTTCCACTGGGCCGAGGCTATTTCGTTCCGCAGGTTCTGCCAGAGAGGCTGCTTCAGATCCACCACGCTCACCGCGCTGGGCGCCAGATTGGGCAGCTTCAGGATCTTGGCGAGGTAGAAGCTGAACAACTCCCCCTGGATCTGATCGGTGTTCTGCCGGTATCGCACGCAACCTTTGAGGCCGTCCTGGAAGGTCACCAGGCGATTCTGCATCCTGCCGCATCCGCTTTCCATTTTGACGGCCACCGCCTTCTTCACGTAGTCCTCCCAGATGTCGTGCTTCTTGTCCCGGTACCCCTCCGGTAGCGACTCCTCCACTTTCCGCCCCCAGTAGATGCCGCCGTCCACCAGGCTGGCGTCGGAGGCCTTCTCCTGGGCGGCGCCCAGGTGCTCCACGAACGACACCGTGGGGTACATGTTGATCCTCGTCTCGTTCTTGTACCCGTAACTGTTGTTTAGGAAGATGGTCCTGATCGCGGCCGAGGCGTTCCCCAGATCCGTCGACGACGTTTCGTTCCTCGCGTTCGGAGTCCTCAGGTACACCACGGGTATTAGGATTCCTATCGTTAGTCCGACACTGAACGCGAAAACGGCACTGAGCAGGCATAAGTTCTTGTAGACGGGATTCGACCGTATCGGCCTCAAATCACTGTCCCACTGCACCGGCGACGGTCTATCAGGCTTGTTATTAAAACTGGCGTACGTGCCCATCTTGTGTCCCGACACGTTTACGGCACCGCTCTTGGTTTTATTGTTATTGGCGCTGTATATTTGCCTTAACTCGACGCGCTACTATAAAACACATCGTTTATTAATCCTTAATTAGGGCCGAACCAACCGCAATTTTCAACCGGCACACACGGACGCGTTGTTCCTCCGAAACGGTGCCTCGATGCGCCGATAGTCGCGTTCCCGGTAGGAATGAATGAATGGGTCTCTGTTGTGTTTTTTTCTTATGTGGTCATATCGCACGCGCTCGTACTGAAATCGTCCGCACTCGACAGCGAGCTTTTATAGACTGATCTTCGGACGTTTCAGACGTATAACTTTAGTTAACAATACTGGGGAAAGAGTAGGGTGTAGTGGGAAGAATATCTGACATATTTCGATAGAAAGAGACCGATCCGCGGCGGTGTTTTCATGCGGGAGAGACAGAGACGGGCATCGGTGCGAGAAGTTGACAGACGAGAGAGAAGATCGGCGCACGGCGATAGAGACAGCGCTCTCGCCTCTCCGATATAGAAAAGTGACATTAAATAAAAGGGTTTGTTCTTTGAATATAAAGTGGATTTTTTTTTTGGGCAAAGAAGATGAATTACCGTGGTGTTTCAGGTTAGCGCAATATCGGGGCTAAACGTCGCTTTTTTAGGGTGTTACAATATTGCTTTTAAATGGACCCAGTTAAGCGATAGTACTTATTTAAGTATAACTATATATACAAAAAAAAAAACTGCACGCGTTATAGACATGGGTTCTTTGTCAAGTTAATCCAATTTGCAATGTATTATACTCGTACTTCTAGCAGATATGTAACTTGTGGTTTGATTCGCTTTTTTTATGTAGGACACGCTACATGACTAAAAATTATGATTAGAAAATATGTCTCATTGTTGGAATTACGTATCGAACATAGTGCAATTTTTCTAATAGGGAGCTGTTTCTAATTGGATTTTATTGTACCTACTGTAATTTTATATATGAAATACCTATTCACCAGATTCAATAATTTGTATAGGAAACACAACCGGCTATTATTTTGATGAAATTGTCTTAAGAACTAATCAAACATTGACGGGAGAAGTTACTGGGTCTCAGAGACTCCACGTGTCTCACGATCAGTACATGGCGCTCTAAAAGCTTGTTAGTCCTTTAATTTTCTTAAAATTGGAGATCAGTGAGTAAAGTAATCAGTAAGAACTATAAATAATTTGAAATAACTCGAAAACGGTACATACATTTTGGGTACAGGGAATGCTAGTATGTATTGAAAAAGAGGATAAAGAACGGAAGCGAATGGAATAATAAAATATAGTACATTGTTTTTAAAATAAGCGACTTCATAAAGGAGAAAATTAAAGTTTGTCCCTCCCTTTTGAGCACCCTGTAGATTTTTCCGTATATCTGGAATTATTAACAGTAAGCTCAACCGTTCATAGTTACACTTTTTTCCGCAATTTTACCACTGCGAAGTTGTTAGTTTTTTTTTCTACGGGTTTAAAATTTCATTTTTTATTTAATTGAAATGTTTTCTCATTTCCGTTCTCAATCTGTTCATTTTAGAGAAAACACAATGTTATTAAAGATATTTCAAATTAATGAGTAGAAATCAAATATAAAAAAAATATATCATGCCATTTGAAATTACGATACTAGTATTCACTTCTGGTATTTCTGGAAGTGCCAGAAAGGCTCAATTATTTTAGATGTGTAGAGCATCCCTAAAAAAAAAAACATATAAATTTTCAACTTCCTATTATTTACAGTCCTCCCAAAACGTTAAATAGGCAACTCACAGTATACATCAATATGGCACAGATATTATTATTATTATTTTACAATATAAAACGTCTTACATTTCCGAATATAATGGAAATTTATACTATCCTCGAATTAAAACCATTTTAATATATTTATCTTTAGGATGTCTAATGTCCACTTGTCCACAATATCCATTTTAACTAATGTGTATCTCTAGAATCAAAGGTTTTCGAGATATTCCTGTATTAAGAAAAGAAAACGTAATTGGGAACCCCTAGATCAGCGGTTCTCAACCGGTTGAGAGTACCAGAAGTGGTCCGCGAAGCCATCACACTATGTATATATACCAAACCATCTTATATTACCGCACCTCACTCCTATTACCAACAACTGGTTATGGTGAGCCATGATGGGCAAGGAAATGGGTCAAATGGTTCCTGATCGCTAAAAGCTTAGGAGCCATTGCCCTAGATAAACCTGTAGGTCTTGATGTAGAATTCAGACTTAATTTTTTCACCATATAATTACAAAAGGTTAAGGTACCCTTTTAAGTGTACCACATAGGTATAGTAATAAAACTATACAAGGTACTCAAAACAGAGGGACATACTTGAGCAATCTTGTCCTAAGTCGCTTAACCGTTGTCCTTTAAGTCGTTTAATTGAAATGGAACGTACTACATTTTATAACATCGTTAGGTTGCTTTGTTTCCTGTGTCCATCACATACTTTATCAAAATTGTTAAAGTAAGGATTTAACTTGCATCCTATTCTTAAGAGCTATTCTTAAGATACATACATACTTAAATGGAAAAATGGTCTTCTTAGCGTCTTTATCTCTATTACATTAGGGAATTTGTTATATAGTTAAATTATAATTTACTAGGTTATTATAACAATACCCTACAATATTAATATGTGGTGTTTCAAGCTTTTAGTCCAAATTATTTTCATAATTTATCCCAGTTGATTTGATTTTGAATGCAGAGATATGTAACATAAGAGGTGTGTAAATTAAGTAGTGATACTGATTTTTTTTTATTCTAATATAATTACAATTCAGCATTGTCTCCTTCAAAAAAACTTCCTTGGGAAGCCACACAGCGCTAGAGGCGGTTCTTCCATTCCTCATAGACATTTTCATCGGTTCTTGAAGACAAAGGCCTTCCGCTGCGTGGTTTATCTTCAGTCTACTCTCTTCCTTCTGAGAATGCCTTGAACCACCGAAAAACCTGGGCTCTTGAAAAAATACTGTCTCCGTTGAAGTTTTGCAAAACGTTGAAGTTTTGCAAAAGTATCCGTTACGCTGTGTCCGAGTCTGAGGCTCACCGTTGCCGTTGCTCAAAATTAATGTCACCCTTTTTAAAACGCATTAGAAAAAACCGGTTTACGAAAACAGTCACAAAGAACAAATAAATGACTCTAACAAGTTCAAACTTGTACTGAAGGTGCATTACATGTTAATCTACCGCCCACTTAACCTACCACTGCGGAGACGGTACTTGTATGGGTGAGCCCTTCCAAGTCCTCTCTCCGTCGTGTTGCTAGATGGGGCGCTACGTTGCCAGTCTCATTACTTAATTTACACACATCGTAAGTAGTTAGGTACCATGAACAACGCAAAAAAAAATAAAACCGTGTTTGTATAATACTTATTTAATACTTAAACAAAATATATACCGTATGAACATTATTCATGTTGTATTATGTAAAATACGAAAACACTAATGCTAAATAAATGCTGGAGAACGCCAAACTGCCCACTACCTAGAGAGAGAGACAGGCTAAGTAATGGTTACAATAATGCCTGGGCTTAGGAATGCACAAAACTCCCAAGAAAAATTACTGACATGCACTGATAGAACTAGAACACTAATCGGTACAGCCGGACTATTAATCTGAGACTGACTAATGAATGACATGCAAAGAAATATTTGACATATTCAAAAAGCGTCCATCTAATTTATTAGAAACACTCCATCGTATCGCGGCTTAGAGAGAAAAAAATAACCGTGTGTACAGTTATTCCACCGATCTGGTTGTATATTTCTCGAAACAAACAGCACTCGAAAGACCGGGATATATATTAAATTTAATTATTGAGTTTAGTGGCTTCTACTACTTTATGCTAGTGCCTCCCACAGAGCGGAATTTTTCCCGTTCGTATTTAAACAATAATTATACATTCATGTGTAAGTTATACCGCGTGTACGTCTGCGCTAGGCTGTAGATAAAAATTTTTGATAACTTATTTCCATACGTTACGTTCGAATCTTTGAAAGATGAAATACGGATTTCCATATAATTACGGATTTTAATTTATTTGATTGCAATATTTAGGGGGTGAAACAATTTTGGTGAATGACGTTGTATTGCAAGTACCTGTACATGTTCTTTTAGGCAAACTGTCTAAAAACTGTATGGTAAAATTTGTACATAACGAGTGTTCAAATAAATGTGACCACAAGTTGGTTGTTGGTTATTGGTTGTAATATAATATTTTGGTCAGCAAAATTATAAGAGTAATATTTTGTATACCGTGTGTGTAGAGCCGACATCGGTCGGTTGTGAAAAAGGACAAATTCTACACTTCTCGTTCTAACGTCTAGCGCAGGTGGTGAGAGGGCCGGGTCTTATTACTCCACTATCTTCGATGCGTATGCGGTTGCTTCTTATCTCTCGTCTCACTTCTGTTTGTCCTTTTTCATAACTGGCCGATGTCGGCTTTACACACACGGTATATGAAATCATAGATTGCTGAAATCGGAAAAATATGAGGATTCCGATTTTTCAGTAACATAAGTGTTTCATTTTAAAAAGTTTAAAATAACTTTATAATTCGTTTGTTTAAAAAAACGAAAAAAAAATCATTATCAATAATATGACGAAATGTTAAAGAGGTTACCTTATTACGTGATGGTGATTATTGTAGCCCAATTAATCGGCAAAGAACCCATAATCACAAGACACAGAACTTACATATACACGGTAGCCAACGCTATAACAGGTCCGTACTGTCACTCGATTTTCCATAAATTCAATTACATTGATTAAATTAGTATAATGTCTTTTTAGTAACAGCAACGTCAGTACACTGTCACATACGGTAGAATACGGTTCACAGCCATTAAAGGTCAGTTCCGCAAAATTGTTTATCCAACACTCCACCGTAACACGTGACGGATGCTGTCCCGACATTTTTACAAACTTATTCGATGTTTCGTTCACACGAATGATGCATCGACCAGTGCAATTTAACTAATACTAACCATAAGTGTAAATTATGTTCATGTTCGCGACTCGACTTTTGGTACGTACCCTAACTTGGTAGGAGTGGGGCACACAACACGACAGACGGGTTCTATGCTAGAATATAATGACGTTATTTGATTAAAATACGATTGTACTATGTTTATGATTATTAATGTGGCACATATAACAGTATTCCAGTCGCGGTAAAACCGGTCCTGGAATCTATTATTAACCTACGGGCTCTAATAATGATTATTGATGTTTTTTTTTTTAATTTTCGAAACGGTTCAGAAGTAACCTAGATACAGGGCGAACATTTATGTTGAATCACCTCTCGACATCTCGACATATTTTCTCATTCAGGAGGTGCTCGTATCATAATTTAGGGTAATTCTTAATTTTTCAAGTCCAAGTATTTAAATGAGCTAGTCAGTTGGGATTTCCATTAATACTCGTGTAGGGTGTGAAACAAAATTCTAAAAATAATTTTTTACCACCACGACAAAATTCTCGTACAGTTGATTTTCATAGCTTCATTGTCGTAAAAAAATCAAAAAACGTAATCATCTCATGGCTTAGAACAACGGAATGAAAATTTTATTTCAAGGTGAATTCATAGACAATGTGCTTAGCATGACAGAGAGTTCAAACCTATTTGATATGTTAATTAATTTAAAATAATTATAATATTCTTACATAATGCATATTTTCGTAAATTAATTATGACATATACAGCCTCTAACGTACGTACGGGGGCTTTAACTGCTTATTATGATTTACAAAACAGTGATGAGTATAGTTCCAATTGTTCGTCGCCTTAATATTTTACAGAAAAAAAGTAAACCTGAATAACAATCTCATTAAATTATATTTATGATATTTGGATATACGTAGGAATTTCCTAATCTGAGAATACAGAGTGCAACACGTTAAGAGCGAAGTTTTATTGAGGACATACTCATTTTGATTTTGAAATGTTTTGAAAAAAATAGAAGTTACAAAAATATGGTGTATAATAAAAAATTACATGTACCTATTGCAGTACTTATTGTTTATATTTTATTAACACTAATAAAATATGGTGTAGCTCAAAATGATTTACAACAACACAAAAATATAAACAATGATATTAAGTAAGAAATATGTTCTTTATATTCTAGTTACGACAGAACTGTTTTCATACTTCGTAAAAATCTACCAGTACAAAACAAAAACCAGTGCCAATGTAATGGTCAATGTAAAAAATTCATAAATGTAGACACGAAGGACTTTAAATCGTATAATAACAATTTTCATGGTCAGTAGATATACAGCATATTAGGTATAATAAAATATTTCATTTTTCCACAAAAAGTCATTCTTCGTAAGACCATTTGCTTGTCAAAAAATACGATTCTCAGTGTAATAGAGCTAGACATTTTTGGCGATAAGATATTTTTATAAACATTTATTGAAAAATATTCTGGACTTCCCGTAACAAAAATGTCAATTCAAAATTCTGAAGCACTGGATCATTAGTACTTGATACCTTGAAGATTAAAAAATAAATGCAAATGATGCAGCAAAAGTTTTGGTATACGACTGTTTATTTAGATCTATTATTTTATAGAAAGATCTACTAGAGACATACCAACATAAAGTTATTCTGCTCCAGAAAATCTGATCGCAATCTAACCTTGTACGTGTTGAGAGAAGCACACTGTACGAAATTAAAATTCGTTTCGGTTAAGTTTCCCGGTAATGCGAGTGACTTTTTTGTAAATTATAATAAATTGGCTGTCTGTCTCGGTGTCACCTCCACATTAGGTATTCAAATAGGGAATGACGATATTCTATAAAATAAAATATTTTCGCACATACATTACCATATATTAGAAGCGTTATTGATATTGCGCATTTTTTATAATTTATTTTTTTTGGCAAGACTAATTTGTGATGTGCATCGTAAAATTAGCAGTCATTCGACCGACACGTCACTTTACCTTTTTTATAGTTTTTTTTTTGCGTTTTAATTTAGACGTGTGTGGATTTTTATTTACCTACCTATGTCGGCACATGCAGGAAACAAGTATATGATTCAAAAAAAAGGGGGAGGGAGACAATTAAGTTTTGTGGTATGAAGTTTTCAATACTCTTTTTTTCGCTACAATATAGAAAATCCACTAATAACTAAGATATAGGTATATAATTTACAGTAGTTTTATTTTCAAACTATGATTCCAGTTTTACCGAAAGTGTAATTAACTTTGAAGTTTAAAATGGAACATGCTGTATATTCTTCTACTTTTTTTTTGTATTTCGCATAACTTTTTCTATACGGGACACATACATTTTTGACTAAAAAATTGTGGGGTTATTTAAATTTTTCGTAAACATCAAAATTAATGATTAAAAACTTTTGTATCACAAACATCTTGACATTATTCTCGATATTGAAAATATCTAATATTGTACTGTGATATTGCAAAGAAATAAACATATTTTTGAGTAACATTTGTGTAGCTCTTACTCTATGTTTATTTAATAGTAGATAACTACGATTTTTCTTACACCATGGAAATCTTTATAGTTCTTACTAAGAAATAATATTACTATCTTCATGGATTGTGTTATAAATGGTTTGCAGAAGATCCTGTTTCTTATAAAAATCTGTTAATGAAAGTAGTATTTAAAAAATAAATCTGCAAGTATTTATACCCCAATTCATTCAGATATTATTACTTGATACCTAAAAGTATATAGATTCCAATGGTGTAAAAAAAATAGCGGTTACCATTTAGATAATAAAATATATACAGTAACAGCTATATAAAGGTCTGAAAATATTTGGATTTTTTCTTTTAAATTTTCCTTTATCAATATTTAATAACTTGAAATTCTAAAATGGATGTCAAAGATGAGCTTTATATCCGTTGCCAAGGCTGAAGATTGGCAAATTTTATACATTTTTAATAACAACAAATAAAAATTTGATTTTTCCAAAAAAATTAAATGACCCCCATCTTGAATCGCAATATCAAACAGTTCAGTTTGTCGTATAGCAAATTTTACGCAAAGTGTAATTATGTAAGTGTTCCATTTTAAAGTACGTTGCACTTCCGATAAATCCGTCTAGTACATTCCAAATTTCAAAATATTAGGTATTCCTATTAGAAAATAAACGTCAGTCTGTTAGACAATCTCATTAAAACCCGTTATATAAGAAAAAACCTAATATATTGTTTCATTAACATCAATTTTATTTCAAGTAGAATCGATTATATTATTAATTCAATCATCAGTCTTCGTAACAAGATCAAACATCTATAGCACGGCATCCGCTTCTATAAATTCCAAACACTTACCTACTAATGATCTGATTCCATTTCCAAAATCTTACACTAATAAATATCATGTAATATTTTCAAATTTCTATTCTAAAATATTTGTCGTCATTGTACATAATTCTACAGTTGTCCTGAGAAAGTAAAATATTACTCGAAAGTTTTATTTATGGCTTTCAGTGTTGATATATTACTAAAGGCGTTTAATTTATCACGAGCGAGACAAAAAAAGTCAATATTACGAGCACATAATTAACTGAAAACATCAAGAAACGAAAGACAACATTATAGAAAGAACTTACAAAGATTATCCATAAATAAGTTGGTAACTGTAATGACGTATGACTTACTTTTAGCTAGTAAGAAGAAAGCTGTCAACTGAGAAAAAAATAGTATAGTGTCAACTGAGAAAAATAGAAAAAATTCAGGTAATAAAAAATCATTTTATAGTTTAAACCTTATAACAATAGAATCATGTAGGTACTTTAAAAATAAAGCAATTTCTTATTTGGTTTCAGTACCACTAATTTTCGGTATCTACAGTTATTTTTCTGTAAACAGCAAAATTAATTAAAGTCGGAAAATCTCCATTAATACACGAATTATAAAAAAAATCTGACAAATCGATGCCTTAGTTCTAATAAGGTGTAACCTGCGGGGACTAAAACATATTAATTGAAGAAATAATATCATCTCATCTTTTTTCATTTTGAGGAACTTGTTTGCAATTTAACGTTTTACAGTTCAGTGTTAATTACGATATATTAAAATTGACAAATACGTCTGAAAATATTATAGGAAGCTTCAATAATTCATATTTAGATCTTGTGACATCAGGATTGTCAGTAACAGACATTTCCGGTGTTTTACATCGTTTGCTTGTTCACCCTGTATATCATGTACTTTTTTATACCCTCTAAATTCTTTTCAGTATTGCAAATTTGAAGGAATTTTTTTGTTGGAAGGAACCTTTGAAATAAAGCGGCTCAAAATTGAACCCAAACATTGCATGAGTCAAACCTATTGGCCAGCAGTTTATTTGCATTTAAACCACTATATTTAAAACACTATAGACTATAGACTCCTTGATGTGGAAAATAAACTTCTGGAGTTTATGCGATATAGAGATATATCCAAAAATTCTTTATAAATCATCTACTCTAACTGTGTGGATGCTTTAGAAATGTTGTGGTCAACTTTATATGAGCATCCAGAAGAGATAAAACCACAAAATCCATAAACCCAGAAGGGTAAGCTCAAAATTCATAAATACAAAAATAATACAAAACGTAGTAAAAAAACTCCAAATACAAAAATTAGGAATTCAACAAAAAATCAGACTTAAAATAAACTTTTGGTATGTAATATGTACCTAAGTACAAAATATATTCTGTTATTAATTCGGGTTTGTAGGTATTTCAGTACATATATTTTTTCTCACCCGGTATTTCCAAATTAGATAATTTACATTAGTTAACGAAGGTCTGTTAAGTCACAGACGAATTAGCATTTATTTGTCTTCTTAGTCGCACCCACCTATTAAAATAAGTATGCTTAGTAAAGTCATGATCTATTTATTTTCGGGTGGTAATCTCTGGCTGTTAATTTTTATGACATTTTAAGATGATCGGAGTATTAAATACTTAACGGTAAACGGATCTTTTTACGACACTCAGTTGTCGATTCGAGCCTCTATGAGATTATTTAAGTACATATTTCAAATACGGAGATGAGAATACGATGGTTCTTTCATGTTTTACTTTCTACCACTAGAAAAAAAAGAACAAAGGCGTTGTTTCATATTATGGTAGGGCATAGCGAGGTAAGACGAAATATATGGTATTTTTTTCTAGCCAGAGAAAGAAGCTCTTTGCTGGAATTTGTCAGGATTTCGTTGATGAAATTTTACAATATGGCCTCATTTTATAATATTTCAAGTTAACCTGTTACTCAAGTTTGAGTAAATACAAAATTAACTACAGAGATTTTATGGGCGTATTTTTGAGGGTAAAATAAGACTTTTTTCTTATAAACGTGTATCCTAAAATACACCCCCTCCGAGCTACAGTCATCTTAAGTAATTTACGCAAAAATTGAACTGTGGCCATCGTTACGCATTAAATCTTACGAACATTTGAAAGCCTCTATTCTTTTTAGGCGTTTAGTTCTCTATTCATTTTTGCCTCAAAGGTGCGTAAACCTAATTTTAGGGGTTTATTAAGAGGGTCTATTCTTTTTACACTAAACTGGTTTATTTACTCCCTCTTCGTGACACCAGCGATTTTAAGATTTGTTATATCAAAAAAAAAAAAAAAAAAAAAAAACGGTAGAGACTAAAATGACAGCTAGATATCTTCATGCTTGACTGGGTGCTGAAAAAAAATGAACAGAGCGCGTAAAGAAATAGGGACTAAATTTGATGTAGTCACAGTTCAAAGCAATCGATTTTTTTCGCACAACTCACGATGGCTGTAACTCGGAGGGTATGCATTTTAGGGCACATAATTGTAGAAAACAAAGTCTTATTTTGACCTCAAAAATACGTCCTTGAACTCTTTGTAGTGGATTTTGAAACCTTATATAACAATTATATTTGTATTATCTTGAAGAATTTCCTAAAACTGATTTTATTTGAATTTTCCATTCGTAATACAAAAAATGACGTGGTTTTATCGATTTTCACTTTCATACCCACGTACAGCACACGAAGAACAGCTTTGCCCGCGATCTGCGCGCAACGAACATAGGACGAGGTAGAACTATATTCGAGAGATATATGAGAGGGTACCTGATGAGTGATGAGGGCATCTCTTGTTTGTGGGTACAAACAAACAGTGACAGACTTATTCGTTGTACATCGGCTTATTCGTTATACCTTACAACCTTGTTGTCAATTTAAAGTTGTTGTAAAATCAATATTCTAATATCGATCGATCCACAAAACGATCTGAATATAGATTATTATTAAACTTCGTCTAACCATTCCCATTTAAATAGGCGTATTTGAACACCGCTACCTATAACATATAGTAAAAACCATAAAATTTAATAGGCACTGTGTTACCTCATTTTCTACTCTAATATTATGTCATTTAGGGGAGCCGGTAAGGCTTTACATCCACTATAAAATTACATGGTGAGTGCAAACCGCAAATTATACTTCCCAAAACTATAATCAAGAGTAATTTTTAAATTAGCCTAACTACTAACAAAACGTTTTTAATACATAGAATTATTTTATTTATTAAAGGACCCTCACAACATTAGATATTGTACATGTGATTCGGATTAATTTCTTTTTGGTACGGATCTAATTTAGAATATAATTAGATTATTGGTAAAATTAAATACGTGTATACTCGTTTTTTTTGTTATTATTAAAAACGTTACACTTAAATACATCTTACATTTTCCTTACGTGACAGATGAACAGTTTGTGTAAAGTCGACATCGGCCGGTTTGGAAAAAGGACAAATGCTAGACTTCTCGTTCTAACAACAAGCACAAGTGGTGAGAGGGCCGGTCTTGTTCCCTCACTACCTTCGATGCGTGTGCGGTTGCTACTTATCTGTCGTCTCACTTCTGTTTGTCCTTTTTCATAACCGATGTCGGCTTTACACACACGGTATATCTTTTGATATGTGTGACATGATATATTCATCCATATGTGACTTGTGTCTCTTTTAGCTCTAGAGAATAACTACTAGGAAGCAATCACATTGCAGAGGTGTATGTGTAACACAGACGTCCAAAAATATTAAGTGCTGATTTTTATTTATGAAAATCGACAGTATTTGAGACAGCTTAAATATGTTGAAAACCATCAGAACGGCAGCTTCAAGGATGCTACAAGGATACCATAAAATTGAAACAAACGGCTCTTTTCAGAGCCATCAATATGATAAGAACGAATTCGTTGCGCATAGATTATGTTCAAAGGTGGATTATTTAAAATTGAATTTATATTTTCTTGATACAAACCAATATATACATTTACTACATTCCTAAAAGATAATACCTGCAGCATTAGGAGTGCAGACGTAAAAGGTGTAGAGGTATTCTCTTTTAAAATTTTATGAGGAACTACGCTTCCTCTTCAATATTGTTCTTGATAATACAAAATGTTGTATATTTCGGTTTCATGATGTGAAAGTGAAATTTACATGTCCAAGTTTTAACAGTGCACAAATGCGAAAGGAGGAATTTTTGGACTTATTAGGAACACAGTGAAACACCTCTTCGCTCTTATGCTTTCCTGGTCCGAAAGTTTTATTCCGCGAATAAGTAGCTTTTGCTTTCATGATCCGAGAATGACTTTTTCATGTATAAATATAAGTTTATTTCCACGAATTATAGGATCTATCGCTTTCATGATACGGGAATTACACTTTCAAGTGCAAGTATCATCAGTACAGAAATGCGAGGAGGTATTTTAAGAATTATTAGGAGCACAGTCACACACCTCTTCGGTCCTATGATATCCTGGTCCAAAAATTTCACTCCGTGAATAATAGTTTCATTTGCTTTCAAGACACGGGAATGATATTTTCATGTGCAAGTATTAGGAGAACAGAAATGCGAGGAGGTATTTTTCAAATTATTAGGAGCTCAGTCACACACCTCTTCGGTCCTATGCTATCCTGGTCCAAAAATTTCAGTCCGTGAAAAAAAGTATATTTTGCTTTCAAGACACGGGAATGATAGTTTCATATGCAAGTATTAGGAGAACAGAAATGCGAGGAGGTATTTTAAGAATTATTAGGAGCACAGTGATACACATCTTCGGTCCTATGCTATCCTGTTCCGAAAATTTCATTCCGTGAATAATGGTATATTTTGCTCTCACGACTCGGAAATCACATTTTCATGTGTAAGTATTAGGAGAACAGAAATGCGAGGAGATATTTTTAGTATTATTAGGAGCACAGTGACACACCTCTTCGGTCTTCTGCTTTCCTGGTCCGAATATTTCATTTCGCGAATAATAGTATCTTTTGCTTTCATGGCACGGGAATTACATTTTCATGTACAAGTATTAGGAGAACAGAAATGCGAGGAGGTATTTTTAGAATTATTAGGAGCACAGTGACACACCTCTTCGGTCGTATGCTATCCTGGTCCGAATATTTCATTCCTCAAATAATAGTATATTTTGCTCTCACGACTCGGAAATCACATTTTCATGTGTAAGTATTAGGAGAACAGAAATGCGAGGGAGGTATTTTTAGAAGTATTAGGAGCACAGTGACACACCTCTTCGGTCCTATGCTATCCTGGTCCGAAAATTTCATTCCGTGAATAAAAGTATCTTTTGCTTTCAAGACATGGGAATTATATTTTCCTATGCAAGTATTAGGAGAACAGATATGCGAGGAGGTATTTAAATAATTATTAGGAGCACAGCCACACACCTCTTCGGTCCTATGCTATCCTGGTCCAAAAATGTCACTCCATGAATAATGGTATCTATTGCTTTCATGACACTGAAATTACATTTTCATGTGTAAGTATTAGGAGAACAGAAATGCGAGGAGGTACTTTTAGAAGTATTAGGAGCACAGTGGCACACCTCTTCGGTCCTATGTTATTCTGGTCCGAAAATTTCATTCCGTGAGTAAAAGTATCTTTTGCTTTCACAATACGGGAATGATATTTTCATGTACAAGTATTAGGAGAACAGAACTGCAAGCAAGTATTTTTGGAATTATTAGGAGCACAGTGACACACCTCTTTGGTCCAAAAATTTCATTCCGTGAATAAAAGTATCTTTTGCTTTCAAGACACGGGAATTATATTTTCATATGCAAGTATTAGGAGAACAGATATGCGAGGAGGTATTTAAATGATTATAAGGAGCACAGTCACACTCCTCTTCGGTCCTATGCTATCCTGGTCCAAAAATTTCTCTCCGTGAATAATAGTATCATTTGCTTTCAACACACGGGGATGACATTTCCATGTGCAAGTATTAGGAGAACATAAATGCGAGGAGATATTTTCAGAATTATTAGGAGCACAGTGAGACACCTCTTCGGTCCTATGCTATCCTGGTACGAAAATTTCATTCCGTGAATAATAGTATCTTTTGCTTTCAAGACACGGGAATTATATTTTCATGTGCAAGCATTAGGAGAACAGAAA
This sequence comes from Aromia moschata, assembly GCA_029963805.1. NCBI lineage: Eukaryota > Metazoa > Arthropoda > Insecta > Coleoptera > Cerambycidae > Aromia > Aromia moschata. The sequence goes on from JAPWTK010000017.1 coordinate 896,105, forward strand.
TGCGAGGAGGTATTTTAAGAAGTATTGGGAGCACAGTCACACACCTCTTCGGTCCTATGCCATCCTGGTCCAAAAATTTCACTCCGTTAATAATATTACCATTTGCTTTCAACACACGGTAATGACATTTTCATGTGCAAGTATTTTTAGAACATAAATGCGAGGAGGTATTTACAGAATTATTAGGAGCACAGTGAGACACCTCTTCGGTCCTATACTATCCTGGTCCGAAAATTTCATTCCGTGAATAATAGTATCTTTTGCTTTTATGACACGGGAATTACATTTTCATGTGCAGGTATTAGGAGAACAGAAATGCGAGGAGGTATGTTTCGAACTATTAGGAGCACAGTGACACACCTCTTCGGTCCTATGCTATCCTGGTCCGAAATTGTATTTCTGTGAATAAGAGTAGCTTTTGCTTTCATGAAATGGCATTTTCATGTGCAGGTAATAGGAGAACAAAAATGCGAGGAGGTATTTTAAGAATTATTAGGAGCACAGTCACACACTTCTTCGGTCCTATGCTATCCTGGTCCAAATATTTCACTTCGTGAATAATAGTATATTTTGCTTTCATTACACGGGAATTACATTTTCATGTGCAAGTATAAGGAGAACAGAAATGCGAGGAGGTATTTTTAGAAGTATTAGGAGCACAGTGATACACCTCTTCGGTCCTATGCTATCCTGGTCCGAAAATTTAATTGCGTGAATAATTGTATCTTTTGCTTTCATGACACGGGAATGGCATTTTCAAGTGCAAGCATTAGGAGAACAGAAATGCGAGGAGGTATTTTTAGAAGAATTAGGAGCACAGTGACATACCTCTTCGGTCCTATGCTATCCTGGTCCGAAATTTTTTTCCGTGAATAAGAGTAGCCTTTGCTTTCAAGGTAATGGCATTTTCATGTGGAGGTAATGGGAGAACAAAAATGCGAGGAGGTATTTTCAGAATAATTTGGAGCACAGTGAGACACCTCTTCGTTCCTATGCTATCCTGGTACAAAAATTTCATTCCGTGAATAAAAGTATCTTTTGCTTTCAAGACACGGGAATTATATTTTCCTATGCAAGTATTAGGAGAGCAGATATGCGAGGAGGTATTTTAATAATTATTAGGAGCACAGTCACACACCTCTTCGGTCCTATGCTATCCTGGTCCAAAAATGTCACTCCGTGAATAATGGAATCTATTGCTTTCATGACACGGGAATTACATTTTCATGTGTAAGTATTAGGAGAACAGAAATGCGAGGAGGTATTTTTAGAAGTATTAGGAGCACAGTGACACGTAATAATAGTATGTTTTGCTTTCATGACACTGGAATTACATTTTCATGTACAGATATTAGGAGAACGAAATTCGAAGAGGTTTTTTTAGAATTAGTAGGAGCACAGTGAGACACCTCTTCGGTCCTATGCTATCCTCGTCCAAAAATTTCATTCCGTGAATAAAAGTACTTTTATTAGGAGCACCGTCACACACCTCTTCGGTCCTATGCTATCCTGGTCCAAAAATGTCACTCCGTGAATAATGGAATCTATTGCTTTCATTACACGGGAATTACATTTTCACGTGTAAGTATTAGGAGAACAGAAATGCGAGGAGGTATTTTAAGAATTATTAGGAGCACAGTCACTCTTCGGTGCTATGCTATCCTGGTCCAAAAATTTAATTGCGTGAATAATTGTATCTTTACTTTCATGACATGGGAATTACATTTTCATGTGCAAGTATTAGGAGAACAGAAATGCGAGATGGTATTTTCAGATTTATTAGGACCACAGTGACACACCTATTCGGTCTTCTGCTTTCCTTGTCAGAATATTTCATTCCGCGAATAATAGTATCTTTTGATTTCATGACACGGTAATGGCATTTTGAAGTGCAAGTATTAGGAGAACAGAAATGCGAGGAGGTATTTTTAGAATTATTAGGAACACAGTGACACACCTCTTCGGTCCTATGCCATACTGGTCCGAAAATTTCATTCCGTGAATAATAGTATCATTTGTTTTCAAGACACGGGAATGACATTTTCATGTGCAAGTATTAGAGAAGAACAGAAATGCGAGAAGGTATTTTTCGAATTATTAGGAGCACAGTGACACACCTCTTCGGTATTATGCTATCCTGGTCCGAATTTGTTTTTCCGTGAATAAGAGTAGCCTTTGCTTTCAGAAATGGCATTTTCATGTGCAGGTAATAGGAGAACAAAAATTCGAGGAGGTATTTTAAGAATTATTAGGAGCACAGTGACACACCTCTTCGGTCCTATGCTATCCTGTTCCGAAAATTTCATTCCGTGAATAATGGTATATTTTGCTTTCTCGACTCGGAAATCACATTTTCGTGTGTAAGTATTAGGAGAACAGAAATGCGAGGAGGTATTTTTTAGTATTACTAGGAGGACAGGGACACACCTCTTCGGTCTTCTGCTTTCCTGGTCCGAATATTTCATATCGCGAATAATAGTATATTTTGCTTTCATGACACAGTAATGGCATTTTGAAGTGTAAACATTAATAGAACAGAAATGCGAGGAGGTATTTTTTGAATTATTAGGAGCACAGTGAACACCTTTTCGGTCAAATGCTATCCTGGTCCGAAAATTGCATTCAGTGAATAATAGTATCTTTTAGAATTATATTTTCCTGTGCAAGTATAAGGAGAACATAAATGCGAGGAGGCATTTTTAGAAATATAAGGAGCACAGTGACACATCTCTTCGGTCCTATGCCATCCTGGTCCAAAAATTTCATTCCGTGAATAATAGTATATTTTGCTTTCATGACAAGGGAATTACATTTTCATGTGCAAGTATAAGGAGAACAGAAATGCGAGGAGGTGTTTTTAGAATTATGTGGACCACAGTGACACACCTCTTCCGACTTATTCTTTTCTTGTCCGAAAAGTCCATTCCGTGAATAATAGTATATTTTGCTTTCATGACACGGTAATGGCATTTTGAAGTGCAAGCATTAGGAGAACAGAAATGCGAGGAGGTATTTTTAGAATTATTAGGAACACAGTGTCACACCTCTTCGGTCGTCTGCTTTCCTGGTCCGAAAATTTCATTCCGTCAATAATTGTATATTTTGCTTTCTTGACACGGGAATTACATTTTCATGTGCAATTATAAGGAGAACAGAAATGCGAGGTGTTTTTTAGAATTATTAGGACCACAGTGACACACCTCTTCCGACTACTTATTTTCTGGTCCGAATATTCCATTCCGTGAATAATAGCATCTTTTGCTTTCATGACACGGGAATTACATTTTCATGTACAAGTATTAGGAGAACAGAAATGCGAGGAGATATTTTTAGAATTATTAGGAGCACAGTGAGACACCTCTTCGGTCCTATGCTATCCTGGTCCGAAAATTTCATTCCGTGAATAAAAGTATCTTTTGCTTTCAAGACACGGGAATGATATTTTCATGTGCTAGTATTAGGAGAACAGAAATGCGAGGAGGTACTTTAAGAATCATTAGGAGCACAGTCGTACACCTCTTCGGTCTTCTGCTTTCCTTGTCCGAATACTTCATTCCGCGAATATTAGTATCTTTTGCTTTCATGACACGGGAATGACAATTTTCATGTACTAGGAGAACAAAAATGCGAGGAGGTGTTTTTAGAATAATTAGGAACACAGTGAACACCTCTTAGATCTTATGCTTTTGTTTTCCTGTCATTAAAATTTCTATTTCGCAATTAAAATTTGGAGTCTCTGATAAAATTGACCCCTTAATACTATACCATACCTGCCTATGTAAACATATGTCAATTGGATTGAACGAATTTGTTCTTGATATGTTTATAGCTCTGAAAAGAGCCGTTTTTTGTCATTTGAATGGAGTGTTCTTGAAGATGTTGTCCTGATTGTCCTTGGTTCGGTACTCTTCTACTTTGAAGTACTTCGTTCATTTGACTGATATGTAGAAAAACATAAGAATATATAGAATATTATTGGTATATAACGTACTGGATCATAACTTTTTAAGAAATGCAAATTTAAAAATTGGTATGTTTCTGAACAAAAATGTTTGAAGCATTGTGACGTTGTGACGGACATTGTGCAGTTTTCATTTTTTTCATTCTCGCCAATTGTACATGTTCACTACTAAATTTTGTTCTAAAGTGGTAAAAATCACAACACTTTCCGCAAATTACAATTTCATTTAGCAGTTTCTGAATAAAATTGGGTCGTCATGATAGAACAATTTACCACGTACGCAAATATTTTTTAAAACTATTTAACACAGAACGTTTAATTGAAAATATATTAAAAATTATACTGACTTATTACGACTTATATGAAAGGCAAAACTTTAAAGATTACAGAAGAATACTCTCCAATTAAAAAAAATACATATATTTTTCAAATCGAGTTTATTCTATTTCTGTGTTTTATTTTATCATTTTCTTGTACTCACACCGTAGGAATGTGAGTAAAGCCACTCTTCATTCCGCTGTACCTAAGTAGGCAGAGTAAAATGACTGCATCTAATATGTGTACACTGCTTCCTCTTCTTATTTAACTTCGAGAGAGTCTCAACTACATAGTTTAATTTATTAAGCGTCCAAATAAACACTGATACTAACAACGCAAAGCGTATCCGAAGAATATTGAAAATCGGCCAGAATCTATTTCAAATTGGTTTTGATCATATCTAAATACCAAGAACAACGTCACTACTATCCCAAGAGTTATGACCCATTGTGATGACTTGCTAAATCGTACAAGTAATTACTATTTTTTTCTCTCTTCAGCGGGCGTATTACATACTGTGCCGGCCGTGCGCGGCTGTAGTCCGTATGAGAAGTCTGCTAGATGTACTAATAACCAGTTTAAATGACTGAAAAATATATGTATATACATCTGAAATAATTGAAATAGTGTGTCTCACGGAAAACTGAAATCTATCAAAACGACTTTTATACTGACAAGTTAAAAGCCGTGGTTTCTCAGAAAGTGGCAGCGTAATATAGTGTCCGTAAAATTGCAGGAAATGACATCACAGAAACTATTTTAGTTCTGTACGGGCGTGACGTCACGTTCGTCACTTTACGCCAATCGCGTCACGCTCGTCATCTCAGCCCGTCACGTCACACTCGTCACGTCACGCTCGTCTTGTTACGTCACGCTCGTCTTGTTACGTCACGCTCGTCTTGTTACGTCACGCTCATTACGTCACGTCACACTTGTCATGTCACGCTCGTCTGGTCACGTCAATCTCGTCTCGTCACGTCACGCTCACACGTCGCGCTAGTCACGTCACGCCCGTCTCATCACGCTTTTCATGTAACGCCAATCACGTTACATCACACCCCTTTCGTTACATCACACTCGTCACGTCACGCTCTTCTCGTCACGCTTGTCACGTAACGCCCGTCACATCACATCACACTTGTCACGTCACGCTCGCCACGTCACGTTCAGTACGATGTAGAAGTTCTTGTATTTAACGCTGATTGGACGAGCTCGTCCGTTAGATTGAAATGAACCAATGACTGTACTGGATTCATGGAGTAACAGTGATTGTTACACTATAATCACTGTTAAACAGCAAATGGACCTACGAATTTGGACCATTTGGACGACGACTGTCAGTCGCATTTTTTAATATGGGGGTGGTAAATATATTTTTTCTGTTCCTGGGGTGAAATGATAACTCTCATGTTGGTGAATGGCTGAAATGAAAAAAATATGATCTCCAGAACATGAAAAAAAATGAAACAACTTTTATACGAAAATGTTTCATACAAAACAAACGGTTAAACATACATACGATATATATATACCTACGCATTCTTCCATACATTTGCCGGACCCTGTATCTATATTTGCATAAGCGAAGACGTATTGAATTCTGTTGGTTTTTTGTTGTTATTTAATAGTCAATTATCTATATATTTCTTTTATTATTGATTATGTATGCAAAGAAGTGACAAGTAAAGAGACAAACCTTATAACGTGGCATGCGATGCAGTTTTTTAAACTGATAAGTTAAAGATGAGACATCACATTGTTAATATATCTTATTAACAGTTCTAATTTAAAATTTAAATACCCGGAATACAATATTAATTCTATTTGCATAAAATGACAACGTTATATTAACATAATTATTAATAATAACGACTTTAATAGGAGGCACAAGATAATATAATCTTTTGTTACGTACTCACTTTCTCGTTGCATTTGCATACCACTTCTCATTCAAACCAAATTTCGAAAACTTATTGTAATAAAATGATAATTGTAACCTAAATTCACGGCTTTTTTAATTCATAATATTAAAAATATCAGGCCTAAAGTGTATTATTATAAGTATTATATAATGCTGGCAATACGTGCCTTATTAGTATTATACGTGCTGGCAATTATACAATGGTCTAAATACTAATCGTCCATGTTTGTTTTGAGTATTTAATTAGGTATTTTGAAATACCTATACTGATAATTTGAAAGTTCTCAAAAGTTATTCTAAGAGTAGGCCAGTGAGGAAAAATGTACCAGAAAATATCAGCACTTCTTCATTGTGCCTTATGTTTTTATAAGCATAATGATGATTCCAGTAGGAGGACATTAAATAATAAAACACCTATCTTTATTTCACTCAATAAAACAGGGCTTTAATGAACCCTAATAAAAGTACATATGTTTATTGTTCTTTTTATAACGCCTTTTATACAATGAAAAAATCATCTTGGTAGATATTAATGTCCATATGACTTTTATAGTACGAGAATATTTACACGACAATAAAATTTTTGGAGTAGGTAACGTTAATATATGGAATTTTAAATTAAATATATATGACCCGACCCTCCAACAATGAGGAGGTTCAGGTATCTAAATTAATTAATGGAATAAAAATTTAAATGCAATAAAAATATTAAGAAATGAGAATATTATGTTATATGTAAACAAAATATGTAGTATTACCTTCAGACTCTTTCGCAATTAGTTTTAATTCAATTACCTACGTTATTGATCAATAATCGTTTGTTTCGGTAAGACCTATATAAATATAATATAAACAAAGTCTACCGCCTATTTTATTGCAGTTTCCCTTACATGGAATTTATTTCTCATAAAAAATTACCTAACTGAATTGTTTATTACTTTTTTATTTATTATAGACCATATTCTTTGTCATAACTTTGTCATAAAATTATATTATAATATAAATATTATTCCTATATACTTGCACATAACTGGATATATTTTTATTTTATGAATTTTAATTGCCATATTTACTGTTATCAGTAATTATTTTGTAATTTTTATGACTTTTTTCTCTATTATTGTATACTGTACTTGTAACGGAAGAAAATACAATTATCTTTACTGCTGTTAATATCATTACTAAAATAAGTAATATCATTAGGTACTTTATAATAAAATATGACCGATTATTTTTTCTAAAAGATATTCTCTATAAATTTCCCTATTTATAGTTTTCAGTTTTATTATATTTTTTTATTCGCACTTTATCAATTTCCTTGTCACTGCATAATTTTTCTGTACGAAAATTTGACAAGTAAATGTTCTCCAGAGAAGGGTGGTCATTTAGTTTACGTTCACCATTATTATGCAACAGTGACAAGCAAATTTAGGCCAATGAAGACAGATCTCTTATATCTCAACCAAAATACAATACTTTCAAATACTATACCACCAAACTGCAAGATTTCGTTGTAAAAAATATATACTTAACATTTGTTGTTTTGCTAAGGTTTTGCAATGACGATATTAATGTCAGTGGCTTAGGTGGTATCTCACATAATGTCACTTTCTGCAACTGATGTTCACTAATGACTAGAAACGTTCCTAGACGTGCGTCTTCCTTTTTTTTCTGTTGTTCTGTTCCTGAACTTTAAGGTCAGTTTCTATTGGAACATCTGCTACCTCTTTTGGTTCTATTGTTGTAGCCCCAATTTTTCACTCCCGTTGTGGTGATATTTCGCATGAGTGGGCAGTGCCCTGTGAATAGTCCTACTGTCCATCTCAGCTAGTTTCTACCCAATTTTATAAGATCTTTTGTCTTATTCCAAAATGATTCGTCAATGAACATCCGCGATTCTCTCAACCCGGGGACTTCAGCCCAATGAGAAATATATTTTTGTCTTAATAGGTCCTTCATTGGCCTCCTGGCATTCCGGTAAGCCAAACCACAGGTGGGTTTCAACCCTGTCAGTGAAACATCAGCCCCTTTCTTTGCGAGAAAGTCCGCTTTTTCGTTCTCTACGCATCCATGTATACTGACTATCGTTTGGGAAGAACTTCTGCAACCTTGCTGGCTAACAGTGGGGTTGATATTCAGGCTCTTAAAAGACATGCCAGATGACCATCAAACAGCGTGGCTGAGGAAAACATTGGTTGACACGACAAACACTTTAAAATGGTATCTGGTCAAACACCAGAAGCAACTCAAGGCTGCTCAATAATTAAATTTGCAGCAAGCAACATCAATTAATTGTAGTAAGTTGGCATTGGTATTATTATACATTAACCCTTTCAGTCACGCTATGTGATAAAAATAATTTAAAATTCTGAAACTTGGCATAGAGTATAAGTAAATATTTTAATTTTTTTGTGGTAGATTCAATTGTCTACAATCTACTGTATTATGATCTATACGATGTCTCCTTGTAGGGACAGTGTGCGTTGGAGGAGTAACATTGTAGAGTAGAAGAAGTAAGTAGAACTAGTATAAAAAACTTCGGTGAAATTAAAAAAAAAAACAACGAAACAAACACTTTTAGATACTCCTTGTTACCACATGCACTATCGCAGGAATGATGAACTAATTTGAGATGTGTTCAGTAGATGAAATTTCACCAAAAAAATGGAGGTAGTGGAATTTATTAGTAGTGTATATGTATGTCCCCGCATAGGTACAATATGCATTAAGTCTTCAATTTGCTGTTTCAAGATCATAAGACGTGTTGAAAAATTATGTCCCTGTAGAGGAACACTGTGACTGAAAGGGTTGAAAAGTTACCCGTTACTTACGTACGATTTTTAGGAGAGTAACACAATATATTGCTGTAAGAAATGCGTTAGGTAAAAGTCACTACTAGAACATGATGAAAAATGAATCAGATGAGAATGTAAAATAGTCTTAAGCTGCCTTGAGAACTTTTCATAGTATTCTAAGCATTCGTCGGCCAGGTGCAATCCAATATCGCATTTCGTCATAATACTGAATTTAAATTAGGTTGCCGGAAAAAAAAACGTTGTTAGAGAAAATAATTCCACGTAATTCAGCACCGGCATACGAATAAATGAAAAGCAACAGAATTGGCGCGCTAGCGAAAATTCCTTGATCGCGCGATCTCCCCCATCAGAATGGCGGTTGCGTCGTCCGACGAGCGAGAATATGCACGCGCACATTGCGCGGGGAGATGAGAAACGTTATTGCGACCAGCTCTATTCCGCAAAATATTATTTACAATTATTGTTTTACGCAATCGTAAAAAATACATTAAACGCGATTATTTCGTATCTCCGTCTCTCTCCCTCTCGAGCATTACTTTATAATTTTATGCCCGTCGCTCTTTAAATTATTGTAATGACTGTGTTTATATAACCCCGCACTTTTCTAAATTTAGAGGGGCGCAGTTTGACCGCATCGCGAAACGTAGTCCGCGGGTGGACGACGGGTGCCAACGAGCGGCTCGGATGACACCGGGTTTGATAAAGTGCTAGTTCGTTCTGCTGTGTTAGAGCAAAAGTTGGTCCTCGTCGCGTTCTATTGTAAATAGTGATGCCGCGTACACCTGGAGTAAGATTCATACATATATGAAGTATCGAATATTCTTCAACGTTTTCCCGAGTTGTCTTATAATATACTAGCGACCCGCCCCGGCTTCGCCCGGTTTACGACATCACAAAAAAAACCCCAAAAAATAAAAGGGTTTCCCCCCCTATATTTTTTGTATATTATAAAAAAAAACCCCCCCCCCTTCACCCCCCCACTCAAAAAAAAAAAAAAAAAAAAAACTGCCGGGGGGGGGGTTTTAGGAAAAAACCCCCCACGAGGGGGGGGGGGGGGGGGGGGGGGGGGGGGGGGGGGGGTTTTTTTTTTTATTTTATGGAACAATAATATGGTATTTATAATTTTCGGAATGTTGTTTCCGAAGGTTCTTCGTTTAAAATAATAGTAAGACATTTGATCGGAGTTGAATGACGAGAAAGTGTGAATAATTGTATTTAAATGTACTGAGCCATCCAAAAAAAAAAAAAAAATGTCATCAAAGTTGGCCGAGCAAAAAAGGACGTATTCCTCATCTTAAATTTGTAACCTTATTTAATTATCAAGGCTCTTACATTACGTGACACCCATTATTTATTTTACCATTGCGACAGCCATTTGTCAAAAGTTTGACATAAACAGAATTTCGCTTCGAGCTTCAACATGACCGCTATTTACATCTCTCTCGTAAATTTGATGACTTTTTTCGACTGGCTCGTTATATAAGTATTGTATAATATTACTGTATTATTAATATCAAATGGCAAACAGAAATTGTACTCAAAATGGAAAATGTTTTAGTGAGGATTGTAATAGGGATACAAGGTATTTATTAAACACGTGCTTACATTTAGAGGGCATTTAGAGCCAATGGAATCTTTTTTTTTTTGTAAAATGCTTCCTACGGGAATTAATATTTTTGTCGTTTGTGCGGAATTATATTATTTAATTACAATCAATTGCTAACATAACTCTACAATGTTGTTGCTAGTCATAATAAATTTGAGAAATAAGATATCTGAAAGTTAATATACAATACATTTTAAATAATGTATGCAAATTTTCAAATAAACTTTAATTGAAAACACTGTGTATTTACCAAATTCATGAAGACTACCATTTATTGAGCAAAAAATTTAAAATTTCACAATACCGCAGCAGAAAAAGAATGATATACAAATAAGCACGAGTCAAAAATCAGCCTCATCCCTTTGCGTTTACATCCCTAGTGTTACAATTCCCAAACAAATGAGGTCAATCAACATATATTTTAAGTTTTTAGTCTCATAAGATTTTTGTAATTTAATATACAACAGTTTCTGTTACCATTTCACTTGTTCTATACCCTTCTATTCTTTACCACCTTGTAAAAAACAGTGTATAATTCGAGTTAGTTATTCAGTCCGTTAGAAGCCCTGCCTCCCAACGTAACGCTCCTGAAAATCGGCAAAGATGCACACCTCTATTATTCATATTACTATCGAGTCCTTAGGAGGTCCGATAGCCGACCGGTTGTCCTCGCACAGGGGCGGACTGGCCCGCTATTATTTATGGGCGATTGTATCTAAGGCGCATCTAAGTCACGTAGACGTAGTCGTAAGTGTGAGATGCAGTCGCTATTTTCGGGTTTCGGGCTTCTCCTTAATGAAGATTTATTTACTCGGCACGAGGTATGAGAGAGCATTCGGTTTACTTTGTGACATTCGCCTTCATCTTTTTTAGGTAACTCTTTTCCTTTTTACTAACGACGATTTGTGATAGTTGATTAAGGATGGGACGAATACGTAGTTCTTACAGTTTGTGTCAAAATTGATGTAAAGTTAATACGTATAACGTATGTGAATTGTAAAATACCCTTATCTTTCGCTGTCTTCGTCATGTGATGAGTACAGTGGCGGCTGGTGATAAAGGGCACAGGGGCCCGTGCCCAGCCCAAATTTCAATAGAAAATATTTCTTTTGTGTTAATTTACTATAAATTACTGTTACAATAATATCAATTAATTGCATACGACAAACTATTCATGTTCTAATTATTATTCCTTTTTATACCACAATTAATGATTTTTATCACATATATATGACTATATAAGACTATCGATCGAGCACCGAGCCACCGTAGTCTGAATTCGCATCGAGCCACCGTAGTCGCATTTCGCGCGCGTGGGCGAGGGCACACAGTTTCCCAGCCCTCGTTTTTAATCGGGCTTTTTCGGTGACTGGTAAAGTTTGGCGACCATTGCAGGCAAGACGTCGTTAAATCGTTCGAAAATCAGCTGAACGGGTCACGATTGTTGAGTGACCTTTTTAGTTTATTGTTTATTTTCTTCGGTGAGAAGTGTGTTTTTACTGTTTTTGATTGTGAAACGTTTCAAAATGAAATCGGTGGACTTTTTATTGACTAATAAAGATAATACATACGAGATCCGAACGGAAATTAAACGGTTAGGAAGGCCGATACCCGATTTGATTATTTCCAAAACAGACGTAGGAAAATCGCGAAATTATTCAAGAAATTTTAATTGTAGTGTCTGCGACAGATTTAAGTGGTTATGTGGGTGTCCTAAAAGAAACAAACTGTTTTGTTTTTTTTTGGGAAGAAGGGGTGTGTGATTTAAAACATTTAAATGAACGAGCTAAGAAACATGCTAGCTACAATGAAAAACATTTACATAACATCTTAGATTTTAGTGTGTTGGGAAAGGTAGACATAAGGCAACAGCTTGATAGTGCTTATAGTGAAAATATAAGACGTCACAATGAAAATGTGGATAAAAACAGACATATTATAAACCAAGTAATTAATTGTATTAAATTTTGTGAAACAAATCCGGGACTTTAATGAAAAGGCGATTAACATTTTTGTGAACAATAAGGACAGGCGAGCTGATTTCCTCTACAAATAACGATAAGATACCTATATCAATTTTTTTTCACATGTTGCCACCCATTATTTTAATATATTTAAGCCCTCAATATTCGTGACTAAAGATTATTTAAAAAAACTACCAAATCCCAAAAATTATTCTTGTGAAAGTCTATATTTTTGTATAAAAGAATTTTTCATGGAAATTCTGAAGTGTCAGTAAAACGCATGACCTTGAAAATTTTAAAAATTTTCGGCTGCGGCGCCATTGGTAGCTAATGAGTAATCCTACTGACACCCTGTGCCCACCCATGTAACACACCCACGAGCCGCCACTGGATGAGTAGGGTCCGCAAATGTGTGCCGTAACGTAGTTTCGGCACTATAAAACTCTGATAATTATATAAACTTATGTACTCCTAGTGATGTGTTTAATAAGTTTTAAGAACGGTTCTCGTCAATGGCGGTTGGTGATATTTCTATACACCTCTTACAGAAAGGATTTATAGTGAAAAACCGTCACCAAAGTTTGCGAAAAAATTTTCAAAAAAAACTGCAGCACGCCCTGGGATCTCAGTAACGCTCTGTGGAATATTTGCAGTATATTTTTTTTCATAATCTAGAAACAAATATAAGGAGAGGTTTTTCGATTTGTTACAAAATTTTTTTTTTCAAAAAGTCATGGCCATTTAATTTTAATTTTATAGGAACATTTTGTTTCCCAAAATTAAAGTGGCCATAACTTTTTCACGAAAAGTCATGGCCATTTAATTTTAATTTATAGAACATTGTTCCAAAATTAAATCAGTTTTTAACTTTTTTTGGAAAAAAAATTGTCAACATCTAAAAGTGAGTCCAGCTCGTTTTCATATTTGAAACCCCCCAATGACATTTTACTTCTTGAAAAGAGCAGGGACACTTCACTTTTTAGGTGATGACTAAAAACTCTTACAGAAAGGATTTATAGTGAAAAAATCGTCATAAAAGTTTGCGAAAAATTTTTCAAAAACACTGACACTCCCTGGGTCTAGTAACGCTCTGTGGGATATTTGCAGTATATTTTTTTTTTCATAATCTACAAACAAATATAAGGAGACGTTTTTCGATTTGTTGCAAAATATTTTTTTTTTTCAAAAAGTTATGGCCATTTTAATTTTAATTTTATAGGAACATTTTGTTTCCCAGGTCGTTTTCAAGATATGGCTAACTGAAATATCACGCACCGCCACTGTGCGTGACAATATGAGAACAAAATGGTAAATTGTCAATTCCAATGGCCAGATGTTGGTCATAGAAACATTACATTATAAATTAAATCCTCATGACAATTTGTTTGCGTTTACGTTAGTTAAAACTTATTGGGATATACCATAATAACCTTTTAGATCTGATGACGTAAATTTTCCGACCATTTATTGAACTTTTAGGCGTTTTTGAAAATTGTCTCAGTGCTCCAATCATGTTTTGTGTTTTTATTTTTCTTATGATTGTGAAGTGACACTGAGGTGACCTAATAGAATGGAAAACCGGATCTATGATTTCTGTCGACGCTAGAAGAAGCTTCTGGAGGATTGCTCTCTAATCATAATCACTATGTGTTTTTTATTACTAAAGTAATGAATTTGCCTCACCATGTTAATGAGTTTTTCAAATTCTCAACCACTGTGCCACGTTGTTAGGTAAAAAAAAATACCATCCCAGAACGACTGACCCATGTCTCATTCATTTAACCCGATATTTCGAAAGGTTACCTTATATTTCATATTCCTCTCGAATGGCAAAAATACGTCTAAAACAAGCTATTCATCGTGACCGCGTAGCGGACGTCGCCGTCTGTCCGTCGTCCGTGACAGAAAGAGGATCATAGAGGAGAGTGGCGTCGAATAAAGACGGAATATACGACGGTGAAGTCGAAACGCATCGTTCTAGTATAAACGAAGTTACCCTACGGTAACAATGGTTTTATTTATAAGTGATTCATCATAGGAGGCTGAGAGGATATTCATCAAGTGCGCTGTCAAGTTAGGTTAGGTTAAGATCGTCTTGAACACGATCGACATATATGTATGTATGTCGGTGCACAGTGGTCCCAAAAATCAAATCTAGGAGGGCAAAAGTCACATTCGATAAATATATTTTTTTTCGTAAATATTAGCTAGGCGGTAGGTCGAGGTAGATAGATTATAAATTTATATATTTAGTCATAAGAACTTATACACACGTATAATGCAAAAAGAACAAACCGAAACTGAATGTATTATACGAACTTAGGTCATAGACAAGTTAACTATGCAAAGGTGACAGAAACGTAGGTAACCTTGCAACATTTGTCGTTAAAACGTCCACATTCAATGACCTTGTACATACTTATGTATACACTCAGCGAAATAAATGCTTGAAAATATACCGAGAAAAGTATATACTTATGGTTTCTTGAAATTTAATTTGTCATTAGACCATTATTTAGCATTTTATTTGGATAATTATTGCAGTAAAAATGAAACTCGTTTAATCTTATATATATTGAATGAAGCTCTATAATTTTGCACTTGATTAAATTTATTTTATTTGAGCGATTTGGGTTGTACGTCCTGACCAAAGTACAGATGAGTGTTTTAGGTACATCTGCCGAAGTTTATGATACACCCGTACATTTTGCACATTATTTTCCCGAATTTTTTAATTTACTATTTCGAATTTCCTCTCCACGATGGCTCAAAGAAACTTACTCCGTATATCATATGCAATAGTGTCCAAAGCACTTTGATACGCACGTAGTAGTGCACCTATTATACATAGAATAAGGTTTATTAACAAGATTCTATGAGAGACTATATGCATAAAACACACAAAGCTTCATCATAAAAAATCTTTTAAAACATGACGAAGCGCACACAAGCCAACTTGATGCAAATTCACCGAAACCACGAAAAACATGAAGATTGTGTGTTTACCGCAATGAATTTCTGATTGAAAATATTTTTGATTCCCGCATTGCCAAAACGCTGTTATACTGGTTGCATATGGGGGCAAATAATCGCATGTATTATTAGGAGGCGCCAAAAAACATTTTTTTATATATTCACTTTCATAACTATGTTCTTAATTTAAAAAAAAAAATTCATTCATAAATATGTTTTATGGATGCGATTTTGGGACCACTGCGCGGCGTCGATTTTGGACGGCGGCGGCGGCGAGGTATAGTATGTGATAAATAGGCGTTTCCGACTGGGAATATAAATCTGCCGTTCGCAGTAGACGCCGTGTTCCGACGTTATTATGAGGCTTCGTGCTAATAGGCGATAACAAAAAATAGATGGGCCGTTCCGAGAATTCAGCCTTCACCGTTTCACTTTCGTGTGTTGGATACGCAAAGATCGTTGAATGAAATCCACATGGAATCGAGTGCGAGTGAGGAAAAAAGTTGTATTAGTTGTTGCTTCTAATAACTATATGACGTAGATCCAACAATTGTTCCATGTACCATTATTAAATATGTTTTAAACATAACGTAAAAAAAATATCTAGAGAAAACAGCAACGACAATTTAGGCGGATAATAAAGGGTTTACCTTTTTTTTGAGTTGTTTAAACATTGGATATTTTGTGCTTTTCCTATACATGTCCAATTCATTTCTCATTATTCAAATTCATTCAAATAACTCACACTCTATATTACATTATAGTAACATACATATACATAGATATAAGTATTTTCAAGATTTGGTTATATTAGGTTAGGTATAAACAGGATGTCCAGTATAAGTATGCGGCAATATTCTCGGAGCATACAGGGGACCTACCCTACCCGAAAAACTTAACAGTTATGTTTCATATTCATTCACAATTATGTATTATATATACATTTGCATTCTAGAAAATATAGGTAGTAGCTGAATACGAAACAAAATGGTCGATTTGTTTGATTTACATTGCATTTATCTGAAGAATCATCGTTTTTCGGAACTAATGAGGATTTTTTTTTAAATGTCCAAGGAATCCAAAAATATTTTTTTTGAGTTTTAGACATACATATGTAAAAAAAAATTCGACTTGTTTGTGTTTGCGTCAGTCCACTTCTGGCTTCCCTGATTATTTAAAACACCCCTTAATATCATTGATTAAAAAATTGTTAAAACCTACAGAGAGGTATAAAAGTTCATGCTTGAAAAGTAAAAATCAGTGGTACCTCTTTGAGGCCTGATATCTCAGTAGGAGAACACCGTAAAAGAAAAGAATACGTGAAGAACTACTTCTATTTCTACTTCCCCTGTATGTTCATATACTATTGCTAATTTAACAAAGGTTAATTAATATTAATATTTTTATCTGGTAAAAAAAGGATAGAGTAAGGAAAATGATAAGATTGATTTCAGTCCATTGAAAAACATGTCATTGTGAGAAAACCATCACTGATTAGTCAAACCTAAGCGGATTTCTTTTTTACTAAAATGGGAATGACGAGTATTAAGGATCAAAATATGTAGAGAGCATCATCCACATGGTCGTGGATGATGTCAACATTCACTAAAAATATTCGACATTAAAAATACATTCATTGCTGTGGGTTGTTTTCTGAGTAAACTTGAGCACCTGCTGTCGTGGGGGATTAACAAAAGGATTCGTTTTTGAAAGACGTTTACCCTTTCAAAAAAGACTACTTCTACATCCACGTAGTGGAGTGGAAATATAGTATTAATAAAAAAAATCTTAAGAATAATTTGCTGAATAGGCCTAAAATGTTAAGAATTAAAGACAGGTTAAGATATGAATTTCAAATTTGAATCATTTATGTTCCATGGCGTGGTCTGGAGTGGATTTTGAGCTTAGTCAAATTGGGGGTTTGGGATTAAAATGGTGTAATATTCTTACTTCTTTGCCTATAGGCGGTGACACTTGACACTTGTGGGGTGTTTACAGTTATCAATGGAACAAATTTAGTTTTAGATGGTGATCCGATAGAAAAATATTTTAGACGGTCAACCACATTTACCGAACCTATAGATACAATATACCGTTATTTAACCCCCAACCCTATAAGGGGAGATATAGGTACCTAGATTTACATGACTCAAAATATTGAATTGTTTTTATTCTATAAAGTGTTAGTAATATTATTAAAAAATCAGTTCTAAGAGTTTTAAGAATAAAAATTTCAATTCGTTCTGATGTTATGAGCGGTTAAGTAAGTGTCCCTCGTTAAGTGCTGGAGCGCGTGGTATGTAAAACGTATGTAAAAAAAGTTGCAAGCTCAAACCAAGATGAACAAGGTTGAACAAGAAGGACTGCTGTATGGTGATTCGCTGATCAACCAGTAAGTAGTTAAATAAATATTTATTACTGCATTATAATATTTGTTACTTGGATTTGTTGGTTTCGGTAATTATTTTTTTCAAACGCGTTTTTCTCGAAACGACTCATTTTGAATTTGTGTACACTCTAGCTCTAAAAGTTTTGAACCAACCGTTTTAAAAATGTATAGTTAGTTTGTTTATATAATTACGCTTTATATTAACCTAAATTTAGAGTAATATCATTTTTTTAAAATATTTTTTTTATTGCAAAAAAAAGTTATAAAAACGGCAAAAAAAAATATGCTCTTTTGTTTAAACATCTCTAAAAATGCAATTTTCAATTTTTTGAGGGGTAGTTAGGTTCATATAGAAGAAATACATGTACTTAAATTAAATTTGAAACTTTATTGATTTCAGTTGAAAACTGTGGCCTCCAGTATGTACACAAGCAGCTGGTGGTGATGGTGACTTCTCATGGGTGTTAGGTGATGTCTTCCATATTTTCCAAAAAAATACTTAAGTTTCAATAAATTATATACATTCCTTACTTGCCAAAACAATTCTGTCCTAACCCTATTTCCAACATTAACCGTTTTGTTACCGTTAAAAAGTTTTTCAAATTTGGAGCTGATATCTTAACGCGTTCTTGAATTATCGTGTACGCAAAAAAGTTTCACACACAGAAAGATTTTTTTTTGTTTAAACTTACAATCTCGACTTCAGGATAGTTTAGGCCTACAAGAGGAAGCGATTGGAATTTGCCAAAACATTTATAAACAAGGACGGTACATTTTGGAATAGTTTCATTTGGTCAGATGAATCTAAACTACACTATAATGAATCTAAATGACAATATTCCAAAATGTACGGTCCTTATTTATAAATGTTTTGGCAAATTCCAATCGCCCAAATTCAATATCTTGTTTGTTTTAGAGAGCAATGGTTTTCTTCTAGTCACACAGCCTCGATATCCATATTTTCGGAGTCGAATTATTACGGTGTCTGGGTGGATCGTCTGCCCTATTCTATGTTCTAAGTATAAAGCGCTCATCCTTCTTTGTTAATTTTGCAGATCGGCCCGAACGTGAGACCGTTTGTACATTTCAATGGCTTAAAAATCTATCAATGGTATACTTTACGGTTGTATGGGGTACTCCAACTATTTTCCCAATTTCGCGTAATGATTTCCCGTCTTTGTGTCATTTTATTATAATCTGTCTTCCTTCTACAGTAAGTTCCCTCTTCTTTGATGCCATTTCTAATTTTTTTTTCTAACAAATATGCACACCTCTTGCTCTGTCTATGCTACTGTGAGTACTGTGATCACTGGCAGTGTTAGAATCTGGGTTACAATACTTGTGTCTAATATGGAACCCTTATTATGTATACACGCTGGCAGTCTATGGGTTGCGTGAAATCCACGTTAAGTTCATATCCACGGTCTATACTAATTTGTGATGCTAGCCGCAGTTCTCAATTACTAGTAGCTTCATACCAACGACACTACATACCTTATGCATAGAGTGTGTTCATATCCTTTTTTGACCCACTGTAAATAAACGTGTACATAAAAGAACAACGAAACGTACACGCGGATAGTGACAACTTATTTTCCGGATCGGTTGACCGCGCGAGTTCCGCCCGTAGTCAAGTTGTTCGGTACCAAGATGGCACGTCTTGGCCCCTCTGCAGCGATGCCAACGTACCAATTTTCACGTCAAAATGTCAAACTGTTGTGAAATTATCGCGTATACGTGCGCGTTTTCTCGTGATATTTAAGATTCTTCCCGAAATGTAAGGACCCAGCCGGATGATTTTTTTCGTGGCAACGGTCCTTTTCGAGTCTCATCGACATCGCCTCGCGCCTACCCCGGGGCGCACGTATCTCGTCTTGCCAGACCGATGTCGTGTTCGGAGAAGACATACAGGGTGAGTTCGTGAGAATCCCCACCCCCAATTCCTTTCTTGTATTTAAAGCTTCGAAAAAAAAAAGTACCGCAACAAATTTTGTTTTTTCTGAAATTTCAGAATATGCTGTAAAAAAAGAACCAGTGAAACAAAAATGCTGCAGCTATTTAATTAACATGATTTTCTTTTTCAACGAAACGCGCTGCATTTTTTTATTTGTTGGTTTCGGCTTGTTCTTCTGATTACAGAGATATTCCATATACATATATATATTTTACATTCTACGATAAGTTTTTGAAATAGTATGCATCGATACAGTGTGTATCATCGAATAAATGCATTCAGTACAAGTTTGAACTTGTAAGAGTCATTTGTTGGTTCTTTGAGTGTTTTCGTGAACCGGTTTTGTCTAGTGCGTTTTAAAAATGAGTGACATTAATTTTGAGCAACGGTGTGTGCTATCCGGTTTCGCTTCAGACTTGGACATAGCGCAACGCATACTTTTGCAAAACTTTAACATGCCTACGGAGATAGTGATTTTTCAAGAGACCAGGTTTTTCGGTGATTTAAAGAATTCTCAGAAGGAAAAGAATCGATTGAACATGAACCACGCAGCGGAAGGCCTTAATCTTCAAGAACTGATGAAAATGTCGATATAATTCGGGATCTTGTGAATTTGAATCACACCACTGATCATCAGATTTTGACTAAGGAATTGGGGATGAGAAAAATCTGCGCAAAAATGCTTCCAAAAAACTTTTCGCAGGAACAAGATGACATCAGAAGAGAAAGGTGTCTTGACTTTTTGTAATCGATTGAAAATGATCCTCATTTTACGAAACGTGTCATTATTGGTGATGAGACTTGGGTGTTTGAGTACGACTAAAGCATGGATTGGTACACTTCAAGCTCTCCAAGACCCAAAAAAAAACAAGAATGAGCAAGTCGAAGATCAAATCTATGCTGATATGCTTTTTGATAGCAAGGGAATTGTCCACAAAGGGGTTGTGCCTTCAGGCCAAACAGTAAATCAATATTTTTACAGAGAGGTTCTTGAAAAACTTCGAAAAAGGGTCATGCGTGTGAGACCAAACATTAAGAACAACTGGATGTTGCATCACGACAATGTCATTTCAGTAAACGTGTTTTTAGCCAGTAAAAACATTCATGTGGCTCCTCAGCCTCTTTATTTGCCTGACTTGAGTCCTTGTGACTTTTTTATCTTCCCGAGATTGAAAAATTACCTCAAGGGACGTTATTTTGCGACCATAGAAAACATTCAAACGGCTGTAACGGACCAGCTGAAGGCTATTCCAGTATATGAATTACAGCACTGCTATAAGGAATGGACGAACCGTCTCCAGCGCTGGGTAGCTTCCCAAGGAATTTACTTTGAAGGAGACAATACTGAATTGCAATTCTACTCGAATAAATAAAATAAAAAAAAAAGTCTCATTACTTAATTTACACACCTCGTAAAATGTGATATAAAAAAAAAACGATATAGTCTGTTTCGTTGAAAAAAAATATAATAATAAAAATAAATATAAATCAACAACTGCTCCATTTTTGCTTCAATTTTTTGTATACATATATTTTAAAATGCGTCTATTAGTGAGCAACAGAGAATTATTTTATTATTAATAAAAAGTAAGAAGGGGTTGACATTTGTGTAACTATTTCATGCTAAGTAAGTATTGATACTTTCATAACAAAGGTCACTCTGAATGTAGGGTATTCAGTTATTGTCAAAGAAAGATAAGATCAAAAATAGAAATTTGCTCTTATTTTACTGACATGTCACGAAATATTTACATACGCCTTGAATAAAATATAAAACTTCCTTGGTTGAATCAGTTCACTTTATCTGTTATATGATCTGACACGGTTTTTCAAGTTTTTTTATTTGCGTAAAATAACTTTCCCTTGTGTTCTCTCCTTGGTTTTATTTAACAATGAATAGCATACGAAGACGTATGTTTATATAACATAATCAGAAATATCCTATTACTTCTTTTTGCTGTCAGTTCTGCTACTTTCGTTATTTTTACTTTCCACCTTTGACAGTGAATTGAATGTATGCATGGTAAGAGTGATGTAATGATGTTTTGTCCCAAAGATAATACGAGAAGCAAAATATAGTTGTGTTGTATCCACTGGCGGCTTGTGGAGTTTGATATTCTCGTATTTTCTTAAGGATCCGCAGGACCGACACCAAATTTTAGAGGGTTATTTCTAGACATAGGCAGAAAGCTAGAATAGGAAAAAAACTTGAAAAAAAACTTTTTTTCATGTTTTTTTGTCATGTCAATCGTTCAAAAAAAGATTTGTTTCTGGTGCGCCTCTAGAAAATTTTGGAGACGGGCTGCAAAATATTAACGAAATATATACATTTTTTCCATGTGAATAGAAAAACTGTTTATTCTTCTTCTATAGTGATTGCAAAAATCATTTCTCTTAATCAAGTCATTTTTCTTAAAGTTACAGCTGTTACAAATTCTCAGAAATGAAATGCTAGTGTGATATTAAATGTAAATTTCCACAACTTTGGCAGATCTAGAAATTTCTCAAAAAAAAAAAAAAAAAAAAAAAATTTTTTTTTTTTTTTTTAAAAAATATATTTTTTTCCCCCCCTCTCCCCCTTTTTTTTGGGGGGGTGTTTTTTTTTTAAAAAAACCCCCCGCGGGGGGGGGGGCTTTTTTTTTTTTTTCCCTTTTTTTAGTGTGATAATTCCCCCTAAATTCTCTGGTGTAGTTGCTTACAAAAATACGAGAATTTCAATTTCCACCAGCCCCTGGTTGTGTCTGTATAAAAAGTTTAGAAAAACACAATTTAGTTTTTAACATTGACAATGCCCATGGTTGTCTTGATGCAGTAAATGCCACTTGTGATCTAAATTCTATTCGCCAAATGTGAAGAGAGAGGTTCTTTAAGTGAGATAGAGACAGGATGAGACGGGATGTTTCACAAATCAGCGTGAACTTTCTTTCAGTTCTTCTTTCTTTCTTTTTCTTTTATGGCTACTAAGTTCAGTTTACATGCTGTATATGTACAGGGTTTCAATACTTTATTTATATAGTTAAAAATTTGACAAGTTATTGCGAACTTATTCTTGAAATTAGAGAATAGTTCTTCAGACAAAAGTTTAATAGATTTCGGAATAACACAGGCCGACAAGATTAGCAAAAACATATTCCAAAGTGGCTAACCAGGCAAATTATGCTCCTAAACTAAAAGTCAAAAAAGGTTTGGCTTATATTTGAGGTGTTTTTTATTTGAGATTTTTCGATTTTGAAATTCAACAACAGTCATTTTTCTTATGTAAAAAACTTGCTCGTTCAGAATCTAAGGTCAGATTTTCAAAATGTTTCGAGGAAAATTGGAAATCTGACAATCAACAAACCCAACGGCGTTTATTTAAAAAATTATTCAATGCTGTTCATAGTTTTTGAAAAAAAAAAAGCGATGATCAAATTAGGCCAAAATTATTTTTGCACTTTATGTTAGGTATTCGAAACAAGTGGAGATGGACTGATCGTTCAGGTTTGGAAAAATTATTCTGGTTTCTGGGATAAAACTTGTCGGCCTTTGATAGAAATTCACAAAATAAAAATTTCATAATGCGATATCGCAGCGAAAAAAAAAGAATTTGAGAAACTCACGCATTTAAAAGGGAAGGCATGTACTTTAAGATGTTGTTCATAGTTTTTTGAGAAAAAAAATGCGTGTAATAACCTCAAATAGGCCTAAATCGCTTTTTTGCACTTTTAGGTTAGGATATCTCGAAAACCAGAGCCAACTGAGAGACCTCGGATTCGGATTCAGCGCATCATAAACCTTCGGAAAAATATATTCTGGTTTCTGGGTTAGAGGATCGGCCTAGTTAGAGGATCCTAGAGGAGAGGAATTTTGTCGGTCTGTGTAATTTTTTATAACATGATGTGAGAGTCGAACATCAGAAATCATAAAACTGAACAAAAGTTGTGTGTGTGTTTTTTTTAAACATATTTATTTAACTTGAAAAGAAATTAAAATATTTCAAAACTTTTTTTGTGAGCTATTTTTTTTTTTGTTTTCCATGATAGGGATAAGAGGAAGGAGGTGACGAGGTTGAACTTATTTGGTACCAGGAACATATATATAACCACAAAATTTCGGAAGATTTCGAGTCGACTCGAAGAAGAGTCGATTCGACAATTTAACCTAGGGTAACCTTCATTATCCTTAAATAAAATAGATTTGCCACGCCATCGCCACCACTGTATATCTAAACTACTGTGGAGTAAGTGATCCAAATAACTTTGCTGGTCTGTAGCGTGTGATATGTGATGACTCATCTTATTATTTGTTGGTTAGACTATAATAGTCCTGTGAGACGAGCCAGGATTTCAATAATTACAAAGAATAAACGTCTAATTAAATACATTGCGAATAAACCGGATTTGAGGAACCTACCCGGACATTCTTCTTCGACGGTTCTGCATGTGATTTGCACATGTTTCCCGGAAGAAGTACAAATTATTAATTGGTACAATTTATTCTGACGGGGAAAAAACTGAATGAATTAGTTGGACTTGTGACAGGGAGAGGCTCCGCGTCTAACGACGTGCAAGTCGAGAAGTGAACTAACTAATTGGTACAAGTAGTAATTATAGATTAGCGCTAAAAATGCAAATCATTATGGAGTGTTTTAAGATTCGCTTTCATTTTTTTAACAGCGCCAGACTGATTGTACGCCATTAACAATCCACAAAGCACAAGAACGCGTTTGATAAGTAGTTTGCAACGTTTTAAATGTGTACTTTGAAATATTTCCGACAATTAACGTTCGGCCTTATGCTATATTAACTTAATAATGAAGCCTTGTTTTAGAGTACATCAGTGGCGGTGGGCTATAAGGTGCGCTGGTGCGCGCGCACTACCAACAATTTAGCATTAATAATTTTATTTAGTAATTAATGGATGCATTCTTAATTTATCGCCTTGCCGCATCCCTAGCGTTAATACCATCTCAATATTATTTGGCAGCAGCGTTACGAATCCACTAGACGCTAGGTCTCTATCTCCAAGGCCACTGGTTTCCGATCGCGGCACGGGAATCGACACGCGCAATACGAAAAAGCGGGACGACCATCGCGCTTCCGTGCAATACGAAAAAGCGAACGCGTATTGTTACTGCTTGCCCCTCCACAATTACGAAAAGGAGTGGGCGAATCCTATAGATATGATGTGCGGAGTTTAATAGCGCACGAGAGTGATCGATTAGTTTGTGAATTGTTTTCGTACACAGCTGTTTTATCGCTCACGTTTTATAAATATAAACTCGGGTTTTCGGTTAGAATCTAGTTTGGAATAATGAATTCTATTCAAAACTTATTAAAAACTCCATTCTCTAGCTTGAGTTTGGAGGAAAAAAGTGCAAATTAAAACTCTAGTTAGGCCCACTCCACAAATTAATTTAAAATTAGCCGTGAAAGGAAAAAATAAACAATTTGTAAGAACATTTAATAATGACTTATTTAAAAAACATTTGTGGTTAAGTGGATGCGATGTATTGAACGCAGTGTTTTGTTTTCCGAGTATTTTGTTTGGCGGAGAAACACCTTGGACCAAAACTGGAGTAACGGATTTAAATAAACGAAAAAATAAGTCTGCAATTTGGCGGTCGTTTCTCATCAGCGTGGCAGCACACAATGAAGCGGTTTCAAAAAACAGGTATGTTTTAAACATTATTATTAACTGTATTCGTTTTTGTGGAAAATTTGAACTGGCCCTAAGAGGACACGATGAATCGGAAACATCATCCAATACAGGCATTTTTCGTGGGTTGATTGATTTCAGTGCCGAATTAGACGAGGCTATGAAGTATCATTTACAAAACGCGGCGGCTTTTAAAGGAACTTCTAATACTATACAAAACGAGCTACTTCAGTGCATGCTTGAAGTTTGTCACGATGAAATAACCATTGAAATTAAAAAATCCACTTTTGTTGCTATAATAGCAGACGAAACTACAGACGTTTATACAATTTTTCAGTTGGCTTTAATATATCGTTACATGGTGGGTGAAAAGCCTGTAGAAAGATTCTGGAGTTTTTTAAAACCAGTTGGACATGATGCAGAGTCATTGGCGGAGTGTTTAAAAAGTGAACTAGACTAGATTATCGTTATTTTTATGTATGGTGCACCCCCAATCTTAGGATCACGCACCGCCACTGGAGTACATCCATCTACAGCTTATAAAATATCGTTTTTTAGAAGCTGAAATTGAAAAAGTTAATTATTCAGCCATTTGGTTGAATCGTTTTTTTGTATCCACAAAAGCTACCTAACATATTTCGGTGATACAGCATTTAGCTCTACAGATTTGGTATAATTATATATCACTTTTTTGAATTAGATAAAAAAAAGTTTTTTTTTTTGCGAATATGTGATCTCCTCTGTTTGAAAACGGATGTGGAAGAAATAATATTATACATTTTTGTATACGTATTTGTTTCATTTGTAAATATTTTTAAATTTGTTTTCGAATTCAAACATTTTTAAGTTAATACGTGAGAGATTAGAGTGGGGTTGAGAGAGGAGTCTAAAATAAATTTAAAATGAATAAATTTAAAATAAATAATTTATATAAAATGTACAGAAACTAAAAAAATTACTAGAGAAGAATTGTTATTCAATAGAGGAATAAGTTACTTAATTATTAAGAGAGGAAGTATGGAGTGATTATGGCACGCTTAAATCGAAGATTAGAAGAAAAATTGCTTAAAGAGAATTGAGTGTTTTCAAAATTAAAATATTTGATATCACTAAACTCAGAAATTTAGGAGGATTTGAAAATATGCAATAATATACAGGATGTTCCATCTGAAAATCGTTGAAAGTTGGTAGCACTTGCGGTGAAATCGGAAGTTGTATAAACGTCGTTTATACGAGGTGTATAAATTAAGTAATGAGACTGATTTTTTTTAATTATTTTTTATTCGAATAGAATTACAATTCAGTATTGTCTCCTTCAAACTAACCTTGGGAAGCCACACAGCGCTGGAGACGGTTCTTCCATTCATCATACCAGTGCTGGAACTCATATACCGGAATAGCCTTCAGCTGGTCGGTGACAGCCGTTTGAATGTTGAACGTCCCTTGAGGTGATTTTTTCAATCTCGGGAAGAGAAAATAGTAACAAGGACTCAAGTCAGGCGAATAAGGAGGCTGAGGAGCCACAGGAATGTTTTACTGGCTAAAAACTCGTTTACTGAAATGGCTGTGTGACTAGGCGCATTGTCGTGATGCAATATCCGGTTATTATTGAACTTTGGTCTCACACGCGTGACCCTTTTTCGAAGTTTTTCAAGAACCTCTCTGTAAAAGTGTTGATTTACTGTTTGGCCTGGAGGCACAAACTCTTTGTGGACAATTCCCTGGTTATTATAAAAGCAAATCAGTATGCATTTGATCTTCGACTTGTTCATTCTTGCTTATTTGGGTCTTGGAAAGCTTGAAGTGTGCCATTCCATGCTTTGGCGCGTGGTTTCCGAGTCGTACTCGACCCACCTCTCATCACCAGTAATGACACGTTTCATAAAATGGGGATCATTTTCAGTCGATTCCAAAAAGTCAAGACACCTTTCTCTCCTGATGTCCTTTTGTTCCTGCGAAAGGTTTTTTGGAACCATTTTTGAGCAGATTTTTCTCCTCCCCAATTCGTTGGTCAAAATCTGATGAACAGTGGTGTGATTCAAATTTAACTCTTCCCTGATCATTCTTGTCGTCAACCGACGATCTGAACGCACAAGATCCCGTATTCTATCGACATTTTCAACGGTTCTTGAAGATGAAGGCGTTCCGCTGCGTGGTTCATCTTTAATCGACTCTCTTCCTTTTGAGAATACCTTAAACTACCGAAAAACCTGGACTCTTGAAAAAACACTGTCTCCATAGACGTGTTGAAGAATTGCAAAAGTACCCGTTGTGCTGTGTCCAAGTCTGAAGCAAAACCTAATAGCAGACCGTAACAGATGACTTTAACAAGTTCATACTTGTACTGAAAATGCATTACATGCTAACTAGATCGTGTTAATTAACAGTGTTGCTAGATCGGGCGCTACATTGCCAGTCTCATTACTTAATTTGCTCACCTCGTGTATCGAACAAACTCACTTCGTGTATGCTTGAAAACTTTTTTCAATAAATATATGGAAAAAGGTGGGCAACTCGTACAGAATGTGATGCGGGTTGCCTGAGCCTGATTTGATTGCAGGAGTTTTGTGACGGCCTCCGTTACACGCAATAAGTATAGTAGTGTGATATGATTTCATAATAAAATATGGCAAACGTGCGGAAGAATACTAGTTATTTTCGTGTGTTATATTTATGATGCATACGCCTCTGTGACCCGCTCCATTTCTGCCAACTAACCAACCGCCAATTTGCCCGATTATACCTATTGAGTGGTGTAAATATTCATATTTTGATGTGAAATACAATAGACGTATGGCCTGTAGTTTTATAGGTTTTTGAGGTAGAAACATTACAACATCACAATTTTGATGACACAGCAACAACTTGAATAATATTATTATACTCATTATGTTCATTTCTATAGCTTTATTGGCACCAGTTTACATACCGTGGCGCCTGTTTTACCTACGTATTTTTTTTTATATTTGTAAAAATCGAATTCCACATCAACCTTGTAGTCACCGACTAAATACTTCCTATCACATATTACATGCAAGAACACAGAAAAACCATGATAATAAATTAAACACTCCCTTGTTCCAGTTACCGTTTAGATAACTAAATAGGTACAGGAACCTACATGCATATTTTTCCCGGCCGCAATGGAATCGATAAAATATTTAAATATGACCGTTCGTGTCAGGCTCAGCCTTGTCTCCGCACGAACACTTTTATGCGAAATTGAAATATTATTGCCTCGTCGACAGGCGTTTCTGGCATTATTTGTGGAGATAATTGTTAAGCGTATAATTATTATTGACTTTTCGTCTCTCCGCGTGCAGAAACAATAATTGCGCCTGGGATTTTTCTACGTCCGGGCCGCCGCCGCGTTAAAGTTCAAGGAAATAAGGAACGCGGCCCGTTTCGATTAACTTTTAAAGTTGAATAAAAATGGTTATTTTTTAATGCGATACAAATCTGTGTTGCGGAAATACGCCCACGTTTGTGTTAGGTTCCTTGTTCGGTCGGTTGATATTCTAAAAAATGGAGAAAAAGGTGTGCATTAATTTTTTAAAATGTACAAATTTCAGATTTTCATTAGGTATCGATCTTCCAAGTTTCGGTTTTCTTTAACCCGTTTCGGCCGAAAACGCCACTCCCGGTAGTACATCGCTCTTCAGCGCCTCATAACTAATACTATTTGCTACAGAAAAATTTGACAGGAACATATTTTTGAAGTTTAAGACGTGCCATTTCCGATGGTGTCCATGAAATTCCTCCAAAAAATGATTAATTATGAAAAAAAGCAGTTAAAAAAAACGCAAATTTTTTTTGCGCATTTTTTTTTAAATCAAATTTTCAAGGGGTTTCCGGTCTGCAATGGAGCTGGAACCTCACTAACCGGTGGAATAAATGTTTGAACTTTAAGTATAAGCGGTTTAGAGATCGATTTTTTCCGGTATGCGTTCAAAATGGCGCCTGAACTGCAAAATTTTTTGCGTACAAATTCAAGAATTTTTTTATTGGAAAATGATGCACTTTTACAAAAATTGTCAAGAATAAAGAGTTCTTAAGATCACTCAAAGAATGCACTAGACTTTTTCAATTTTTTTTGAGCAATTTTTTGGATTTTGCAAATACCTAGTCAATTTTTGCAAAATTTAAAAACTTGGTTAAAAAATTCTAAAAAAAGCCCAGTGCATTCTATGAATGATTTGAAGAACTTTTTATTCTTGACAATTTATAGTAAAAATACATTGTTTTCGAGAAAAAAAATTCTAAATTTCGATACTAATTTCATCTTTAGATTTTTTTTTTCTCGAAAACAACGCATTTTTTTCTATAAATTGTCGAGAATAAAAAGTTCTTAAAATCACTCAAAGAATGCACTGGAATTTTTAAAACTTTTCAGAATTTTTAAGCAATTTTTTTAAATTTTGCAAAAATTGACTACAAAATCCAAACAATTGCTTAAAAAATTTTGAAATTTAAAAAAAAAATTTAGTGCATTCATTGAGTGATTTTAAGAACTTTTTATTTTTGACAATTTTTTTGTAAAAGTGCATCATTTTCCAATAAAAAGTTCTTCAATTTTTACGCACAAATTAAGCACAAATGATTTATCCATCGTCCAAAAGAGTTTATATCCCTGATTCAAGATATCATTTTTTATTGAATTAATAATAAGAAAACTAACGGTAATTGGTAACTGGTAATATTTTCAGAATTTTCAAAACAGGCTGTGTCTTTTTGCATGTTTGTTACGATATAATTTAATTAAAATCTAATAATCAGTAACAATTAATGTTTCAAAAAATAGCCATAGTTTTTGAATAAACCCTTTTTTTCTTAACTAAATGAAAGAACCGTATTGTCTTCTAAAGAAAAAACTTGTCACACAAACACAAACTGCTTACCATAATTTATTTCCCAAAAATTTTAAACTAAACTTTTTTGCAATGCAAACTTTTTGGCAGGTTATCATAAAAATTATAGCAGATCTTGCATCGAAAAAAAGTGTAGAACTTTTCCATTGTTTCTTCTACAGACAAATATACTATTGGATAGTTGTAGATCAAAATATGGGTGATACGTTTATCAGAATCTTGTTTTATGTAAACCTTTTTTGAGAGAGCTGCAGAATCATTTTAATTACGAAACTACATTTACTACCAAAATACTACGTTCCTTATCCGCTGTTGCCTATAGTACTACTCCACGGAAAACGCTTTTACCAGCAGAAAATATTTTTTGGCACCTTTCTAAATTGGTCACCACTCTTTAAACTTTATGACGTCAAAATTCCCTTTTTCTTACCAACATTTGTCGTGATCAGCTGGTACTAAACGTAAAACAAGTCAAATATGTTCCTTTTCTCACTAAAAGACGCGTGTCTAAAGTCCCGAACGCGGGATCGGTTGAGAAAAATTAAATCCCGAATACGTGTGGCTTTGTGACGTCGTTCGGGACTTTCTCAAAGAAATTGAAATCCCAACCGCGGGACCGTTGTTAAATCAAAATCCCGACCTATATATGGTGTGTGATACTATACTATCTTATGAAGATAAACTAACTTGTGATTGATCGAAAACAAAAACAAGGAATCTAGAAAAATAAATTATGATTCGGTATTTCTGCATAAGAAAGTATTGTACACAATTTTCGTCCTTTCCTTTGGGTCGTTTTTTTCTTTTTTTTTTTGTGGGGCTGCCATTAAATTCTCGCCTCCAGGTCTGTCCTCCTTGTTTTTATTTTCGATCAATCACAAGTTAGTTTAGGTTTTCATAAGATAGTATAGTCTCACCCAATCCCCCCCCCCCCCCCGCCCCCATCACCAATCCCACGGTCGGGATTTCAATTTATTTCAGAAAGTCCAGAACGACGTCATTAAGTCACACCTATTCGGGATTTAATTTTTCTCAACCGAACCCGCGTTTGGGACTTTAGACATATCCTTATATAAAATAAATAAAACGGTTAAATGTTAAATTCCCCTAAAACCGAAATTATTCCCTTCTTCAACCTAAATTAACTCATGAGTCAGGATTCCCAACGGATTTGATTCTCGTCCTTAGTAAAAAATGACTATAAATTACATGTTTATGTTTTACTTCTTTAATTATTTGATTTCGGAATGTACTAAAAACACTTTTACTATGTCATAAAAACAACTGGGCTATACGTTTAAAAATAAACGTTGTCTTTATCTCCGAGCAGTGCCCACCGTTATCAAACCTACGCGGCCCGTTAATAGCGCGTTTATTTATTTAAATTATTTTATTTTCTTCCACAAACCGCTCGGTTATGCAATCCGCTGCGGACGAGATAAAATCTCATTATGCAAAATAAGCCACGGTTTTAATGTTAGGCATTTTAATTCGGGTCGTTCCATAGATGACGGAACGGAAAGCGACCACGAGAAAAACGTTGAGGATTATCACGCGCTTTTATGTTCTTGAATGTATTTAAAAGAATACCTATCTATTATAGCTTAAAGACTAATGGATGTCCGTGTCGTCCATTTATTTCTCGACCACGATTTTTTCGTTTCACACGTGGCCTTGCTTGTACTCAACGTTAATTTTTGGAATGGAATACGTTGTCGTCTTTGTTTTTCTGGTTTTTCAAATATTTAGGTACCAAAAATTTCCAAATTAAATGCTTTGGGGAAATTATTAAGGCGCGTCCACACTGAGAGTATGCCAATTCGCAAGGCCAAATGATTGTAGCGAAAATAAAAAACGTCCACATCTGTCTGGACCACTTACTGAATCCGCGTGAAGCCAGTCGACCTTTCGCACCTATCGGCTTTCTTTGAACTAAACCGACACAAACTATTCCGGCTGGCAAGACAATTGGCACAAATTTGTCAGTTGGAATGTGGCTCGCGGTTTTGTCAACTGGCTTAAATGTGGACGCATCTTTAGACGCACAATTTTGTCGACTTCCACAACACAACCCTACTAACAAGGTTAGATCAATCACTAAATATTTTTCTTGTGTTACCTTAATAACATTAAAGAAGCATATTCATGTTTTAATGCCATACGAAGTTGTGAAGCATTTGTTTATATATTTTTGTTACATATCTGTAATAAAATAGAATCACCCCACAAAAATTTTCTTATTGGCAGTTATTTTCGACGCGGTAGGTTCCCTAACCTTGTAAACCTTGCAAATAAACAGCTTGTAAATCAAATTCATGCTTGTGTTGACAATTAAGAAATTGAATCAGTGTCATAAACCTGTGAGATGGGCACCTAGAAGAAAAACCGCTGATTGTATGGCAGACGTCCAATGGAAAACGCACCTAACAAATTAAATGCCAAACTGTCACAAGAAGTTCAGTTATCCATAGGAACAAGCTACACTTTAGTAAAGTAAAAAAAGATGTGCAGTTATATCTAATTCAAGCAGTCCACCAACCTTTGAAAGCTTGAACAACGCAATGGAAAATCGAATACATATTTAGCAAAAAACGTCTAAAATAAATACTGTCGACCACGTTCCACGAAAGGCTACATTCGCAAAACATTATGCACAAATCGAACCAAAATTCCTCTTTTCTAACCGTACCAGGTATATTTTTTTGATGGATATTCGAATCTAAATGTCTTTTACATTCTCTGCGATCACGAAATATCGATGTATATATCACGAAATATATATGTATATCGACGATTGCAAGGAATACATAAAATATATGATCCGTCTATTGTAAAATTCTTGTAATTTTCAATCTTCTTTAAGTATATTCACAAATTGTTACGACCGTGCTGTTATTGCAGAAATCCACACAAAATCAGGTAATATGTAAATACAGTACACGAATTCACGAGTGACTAACTCGCGACAAAAAATTGTTTTCAATGCGGCGATCGACCCGTTTACACCGATGCGCCGGCAGGTCGCTGTCGGAATAACTCGCTATCTTACGGAGAAAGTGTATTACAGAGTCCTGGATTCCCGCGAAGCCTTCGTTCGGGATAACATTATACGCACGGATAGTGGCGCAGGTATAGAGGGGCAAAATATACGTGCTTAAAAAATACGGTTTACACTTTAATTATCATAGAGTTGAATAGTACCGGCCCTGCGCGACAGCATACTTTTCCGGATGTTAGATGACGCTTGCTTTTTGTGTCGCTGTGTATCAATACAGCTTTGAAGAGCAGCTTCTGCAGTTTGTGGGACACGAATAGAATACGAATGAAAAATCTAATGGCTCAAAGTCTGGAGAATAGGGTGGACGGAAGAATTGCTGGTTTTAACATATTACTACAGACATAAATCTAACATAACTAGGACGATATTTCAAATGCCACTATTCGGCAGCGGGGCCAAATAATTGTCTCTTAACCGCCTAACAAAAGTAAATACGTCGTCTCCGGCCTTTTCTCGAGTAGCTTATAATAAACCGCTCGTTAAGCGCGAGCACGACCATTTATAATCTTTAAAATTCTACGTTTCATACGTCGCTAAGCCTACAATTCGTAGTCTATAGCATTAGCCCGTAATAAGATTAAAGGAGCTAAATGAAAAAAATCATGTTCTGTCTACTTTTACTTTGTTTTATATCGAATATCCGTATAGAAATGCCGGTGGACGCCTTCTAGATACTTAACTGTACGATTCAAGGCCCGCGTACTCGTATATTACCCGATACTTTTGTGGGTAACGGTCCATTTGTCATTTTCTAATAAATTAAAAGTACATTTATTATTTTATTAAATTGTTCCGTCGTATTATTAGTTTTTAATGCGCATTTATAATTTTTCTGTGTAAACGAACGCAACACTTTCTCTCCGACATTAATTCTGTGTTATTTATTGCGCGATATCGACGAGTTTTGTGAGATAATACGCCTTGTCCATTGAGCTATTTTACGAACGTTAAATCGGTATTATTCTAATTTTATGTTATTGGTATTGAATAGAAATTATTAGTGGTTATATTTGATCTATGTTTATTTATTACTACTATTATTTGGTATTGTTTTTGCTATTTTATTGAGCATAAACTTTTACAATGTCTACTATTATCCGCAAACTTTCACAAAAAGAAATATTTTAAAGTGTAAAATTAATATTCCATTTAACTTCATACAGAGTCCGTCAGGGAGGTATGGAATTTGTTAAAAGACTGTCACGTTCTTATTTTTCAGCGAAATTAAAATTTTATTTCTTTAATACATCGCAGTAAAGATGTTGTCATTAAACTGTGAATAGTGGAAAATAAGAAAAAAGTAATCAAGTGCCAAAAATTATGTCAGTTAGGTGATGCCCGTTTTTGTCTAGGCACTCCTGTAGACGGCGCGAGAAATTGTCCGGACTCCTTTGAAGCATTTCACGGGGAACCTTTCGAATTTATCGGGTGATTGTTTCTGAAAGGGTTTCAAGTATACATGATTTGTTTATGTATATTCGAGATTTAAGGTAGCCCCATAAAAAATAGTCACAAGGTGGCAGGTCTGGGGACCGAGGAGGCCACTCCACATCTCCATGCAACGAAATCAAACGTCCTAGGAAATGTTCCTTTAAAAAATCCATTGCTGCTCTGGATATATGGCAAGTTGCTACATCTTGTTGAAACCATACAGTATTGAGGTTAATGCGTCGTCTTCTCAATTGCGGCAGAAAAAAAAACATGCAACATCGCTAGGTAGCGATCTGTGTTTACAGTAACTGTGCGTCCGTTTTCACGAAAAAAGTAAGGGCGAATAATAAACTTTCGTATAATGAATTCGAAACCGTGGCTGTGTTTGAATCACAGAACGGCCCGTTTCAATGAAGGAATTGTAAACAGACACGCGATGAGCTGTAGTCTACGGTACCTGAACGGCATCTACCAACGACTAGATACTATCTATTGGGAAAACATTAGGTTCATCCCACCTCACATGACATGTTCTTCAATGCGTAGCTATTGCATTAGGTAATCATAAACTTAAAAAATGTAATCATAATAATGAGCCAATTTTACTGATGTGCATAATTTTGCTTTGTGTGAGATTATCGTCAGTAACCTTCAGCTTAAATAAAAATGTGCTAACATGTCTTATTTTTCATGGTGCCTGTTGTTTTCCTGATGTTGAAATCAGCTGATAGATTAAAGATTTCACCAGTTTATCGTCAAATTTAATTTTACCATCAAATTTGGCTTTGCTTCTTAACATATAGGGCGAAATACAATTTCGCCCTTTAATAATGTCCCATTATTAAAGGGCGAAATTACAGATTCTTTGGATATATTAACTCGACTTATGACGTTTTTATATCTGTTTTTTTTTTTTGTAAATCAAGGAACAGCTTAATAAACGGTCCATTTGGAGCAACATTTAAATGGTATACCTTTTCTGTCAATAAACGATGGAAAAATAGATATTTTCAATAAAAAGCGCAAAAAAAATACCACCATTACATTGTGTAAATTATACATACACCAAATTAAAATTCATCTCCTCAAAAACCCCAATCACCAAATTTTGTAAAAAAACATTTTTTAAAAAAAAACTTGCTTATCAATAACTTTTGGACTAAGGTAAGTTTGGTTAAATCGTAATGTTTTTTACTGAAAGAATCTGTAGTTTTAACATTTAACTGTGGCCTCTTAATAACTTGACATTCTGTAGAACCGATATATATTTTTACTTCTACTAATATTATCTTTTTCTTTTCTTTTTGCAACGGATCAATCTAAATATGGAATTGCACATAACAAGTTTAATAGTTCTACCATTCAATCAGTCGCAAGACGTATCAATAATTAAAGTTACGGGCAAAGTATAATTGAGTTTCACATTTCTATTCCATATTGGTTGAGTAAACTATTGAGAGTTCTAAAAATAAACTGTTTAGAGTATTGTACGAAAAATAATGTATGTACGTCTTCAATCTCGTCTAAGGCTCTGTTCTTGGAATAGTCAAAAATTCATACACAATTAATTTACTCTCTGATTAGTTTTCTTCACCTTTTTGATTAGGTTTTCTATTTTCAAAAAGTTTCTTGGTATCCTAATAAATTTAGTTAGATGTACGTTTTGTATAAACAATTAAAAAAACACACACAGTTTCATTTAGTCATTTGAATTATATACATACATTTGTTTATCAGTTTTTGTCCCAACTTCACTTTGAAAAATATTGAACTATTTTTTATGTTTATTTCCAGTGGAAACTGTGCTGTATATGTATCACATCTAGTGATCTCTAGAAAAATTAACTTTTATTCTTACCTCTAGAAATGTTTTTTTTGAAAAATGTACGTGTTTGTTGATGTCTACTGAAGTCCTTTGTGTGGGAAACTCAACAACTTATTTGGTGTAAGTATGTTTAAAAAAAAACGAGCCATAAAAAAAATGTCACCATAGCTGGCCGAGCAAAAAAAGACGTATTTCTGTTCTTAAATTTATGACTTTGCCAAGGCTGTTACAGTATGTGACAGCCATTATTTATTTTACAATTGTGACAGTCATTTTTCAAAGGCTTGACAACAAAATTTCGTTTTAAGCTTCAACATGACCGCTAATCGATTTCTCTCGTTCATAGCAAGACTTGATGACGTCTTTTTGGATGGCTCTTTATAACCTGTTCTTCAACAGATTTGACTCATGCAATTTTTAGGGCCAATTTTGAAGCACCGCAATTCAAAGGATAATTGATCGATATACATATTTGGCAACAATGGAAAGTTAATTTCCTTTCAAATGGTATCACTGAGAAGAATTTAGAGAAAAAAAAGTACGTTACATATCGAGTGAATAAACAATCGCTGCAAAACATCGGATTTTTTTGCTAGGAACATTGCCAGAATAGATCCATAAGGTCTGAACACGAATTATTTGGGCTTCCAATCATATCTCCAGACATATTTGTCAAAATTTTGGATCTATTCTAACATTTATGAGATCAAGATTGCCACTAGCAAAAAAAAACGATATTTTCCATCGTTTACTTGTTCATCCTGTATATAATATACTTTTTATTTATTTTTTTCAGTAATACAAGTTGGAAGGAAATGAACTTTCCATTGTTGCCACGCACATATGTACAAATCTCTCAATTATTCTTTGGATTAAAGCGGTTCAAAACTGGGTCTAAAAATTGCATGAGTTGAACCTAATAACGAGCGGCTTAGTTGTAGTACAAGGTTTCGAATAATGCCAAATAGAGGTTGTAATATAAGGCAACATGCAATAAAGTAAAATGTCAATGTGTTGTTGCTTTGGAGTTTCTTGACAATTTAATTCGTCACAACGTAACTTCCTTTATGCAAATTCTTATTGTAAAAAAAATAAGTTGCAGAAAGAACGGCAGATGTAACGGCAAGAGCCATTGTGCACTGTTTTCTTGAAAAAATTCATTTAAATAAACAAGTATATTTAAATACCAAAGCTATAATAACGGACATATGAGCAGAGAGCAGTCGTAGACAATTTAATAAACTACATAAAATTCTGACAGACCAGTTTATTGTATGTTAATATTTGTCGGATAATTTATCGACAAAAAAACATTTCAGGCGGAAATAATCTCACTTGTCGACTAGGGTTACATCTAATAAATACAAATATACCGTTTTTTATGGGGGGCATTGTTTTTATAATATGTCGAACAAATTACAAACAAAATATTTTACGTCGAATTTTCGACGGCCGGTCGAAATCGTTGCTTATGCAAATTTAAATGTGCCCGAAAAAAAAATATATTAATGGTCCCTCCAACGGAGAAGAAATAATTATTGCGGACGGCTGCTACCGGGCGGCGGCGCGGCGGTCCCACACCTATTTATATGCGTCGTATCGCAAATAGAGATATCTAACGCCTTGAATGCAAATAGGCTATCGCCTGGTACCATTTCGGTGTTTTGCAATGGGGCTTGCAGCAAGCGGGTTACGCAAATTTTATCTGTGGTTCTCGTTTTAATGGCAATGCGCGTTTGAATACAGTCCACACATTCAGTCAGTCTAATAGATACCTATAAATCATTTTATAAAATAATTTATTGTAGTATGTGTATCGCAAAGACAATTTTTATTAGAAGGATAGCTACGGAAATTTTTTAATCAAGACGTTAACAACGTTATAAAATTACTAAAATTAATTATTAAATTTGGATTAATTGCATATTGGGTGTCCCAGAATTATGTTAATATGATGCACTATTTTCGTTATTTGAAATGATAACGTGAACAAAAAAAACTACGTATGACACGAAAAACTCTAATTACAATTCAAAATCCGTGTTTTTGACGATATTTGTATACCTGTAGAACTGGTATATACGTGTAACTTTGTATATTGTTTATACCGACATCTGATATAACGACATATTGGTTTTTGCGACGAATTTCAAAAGTTCCAGCCGGAAATAATCCTTTTTATATGTGAAACCTATCGTTTATAATGTTTTTAATAATAATTAACTTGTTTTCCTTCCAACAAATACCACGTCATTTCTTCGACCAATGGACCAGGGTGTGATACAGTGTCTAAAAACACATTTTAGATATTATGACGAAACTAATATAACGACGAAATATGTAGTGAAATGTTGGATCAGATTATCGCTTATAACGACGGACGTTCCGTTGGATGGATTCAAGGATTTCGAAAAATACATAATATTGATTTTGGTAAAGTAAATGGGGAAGCAGCAGATGTACCGGGAGAGGTGTGCGATTGGTTAACTACAGTGTGGCCAAATTTAAGAAAAGGATACAAAGACGAAGACAATTTCAACACAGATGAAACTGGTTTATTTTTTAGAGTGTTGCCAGATAAAACAACGAAATTCAAAGGAGAAAAGTGTGTTGGAGGCAAACTTTCCATGAAAATATTGACTGTTCTTGTTGCAGCAAATATGACTGGATCGGAAGAAGTAAAACTTGTGTTTGTTACTTAAAAATGTTAAATCCCTACCTGTTGAATATGAAAATAATCCAAGAGCTTGGATGACATCAGCATTATTTGAAACAATTATTACACAATGGGACAATAACCTTATTAGACAAAAAAAGAAAATTTGATTGCTTTTGGACTGTCCAACTGTCCACCTTCTATAAACGATGCATTGTCAGCGATTCAAACGATTCAACATTTTTTTCGCATGTAATCAGAATCTAAAAGATAGACTCTTTTAGATTTTGCTTTGCTACATTTGGAAAATATTATCGAAAGAAACATTTTAGAAAACAAAAAATTACAAAATCAAACTAAAATAACAGATTTTTTGGTTAAATTTTAATTAAAAGTAGCTCAGTGTTAAGTTGTTTGTAGAATCAATTTGTAAGCAGTGGAGAGTCTAGAACAGTGGCCACGTTTTAAAACAAATGTAATAAAAACCAGAATTAACATTTTCTCTAAACCCTGATACCACTAGGTGACAAATTCCAATTCCAATATCCACATTCCTCTCTAGATATTGTCACTATATGACTGAAAAAAATAATATTTTAACCAAAATTTCAGAGTTACAAAAATTTAAAATAAACTGGCCACTGTACCTACTCTGATGGTACACTGGCCATTAGGATATGTCCATCACTGTTTAAAAAATAGAAAACAATGCAAACGGATGATATTTGTTAGAATAAAGATATATTATGTTAAGAATATATCACAAAAATTATAATAGTAATAATGCAGATTAAATTTATTTAAAAAACAACTGAAATGTACAGCAGTCATCCCTTATTAATATGATAAAGTAGTGGCCACTGTACCTACTTTTAACCTTACTACTGTTTTCACTTTTCACTAATTTGTTATTAAAAAAAAAGTGCAACTATTTTCTAGTCCAAATCATATACGTTTTCATCTAAGGACTGAACTTAAATGTATCCCGTAGTCGGATTTCAGGTATCAATCGTGTCATAAACTGACCCCTTTTTGAGCTCTATTGACTGGCGTACATGTTTTTTGGAACAATGGGTAATTACAAAAGCTATTTAATATAATCAAAATATTGTTATATCAATAAACGCTTATGTGTATTAAGTATAAACCGTCACTATTAGTTCACTTCGATATGTAGGTGTTCGCTACGCATAATTTTCCCCTACCTACCTACCTACATATAATATTCATATTATTCATTGTTGTTCAGCTTTTTGTATCCATGTATTTTTTTAGTGTACTCTTTTCCATTAAGAATAAAGACTATTTTTGACCTCTGTTTATAACGACCGAATTTCGCCGGTCCATTGAACCCTTTAACGCCCAAGTGCACTGTCAAGAGACATGAACTTAGAGGCTCATATTACTGATAGAAAAAATAAAGAAAAAATAACTAAAGTAATGTATTTCCATGTTTTCGAGGTCGCTCTTTCGAATGGAATCATTAATATTTGCAAAAAAAAATATGTAACCTTCAATTTTTTAACAAAAACTATTAAAAAACACGAATTTTTTTCAAGATTCTTTTTTTTTAATCGCAATTTCAGCAATGTTATCGTCCTTTATACCACTCAAAAACGAATAAAAACGTGCACTCGAGACGCGTACTTGAAGTAAATGCCATGAGAACAATTTAATTTTCTCATTTTTGAGGTTAAAGTAACTAGATATGACAAATACAAAGGGAGATATTTCTCGTTTTTTACCAGTTGCGGGATCATTCACGCAAAATAATTTTGAAAAATGATTAGTACTCTAGGGGTTTTTTGGGGTTGCTGATCACGATCCTGATGTCAGAATTTCAAAATTTAAAATGGCGGATCTAATATGGCCACCATCCCGAAAAAAAAATCACGATCCCGATGTCAGAATTTCAAAATTCCGAATGGTAGATATGACATGGCGACCATTTTGAAGCAAATTTCGAAAACATAGGCATACACATAGTTATTTTTTCTTTATTTTTTTCTATCAGTAATATGAGCCTCTAAGTTCATGTCTCTTGAGAGTGCACTTGGGCGTTAAAGGGTTAACGTCGTTATAAAAGATATATACTGTATATTTCTTCGCCCTCGTGTATAAGGCCCTTAAGTTTCATCGTGTGTAAGTCACTTTGATTTGACTCCCGATTTTTCTGGGAGCAACTCGCTCTCGCGTTCCATCACACATAAATTTTTGCACTAGAATTTTTACGAAGTATGCCTATTTGCTCGCCCGGCACTAGCCTTCGAACGGTAATACCGGAAAAACCAACGGTTTATATCAACTATGCAGTCTTAAAGACGTATATCTATTAATTTACTGACTACCGAAAAGTGCAACATCCTCTATAATGACGGAGGAAATCGTAAACGTCCGCGAGGCGTCCATAGCGCACAAATCATTTACCAAAGTGACCTTTTAGTATTTGTTTTATGGCGAGATATTTTTATGGGTCTTAATATGGATATTTTATAAGCAGTCGAAGAAATGCAACGATAATAATTGAGTAACTGAAGACGACGGCTATTTCAAGGTGTTTCGAGATGTTTTGACATGTTAACTTGTTAATTTTTTTATACTTAATTGCCACGTTAGATATTCATAATTTCCATATGCGGTGACCATCATAATAAAATTTGATATTTTGTAAACAGCTACGATTGAAGATATAAAGATATTAATTAATAGTGCTGTTATGATACATAAATAAGTTACGAAAAAATAAAATTGATAACAAAATAATAGAAGTGATTCAGTGTTGACCGAGACAAAAATTCATACTAGAGGACTAACTACTTGTTGTATGACAGGACCGTACTTAGGTTTTGTAACAATGTCAATACGTCTTAGCTACGCCAATATTAAACGAATTATAAAAATCAAAAATTCTGTGACGGGTCATTGCTGCACTGATGTATTCAACGAGTGTGATAAAGACTTGCAGTAGTACCTACAGGATGACTAATATTCGTTCGACAGATATTGGATTAAATTAGTATATGTCCTTGAGGCTATCAAATGCACTTCCATGGCATTTGCCTCATCCAGTCCCCCAACCACTATGCTAGCTATATTCTGCCCTTTAACATCGCTTGTTTCGTCAATACTAAGCCACATGAGTTTATCGTGCAATTACGAGACGATTTTTTTTATGTCCTCACACAATGGTGCTATGTATAATTGTCTAAGAGTTCCTGGAGTGAGTACTGGAACCTTCGGCGTAGAGTTTTAATCTTCTCCTGAAGATGCCAACTTGGTTGGCGAAACGCACGTCGAGAAAAGTGTAGTAGTTCGGTGTTTCGTGGAAAACGTCCAGTTTTTTGTCTAAGAGTTGTTTCTGCAAGCAAACTGACTTCGCGTAAGTTCCACTCACAGCATTCTGGACAACTTGTCTGAACTCGTGGTGATCTAATTTGGCGAATGGAATATTACGCGCTACCTTCATTTTGACTAAATCCAAGTTAAATTGTCTCTGTGTGTCTCGCGCACTCACACCGCCACTTACACGAGCTTTGTTTTTGTCTGTAGCAACATGCTGCAAAACAGCTGTTTTACGTGCCACATCAGTATCACGGTAAAACGAAGTTCA
Source organism: Aromia moschata (assembly GCA_029963805.1). Lineage (NCBI taxonomy): Eukaryota > Metazoa > Arthropoda > Insecta > Coleoptera > Cerambycidae > Aromia > Aromia moschata. The sequence goes on from JAPWTK010000017.1 coordinate 939,092, forward strand.
CTGCCATTAAAGGTCAGTTCCGCTCTCAACGCTCCACCGTAACATCCGACGTTTACGAATGATGCATCGACCAGCGCAGGCTAACTAAATATTTCTGATCTAATCTAATAAAATTTAATCTAATCTAATAAATATTTACTGTTTTTTGTAAAACTAGATAGAATTATTAAAACATTCCATTGTTCCATTCCATTTATTTATTTTTTTGAAAAATATAAAATAAAACATATTTTAAAATTTAGAAAATTTTCGCCTGCGGCGCCAGTGTAATCGTTTTCTATAAACACAATCACCTTAACTTTCTCGGTGAGCCCCCGTCCAAGGTTTATATTATTTTTATGGCCGGATCAAAGCTCAAAAATTATTCTTGGGAAAGTCTATATTTTTGCATAAAAGTAGAATGAGTTTTTTTCATTGAAATTCTGAAATGCCAGGAAACGCGTGACCTTGAAGTTTTGAAAAATATTCACCTGCGGCGCTATTTTTGCGCCTGCCGATGCACCTTTATTTTTTCCGTGTGCCCCCTTGTCCCGGTGCCAAAAATTTAAGACATGCCCTGGCTATAAAAAATAAGACCCTGACAGCAGTAGCGACATAACTACGGCCCTGTATTCTAGTCGCGTTCAGACCGGTCCTGGAATCTATTATTAACCTACGGGCTCTATTCATGAGAGTAATATTTAATATATATATCAGCTCTGAAACTCGAGGGTTTCAGAGAAATATCTCAAGTTCAGTAGAAACACATTTGAGATAAATTTCTCATGAGAAAACAAATCTCATGAAATTTTAGTCTCACTGTGAATTCGCACCTTTACAGTTCTGTCAAACGTTGACGCCGCATCTGAGTCTAGCCGTCAAAAATCTCTCGTAACGCGCGTCACCTTCCGCAACTATTCGGGCTGCCTTCGCGACGGTGCACCGCGTTCAAGCATCCATTCCTCCATTAACTTTTTGCGAGGGTAATAAAACTTTATATTCGAAATAACCGTTACAGTAACTACGGAATTAATTGCTTTAAGGTGTATCGTGGCCAAACAATTGTTAACCTCTGCGCCGCCTTAAAATTCGTGTTATATTGTAATCGCCGTCATCGCCTCGGCATAAATTAACCGTTAACTTATCGATTATTTGTTTAAAACGTTTAAACATTACGGGCGACGGCTGCTTTGTCGATTTTACACGGGGAGCGGTGCAGCTATGCAGGGCCCGTGCATCCGCGGCAAGTTACGCAGTTTTAATTGTCGTATGTATTTCGAGTGGATCATTAATATAAATAACTAAAGTCGCGGACCGTAACAGGACCGCATCAGGGGGGAACACGGCATTGTATGTGAAATAGTCTATACAAACCATGTAATTAATAATTTAAAATAAGCAATTTCAATAACGGCTGGCACAACACAGCGCATTATAGACTGTCCGCGTCTGACATACGAGAGGCCCGAAATGGGTAGTGTTGTGCGATTGCAATAACATAATAACAATAATAACAATAACAAGTCATAATATCACATCACAATAAAACCAGTTTAGAATCACGCTCCGTCGAGAATACCCGCGCGGTGGCATTTCGTCTACTGTATGTATCATTGTAATTTAGAGTGCTTCGACAACATCAGGGTGGATTGAACATGCCAATTGAATGCAAAAATAGCCAAGATCTATTTCAAACATGGATTGACAGTAATCCTGACTTTTATGGGGATTTATGTACGTATTAGGGGAAATAAAGTATTTTGTATTAGTAACTACAAATTCTTCAGATAAATCTAAAGTAACGAGACATGTGAACAGGCATGCCTCTTCGAGTTCTAATAAGTTATAATTAGAATTCTAATAAGTTATTAGAACTCGAAGAGGTATGTCTATTATAAAATACATATGTACATTACTAACTCACTAGATTGTTCGAAGTGTTTCTTAATAGCGCGCAAAATGTCTGTAACAAACGATATAGCTAAAACAGACTTATTACATATTCCGAATTTCAACAATGAGAAGTGTTTTTGCCCTAGAAACGCTCATTAACATAACATATCTTACTGCCACAATCACTCATTTAAATTTGTTTACGTCGCTGCATGTTCTACATACTGACAGCTTCCGTTTGTCTTAACAATCGTAAAACTAAGTGACCAATTATCATGAGAAGTGGGCGTGGCCGGCAACCGTCGCCGATAGTAGATTTCAAGTTCTTCACGTCATAAAAACCGCTACCCAATTAGATTATCGTGATCCTTAATCACTCGCACTGACCTACTTGCTATCTGTTAAGACCAAGGGGCGCACATGGTACGTATCTTTTGATATGTCCAAGCAACTTTTCCGAAAAAAATACGTGTCGATTTTAAAAATTTTATCCACTACTTTAAGACGGATTTCCACTTACAAGGAAAGGTCACGAAGTGTATCTCGCCGATTTTGATGAAATTTAAATATGTTGTAGAGCATCAAAAAATAAGAGACACGTATTTTTTTTTATCTGCGGAAAAGCACTATAAGGGGGTGAAAACCGCCCCTCAAGTTTATCCTCAAAAACGGTTTTTTTCCTAAATATCTCCAGTTGAACATGATTAATTAAAATGAAACAAAATGGAAAATATTTTTCTTTGTCAGACTCAACTTCTGACAGCAATTTGGTCTTTGGGGGTAGCAACCCTTATATTTTATTTCAGTAAAATTATTTTTTTTAAACATTTTCGCATGTAAAATTAGTAACAGAATTTAATAAATTTCGGAAAAAATATTTCCGAGTTTGTAATTGAAAATTAAAGTTGATGTCTTTCGGGGTTTCAAAAAATAACAGCGTTATCGGGGGTAAACAACCCCATCAGTGTCAAATACATTCATATGGTAAAATTAAAAATTTCCCGGTCTATAATACAAATTTTCTGTACAATCGACAATATTTTTTATAAATCGGCCCAAACCCCTTTGAGAGGAGTGAAACCACCCTTAAAAGTTACCCCCAAAAACTGTTTTTTCTACATATCTCCAGTTACATTTGCTTAATTAAAATGAAACAAAATGGAAAATATTTCTCTGTGTTAGACTCAACTTCTGGCAGTAATTTGGTCCTTGGGCGTAGCTACCATTATATTTTATTTCAGAAAAAAAGATTATTTGTCAAACATTTTCGCATGCACAATTTGCAATAAAATTATATGAATTTCGGAAATAGTACATTACATTACAAGGGACGAAACGCGAACATCCTTCTCGGCGGATGGAGTGCTCCCCGAGGCGAAGATGAAAGATTAGAATAGAATAGATAGATTAGAATAGAATTAATAGATTAGTTTCATAAAAAAAAATGTTAGTTTTTGAGGTCGTAAAAAAAATGTTAGTAATGAGGAGCAAAATCGACAGGATTTTGCTTTTGGAGATTCCAGTAGTACTAAATGTGAAGTGCAAGGCTGTAGAAACGTTGCTATAATCCGATGTTCGTGGTATAAAAAATAATTATGTTTGAAACATTATTTTGAACACTATCGCTATTGTAAAGATTTCAAAACAGTAAATACACTTATTAATGAAAAATATATATTTCATTTATGTACTTTTTAAAAACACATCCGCCATTTTTAATTGTTAAAATCAGATTTAAAATCAGCGACCTCAAAAACTAACATTTTTTTTTTCAATGAAACTTATCAATTATTTCCTATCCTATCCCTTCTCATTTTTTCTAATCTATTCTAATCTATTCTAATCTATTCTAATCTATTCTAATCTATTCTAATCTATTCTAATCTATTCTAATCTATCTATTCTAATTCTAATCTCTCGTCTTCGCCTCGGGGAGCACTCCATCCTCCGAGAAGGATGTTCGCGTTTCGTCCCTTGTAATGTAATGTACTATTTCCGAAATTCATATAATTTTATTGCAAAATCTTTGACAAATAATCTTTTTTCTGAAATAAAATAAAATGGTAGCTACCCCCAAAGACCAAATTGCTGTCAGAAGTTGAGTCTGACAAAGAGAAATATTTTCCATTTTGTTGGATGTTTTGGAGTTGGAAATAGTTTTGGAGATATTTAGAAAAAACCGTTTTTGGGGGTAAACTTGAAGGGTTTTCACCCCTTTATAGTGCTTTTCAGCAGATAAAAAAAATACGGGTCTCTTATTTTTTTGATGCTCTACAACATATTTAAATTTCATCAAAATCGGCGAGATACACTTCGTGACCTTTCCTTGTTAGGTACGGAAATTGTGCCTGCAATTTGATGCAACAACACCTTGTCGCTATATTTGATACAGTTATATGATACACTGAATGAAATACTGTTAAAATAGTGTAAATTTGTCTACATTAAATTGCAGAAATAAACTGCATAAGTGGACAGCACGGCTACGATAACTGCATAACGCCCTGTAAGTGTGGCTATTTTACAAAACTAAAGGAGATCTTGAAATGTCGAGGGTCTGGTTAATTTTGCGCCCGAATGTATTTAAGTTTGTTGGATACAAATAGAAGACTGTTCATGCGAACTCTTGATTTTTGTCAAACTAAACTAAGTCGTTTTTTATCCGATTAATTTAGCTTACACTGTACTCACGTTAGTGGATGTCCATTTGTTTTTCGAGCGAGTTTTTCTAGTTTCCGACGTTTCGACAATTTTAACTCCGCACGCCACTCCCGATGGCCTTTAATTACGGCATCGACAAAACCCATAAATAAAAAGGAAAGTTACTTTTTAACGTGAGCATTCCATAGAGAGCAGAACAATAAATCCAAGTTGTCACGCCGGCCGACTAGAGTAATGGAGTAAGGGTTATATTTCTTGGTGATCTAAAAACATCACATAAAAATAATTTATCTTCCCGCACTTTCACCTTTGATTTAATTAAGTTTTAGGCGTGGACGATTTCACTATGTGTATAACTATTTACGTTGATTGTGGTCGCGAATTAATTCATGACTGTTGATAATCTTCTAATGATCGCGATTGGTTTAACTCTAAAATCAGTTTGTTTCTTTTCACGGTTAATTAAATCCAATAAATGTAATAATCCATCCAATACGAATACCATAAAGAAAGCACACAGTCTTTAATAGACCCCTTATACAGGGTGTTTAAAAAAGACGCGGCAATATTTAAGGGGGTGACTGCCCAGGTCATTCTACAAAAAAAAGTTCCTATAAACATAGGTCCACAAACGCTTCGTTACCGGTCTACAAGATGTTGAAGTTTAATTTTAAAAACGGTAAAAATCTGATTTCTCCAAAACCGTTTTTGACATTATAATGAAATTTTAGGCGTGTCAATAGCTATGGGAGACGCATACTTTGCAATACAAAATGATTTTTTAGACTTACCAGTGGCGCGCGTATCGGCATGTCACTGGCTATTTTTAAAGGAAAAAATAGGACGCCGCTGGTTTTTCTAAAAATAAAAATCTTCAATTCCTTGTTCAAATATGAAGAAAAAAGCTCTCTTCAGATTTTATTGTGCGACGCACCGTTTTTGAGTAAAAAAATAAAAAACGATTTAGTGCGCGCCTATATCCGATGCTGTTTTAATTTAGAAACTCAAATTATTGTTTGTTGTTTGTAGAAATACTACGGGGCTGATTTTAAAATATTAAAATTCTTAAGTCAGGGGGGCACTTTAACCAAATTTATTGATAAAAGAATGTACAGCACCGATTAATTTTTATTGTTTTTAAAATTAAACTTCAACATCCTGTAGTTCGGTAACGAAGCGTTTGCGGACTTATGTTTATAGGAACTATTTTTTATAGAATGTCCTGGGAAATCACCCGCTTAAATATTGCCACGTCTTTTTTAAACACCCTGTATATCTGCTCTGGCGTCCTTATAATGCCCCAAAAAAGTATCGAGCCATCAAAAAAAAACGTCATCAAAGTTAGCCGAGGGAAAAAAGACGTATTTTAATTCTATCTTATCCTTTTTTTAATTGTCAAAGCTCTCATCTTACATGACAGCCAATATTTATTTTACAATTTTATTGTCACAGTCACTTGTAAAAAATCACTCACTGATCCGAGATCGTCGTAATGAGTGATATCAAAAATTTGCAATTTGCACTATTTCTAAAATTTCGAAGATATTTGAATTTTCGACCGCCATGTTGAATCGGCCATCTTGAAATTTAAAAATCTGAATCCAGATTCAGAAACTCCAAAAACTATGATCAGCAACCTCGAAAAACCTTTAGCAAAACAATTTCCGGTCCAGATAAAAAAAATAACCCCCTTTGCTCCGCACTAGCGGGTTAAAGACGCCATGTTAAATTTTATAATTCTGATGCCAGATACGGATTCAGTGTCCCCAAAAACTGTTGTATACCAAGTTTGGTTCAAATCCCTAGAAAATTAAGGGGGCAGTAGATACACATTTATTTTTTTTGAAAAAATCGACTCCAAAAATATCGAATTCTTATAGAATATACCTTTAAAAATAGTGTACAATATGTTATATAGGCCAAAACGTTCAATAAATATACAGTGCGTGTCAAAAGTTCCGGGACGGCTAGATAACAGGTCGCAGCATAGAGGCTTCAAAAGAATGGAGGTTAGAGCTCAGAAAGGCTAGATCGACGCAATCTGAGCTTTATGATGAGCAGAAAGGTATAATGTATGGACCAGGTATCGCTGATTAAGCATAATGTACTTTTCATAGTTTCATACATACGGGTGGGCCAAAAGTCCAGCAACGGCAAATTATCTTTTGAGGAGTGCATTTTTGAAGAAAATGTTACAAATAAAAGTTGTTAGGTTTAAATCGTTCTATTCCATGAAATAATTTTTATGGGGTTTTATGGGGTTTTTATGGGGTTTTTATGGGGGTTTTCATGGTGTAACTTCATTTTTTCAAATGGGAACCCATATTTTTTATTGCATATTCTTTTTTACGGAAAAAATATGAAACATTTATCTGAAACATTTTTTCTAAAATGTCAATTTTTATGGGAAATTTAGGTTAGGTCATTGTCAGGTAGTCGAAGGGCATCAATTCGAACATTTCATTAAATGTAACACCAACGGTTAGAGAGAAGTTAAAGTCAATAGGAGGGTTTGGAGTGAGAAAATACGAGGGAAATGACGAACCCTCGGGTCCTTATCCTATCATTGAACTTGACTTCTATTTTCCCTAAAGCTATACCGAACAGCCCTTTTTCAGGGCTACATTATAAGAAAACCCGCCTACATTGAAAAAATTACAAATTTCTAGTTATTATTAACTTTTTTTGATTTTTTTTTATTTATTTAATTTAATTCAATTTAAATTGAATTTAATTTAAATTGTCATTAAACAATTAAGTTTTCTAAGTAAAAAAACGATATTTCATGATTTAACTTCCCATTAAATTTGATATTAAATTTGGAATCCCATAGAAATTGACATTTTAGAAAAAATGTTTCAGACAAAAGTTTCATATTTTTTTCCGTAAAAAAAGAATGTGCAATAAAAAATATGGGTTCCCATTTGAAAAACTGTAGTTACACCATGAAAACCCCATAAAAAATCCCATAAAACCCCATAAAAATTATTCCATTGAATAGAACGATTTACCTAACAACTTTTATTTGAACCATTTTCTTCAAAAATGCACTCCTGAAAAGATATTTTGCCGTTGCCGGACTTTGGGCCCACCCAGTAGTTAAAAAAAAATTCAAACGCGTTCTTCTCAAAACCATGTTTTTTGACCTGGTTGGCAATTTTTTGAAAAAAACTATTGATCCGATCGGGCTGAAATATTGAGGGCTTATTCTGCACATGCGTATCTATGGTATGAACCACAATCATGAAAATCCGTTGATTTTTAACCCCTTTTTAATCCTTATTTCACTTAAATTTCCTTATAAAGGTGTTAAAAAAGTCCGCCATTTTTTTTTTTTTTTACCCAAATTGTAATTCAGACGATACCGGCTGGCTTATATTTTAATATACATTTTTTAATTTCAGACTTCAGAATTTTTTGTTTCAGACGTTCCAGAGCTGAGATTTTTTGCCAACCGTTTTTTTTTGATAGTTAACTTCAGGCAGCCATATGACCACATGTGGCTTAAAAATTACAAATTACAATTACATGAGATGTTGACTTTTATATGTAAAAAATTAGAATATTAAAATAAACATTACCATAAAAAAAATCTTGAAAAAAGTGTAATAAATGTGTACTGCCTCCTTAAGAAAGTAACTCTAATTGATGGAAATTTGGACATGTGATTCGTTTTTGTTTGGAAGGTGCCGAGAGGTACTAAAAGTCGATGCAGCGAGTCTTGAGAGAACTCACTTTTTATTCACTAATTTAAGGGAACGTAAATAATGATTCTGTAAAAAATAATTGATATAAAATATTTTATCGTCACTTGAATAAGTGGGAGTACTTTGTTCACGGCCAGAATGCCGTTAATGAACGAGCCACCACAAATATAATATCGACTGTAAATATTTTATATTACGGCCATATTTCGTTTGGCGACAACGCGTCCCGAGCTTTTTATTTCAATTTTTTTTGTCACATAAAACTCCCATACGAACGCGCGGGGACCGATTTATAAACGTACATATTAATTTTATTAGAAGCAACACCTCATGTGGACATTCTTATGGCCGGGCACCCAGAGCCTAAAAGAAAAATAAAAAAAACGACGCGCACCACAATTTAACATCCGTCGCTGGCCGGTCCTAGTGTGCCGTGTTCCCCTTCGACAAATTCCAATAATAATAAAGAAAGCGTCGGGTGCCACGCAGCGATCGTCTAGTGGCCTGAGAAAAACATCTGAAGTACCCGCGCGTATTTATCATAAACCCACCCTGATCGTAAACAATCCGAAGGATATTTTTGTCCCGACGGAATTTCGACCTCTCCGCTCTTTATCAGATCTAACTTTGATTAATATTAATGGATACATGCGTACAGTTACCCCCGCGATTAAGTTATTTATTCACGTAATCAGGGGACGCCGCGGAGTATCGAAATAATAAGCCCGATGTGCTTGTGTTATGTAAATAATAATGATTATATTAATTGGACGTTCAGATGGAGACGTATCGGTTGAATGGACAGCAAGCAGGTAATATTTTAGGTCTGTTAAGTTGGCACTGTCAAATTCAAATTGTCCTCTTTCATTTATCGCATTTGTGTGCCCAATAACTAAGATTTTTTGCCCATTAAAACCAACAATGAAATGCTACCAGTGATACCAGTGGTTCTCAACCGAAAACATTTTTTTTTCTGAACTGAAGCTAAACCGATCTAGCAACACTGCGGAGGCGGGACTTGGAAGTGCAGTAGGTTAACATGCAATGCACCTTCAGTACAAGTTTATTACAGTCATTTGTTTGTTCTTTGTGACTGTTTTTGTAAACCGTTTTTTTTTCTAGTGCGTTTTAAAAATGAGTGACATTAATTTTGAGCAACGGTGTGCTATCAGGTTTTGCTTCAGACTTGGACACAGACTTGCAACGGATACTTTTGCAAAACTTCAGCAGGCCTACGGCGACAGTGTTTTTTCAAGAACCCAGGTTTTTTCGGTGGTTTAAAGCATTCTCAGAAGGAAGAGAGTCGATTGAAGATAAACCACGCAGCGGAAAGCCAGGGATATTTTTTAGCCAGGGAATTGTCCACAAAGAGTCTGTGCCTTCAGGCCAAACAGTAAAGCATCACTTTTACAGAGAGGTTCTTGAAAACCTTCGGAAAAGGGTCATGCGTGTGAGACTAAATATCAAGAACAACTGGATGTTACATCACGACATTGCGCCTTGTCACACAGCCATTTCTGTAAACGAGTTTTTAGCCAGTAAAAACATTCATATGGCTCCTCAGCCTCCTTATTCGCATGACTTGAGTCCTTGTGACTTTTTTCTCTTCCCAAGATTGAAAAATTGTCTTAAGGGACGTCATTTTGGGACCATAGAAAACATTTAAACGGCCGTAACCGACCATCTGAAGGCTATTCCAGTGGATGAGTTCTATCTAGCACTGCTATGAGGAATGGAAGAACCGTCTCCCGCGCTGTGTGGCTTCCCAAGGAAGTTATTTTGAAGGAGACTATACTGAATTATAATTCTATTCGAATAAAAAAAATTAATAAAATCAGTCTTATTACATAACTTACATAACTCGTATATGAAAAAAACAAATTCACGTCGCAGATTTTTCGACTTCTCTGGTATATTCCAAAGTTCGATTGTTTTTCTAAAAACGGAAAATTGTAGCGGAGGTCAAGTAACAAAACTTATTTTTGTTTATTAAACTCGCTTTGTTCTTATACTTTTTTCACAAATCCCGTAATTAAGGAAATATCCGTTGTAGGAAGATAAATCAGATTAAAATAAACGGAATAAATTTCAAATGTCCTGCTGATGTTGTTATCAATAAACCTGTTCATTTCAAAACATTATTTTTTGAACTACTAATGCTTAATTTTACAGAAAATCGTGAATCCGTGGTCAAAATATGTAAATTACGATTCCCATCACGGCTTTTTTTTCGATTTTTCTGGTATGTATATCCCGACGTTTGACTGTTTTTTTGAATAGTAAATTATAGCAGAGATCAAGTAACGAAACTTTTGCCCTTATACATTTCTTTCGTAAATCCCGTATGAAGGAAATATAAATCAAACATGGTGTATATGAAAGCACTGTTTAGTGTTACGTCAGTGATATACTTTTTCGATCGAGTTCTCGATTTGATCGAAAATATACGATTTTCGATCAAATGCATACATAAACTATGATAACGGACGGTAAGTACAGTTTATTGCACATTTTGCATTTGATAGAGATATATTTGTTTCGTTTATCCATTTTTACAATGTTCATATCCATTTTTACAAACAAATGACACACAGTTTCGTCCTTGAGACCGGAATACCCTGTATCCCACTCGACCGGTCGCGGTTTCCATCCGAAATTAAACACCGGCCGCATTTTTTTTCACGAATCCATCCAGGCTCTGCGTGAGTTCTCGCTCACCGATATAACTAATCGCTAGGAGATTCAAGAACTTGTCAAAATTGCCACGAGTCGAGCAGCGTTAAATGAGACCTCTTAATTCCACTCTAATACCGTAATTTTTTTTAACCGGAGAGAAAAGCTCGAGGGCAAGGCCTGGGCTGCATCTGTCTAGCTTCCTTCCAATAGAACGTTCGCGGTAATTAGGAGGTGCGTAAGGCTCATGCATGATTCTACACGGAGAGAAATTGTGCGAGATTCGAAAACGTTCGACGTTTAATTAAACACTACTTTCTTTTACTAAAATTGGATCAGCCTTGATTTACGGCCGGTATACGAGGTGTGTAAATTATGTAATGAGACAACGTAGCGCCCGATATACTAACACTGCGCAGACGGGACTTGGAAGGGCGGTAGGTTAACATGTAATTCACCTTCAGTACAAGTTTGAACTTGTTAGAGTCATTTGTTTGTTCTTTGTGACTGTTTCCGTAAACTGGTTTTTCTAATGCATTTTAAAAATGAGTGACATTAATTTTGAGCAACGGTGTGCTATCAGATTTTGTTACGGAAAAGTGTTTTTTCAAGAGCACGTATTTTTCGGTGGTTTAAGGCATTCTCAGAAGAAAGAGAGTCGATTGAAGATGAACCACGCAGTGGAAGGCCTGCGTTCAGTTCGTCGGTTGACGACAATAATGATCGGAGAAGAGTTAAAATTAAATCACAACACTGTTCATCAGATTTTGACCAACGAATTGGGGATGAGAAAAATCTGCGCAAAAATGGTTCCAAAAAGCCTTTCGCAGGAACAAAAGGACATCAGGAGAGTAAGGTGTCTTGACTTTTTTGGAATCGATTGAAAATCATTCCCATTTTATGGAACATGTCATTACTGGTGATGAAACATGGTGTTTGATGCGACCCGGAAATCAACTGCCAAAACATGGAATGGCACACTTTAAGCTCTCCAAGACCCAAAAAAGCAAGAATGAGCAAGTAGATGATCAAATGCATGCTGAATATTCCTGTGGCTCCTCGGCCTCCGTATTCGCCTGACTTGCGTCCTTGTGACTATTTTCTCTTTCCGAGATTGAAAAACCTCCTCAAGGGACAAACCTCGTATATGCCAGGCTAGAAGTCTAAAGGTGCTAAATGGAAGATCTCCACGAGGATGAAGAATATCCTCGTTATGACCCAGGAAAATATAAGGTGTTAACGGATTTTCAATATGTGAACTTTAAGGAATTAATTAATTAAAATAATAACATTTTTCTCCGTCTATATTTGTAGTGAAATATATCAGCGTACGTACGTCCATTTTTAAGTTACCGTTCACTTTTTTCCGAAGAGGATACGCAACAGGTTACATTTCGTATCGTTTTTTGTTCTAATTGAATATGACAGTTGTGAGATAATATATCTGACCTAAAATTTGTCGGATATCAGTCCGGTAATTAATTGAATTAATTTGTTTGCTTTTTGTTTATTCATTTGCCTTTTTTAAACGGTGAATGTTCGTTGGCTCAGTGTGGTGGCCGTTTCGCTCCTTGCCAAAAACAGTTAGGCTTATCGTAAATTGGAAATGTTAAGAGCAGCTTCTTTCTAGTTAAGGATACTTGTAACGGCACTGGCAATACAGCTTACACGTTGTAGGTTATTAGACAAATATTCCAATTAAAAATAAGAACTAAACTTTTTAAATTCTTCAACTAGGTATCCCATTTAACATCTTAACTTATTTATAAATTGCTAATGGACCATTGCACTAAGAGAAATCTTTAATTATTGTAACTACCCAACACGGAAAGCCTTGAAGCGACAGCAAATGGACATAGGAAAGCAGGAAAGTAAATATAGTGCATAGTACAACTATTCACACTTGAACACTTTTAATCACTTAATACCGAACCAGTTTTTTGCATTCAATGAGCTTTCCGCCAATTAAAAATGAGTTTTAATCATCCCCTGGTGATTAAAAATTTACTAGAAACGTGTGTTGAGGGCAAAACAAGTATTATGTATTTAAAAGTGTTAAGGTGTGTCATTGGTTTTACGCTGAAGGTCCCAGTTCTCCTCCTGTAGTCCACTGCAGTACAACCTCGATAATCCGAACTAATTATTGCAAAGGGTTGTTCGGACTATCGATTTGTTCAATAACAGAAAAGAGCTCTTAAAGTATATACATTTTTTTTTGTTTCTTTGAAGATGTTCGATCAGATAGAGGTCTTTTTTTGATAGAGGTCTTCATTTTTTTCGACCACTTGTCAAACGGCTATAACGCTCCGCTTAAATATTCAAAATCCTATCTGAAGAAGGAATTGTTTTTGGGGATATTGGACAAATAAAAAGTACTAATTTTTTTCCGACGTGTCGTCCAATGTACTTAGACTTATTCAGCGCTCAATTAGTGTTTTTTATAACGGTCTATGCCAGTTGAATGTTTGATCTCTTTCTTTACCTGCAGGTACATGTGTTTGTACATCCTAATAATTTTGTGGTTTACATCTGAGAAGGGTCATTCCAAAAGTGGCCTTCTCCACTTTTGATGAAATTCTACCTACATATGGCAATATATTCTCTGTATTAATCCCTATTATCCGAATTATAATGGACTGTTCCACAATGGCTCAAATCCCACATAAAATGAGTTTGAAATTTAGGTTCCATGCCAAAACGGCTCTTATCCATTCGCTGTTTTGTTCCAATATTTGCCTACTCCGCATAGCCAATGGCAGTAAAAAATATTGTCACGTGATGCAAACTGGTGATGTTTGTTTTATTTAGTAGGTATTCAGAAGTCGTTGATTTAAGTGGTGGTTGATATACCTACGGTGTGCTAAAATAATATTTTTTTTTCTTTCATCATCTTTCCTACCATCTGACAGAGTATTCGGTAGAATAGAAAAGTCGTTGAAGAAAATGCCAGTTATTACTGATCCTGCTATGTATACAGAGTTATTTAGCAGACATTTTACAGTTACAAAACTTGAGGACTGTGCAGTTAAAGATTGGAAAAGTACCGTGCAGAATAATTTCAAAGTTCTTCAGAGCTGGCATTTCAAAATATCACAAGCGAAAAGAATTATTATTGAGAAGGTGGCACGTAATACTGTCACAGTTAGAGGTGAGTAATATTATAGAAATGATTTGGGTGAACAAAAATCATTGTTCAAACGAGGAAAAAATGTGAACACAATGCTACCTGTACCTGTAGCAAAAGGTACGCTAATAAAGCCACTCAAACTTGCAAACATAAAGACACTGCTAACCGCACATTTTGGTCAAGATTGGAAGAAGAATCATGATTGTGCGTTCTTCAAAAACTTCGTGAAAAGTTATGACGAACTTGATGTGGAAAATTTAGAGAATACCGGTGATGAGACTGAGGAATTTTGCGAAGCGACTGAGGAACCCAGGGATCTAAGAATCTAAAATATATATATTGTTACCAGTAAATAATAATGGTTTTGATACCCCCAATATGGTTTTTATACTAAATAAAATATTATTTTTTTGTTCAACAGTTTGTTCTTCACTTTTTCATTTCAAAACGTGTCTTATCCAATATAACATTCCAAAACTTGTCTTATCCGCAATTAAAGTGCATTTTGCCGCGTTATATATACATCCAGATTTAAAATTCGCTCTGTGCACAAACCAAATGAGTGACCTCTATCGGAATGAACAGTAACTATAAAGAATAAAAAATAAATAAAACACACACACGTTTTTCTTGGGTTGCCAACATTTTACCAAAGTGGAGAAGGCCACTTTTGGAATGATCCTCCTCATATAAACTCTTTATCTCTTAGCATCGAAAGCACCAAACAAATTGTAACTCTGTAACGTCAATTTGTAAAGTGTTTTGAATCCGATTTCCGAATCGCCGGAAGTAAAGTAAAGAAAAAGATCGCTGTATTTCATTCACTTACAAATTACAACCTCCTTAAATTTACAACGTGAATTTCAGCAACACCGGCTGGTTGATGGTAGTCGAGTAACCTTTCCCCGAGAACATCGAGAGGCGTATTTAACAATCAGATTATCTATTGGGACGTCCGCAGTGACAGCGCCTCAAAATTTGTGTGACACAATTTCGATTTTACGGCTAAAGTATTGCCCCGTTAAAGCGTAGCTTTAGTGCCGTTTAGAAAACATAAATTCGGATTTTAATGGGGTCATATAATCCCAGAAAAGGGTAGCCGTCTAGATGTAGTTATTGCCCCCTAAAACTAGTTTTATTATTTGCGCTTTGTGCGCCCGTGATGATCCCAGAAATACGCGACGTTGTTTATTTTACTTCAATACTGATGGACTTTATTGCTACAAAAATGTTAAAGGCCGTTTTGTTGCTGAAACTTTCTATAGCATAAACCATTCATGAGATGACCCATCACAAATCATGCACTATACAGTAAGAATTACGATACTGCGTACATAGGTGGATATTAAGATTAAATACATATTAAATAGCACATTTTTATGTCAACGTTAAGCGAATTTACTTACGTACAGCAACCCCCCCCCCCCCCCTTTCTTAGCGGAAATCTAGACGTTGCCAGATCTAACTGTAACTCTGGATAATAGGTCTTTATAAAACCTTATATTTATAAAAATGCATTGATGTACGCTCAATTAATATAAGCCATTTCATTTTCAGGCTGTTTGGCGTATAATATAATTGACTGTTATCTTTTTTTCAACTTAACTACTGTGAAACAATTTTAAACAACTAATATTACTTTAAACAGCTGTGAAATAATTTTAAAATATCTAATAGGAATATAACGTTGATGTGACAACAGCGAAACAAGACAGAACGATTCGCTGAGACTGCGTACAGTCAAAGTTCCGGCGAGTCGAAACAGAGTCGGACTCAGGTCACTATTATAAAAATACATCATCATATAATAGTGAATATTCGAATAAACGTACTAGCTAACTATTACACGATGGAGTGGTATTTATGTGTGGTAATGTCAGTGGTAGCGAAACATGAAACTTAAAAGGACTTACCCACAAAAGCTCATAAAATGTTTAATACAAAAAGTAATATTACTTTTTAACTAGCGTATGACCTTGTTTCATTTTATCGGATCAAGTTTTCACAACCCCGTTATCGAAGTCAGTTCTTGACAATTTGGGATCAGCTCTGCTCTGTGTTTTCAGTTTCTCCGTCTTGTGGCGAAAATGTTAATTTTGTATTTTAGATTTCTGTCACAGATTACAGGTAGCTCGTAGCGCTGATTGGATTATTATTTGGCTGCGTAAGTTTTACCTAATTATCAGAGGAATTTGTCTCGTTTTACATTCGCTACATATAATCTGTATTGCCCCTTTGGCTGTAAAATACATTAAGAGTCTGGAAAGGAAATAAAAACGATACCTTGTATCGACACTTCGATAGACCCATCGCCCAACACTAGAACAAACCAATTGAATGATCCGTTAACTTGTCTGTCGACCAGGCGGTCGTTTCGACCAAAGTCGTTTCGTCTGCCTTTAGGTTTGTTCTCACAGCTGTAAGAAACAAGTTTCAGACAAAGAGTCATGCGCAATTGGGTAAATCGCGTTCGCACAGAGATTTCTGATTGATTTCAAACCAAAAGTACGCTGTTCTCACTAAAATTTCTGAGTGTCATCTGATAGTCAGACCTGTTTTCGGATCTTTTCCCAGTAAACTGTCCGGCGCATGCGTGCTGCGAATCGACATGATTAGAAATTGGATTATAACCTACAAAACATAATAAGTGTTCCAAGTTGTTGATGTAGGTTGTTTTTTGGTATTTCAAAGAAATAATAAGATGAGTGATTTCGAATCGTCGGAAGAATCTGAAGTGTCTGAATTTTCTGATTCGGATACCGATACAGATTTAGAAAATTTAATTGAGGAACGGATCAGACCCAAAAATGAAAACTATATAGATGAAACTGTGGTTCAGTTCAATAGAGAAGTATTTATAGAACATTTTAGAGTCAGTCGTGAAGTAGCAAACGATATTTCTCAAAGATTTGCAGTTAGTGAATACTATAAACAACAAGCGGGCCCCTATGGAAAATTAACCGCATTACAGTATACATATATATTTTTATGGTATGCAGAACATATATACTAAATTTACTGTTCGTACAGACAGTTTGAAATCGAAAAGAAATTGGAAAAGTTTACACCTGCGCATTAACACCGGTTTGGAAACAGTCATAAACCTGTTGGATATTTGCTGTGAGAACAAACCTTTTAGCATCGCCACCGGCCGACTTCTGCGCATAACGCCCGATCTACTTCGCGACAATCGCGACCGAGTATTCGACTGAATACGCGTGTTAAATCGCATCGGAGCGGGGAATGAGAAATGTCCGTTTCCTGTCCATTCTGTCGGCACGTACGACGTCGCCGTAAACGGTGGTTCCGAGAACGCCTTGCGCATGTAGCCGGATCGCTTCTTCTTCTCCAGCCACCGCCTCCTATTTGTCACATACACGCATACATACATATGTAACCGAATCATTTGTTTGCCTCTTTCGGTCACTATTATGCTCGGTTTTCGTTCCTTTTTTGGTCGCGGCGCGGCGCCTCGGTCGCCACTCGATTTAAATATTGACAAATGATTGTTATCCGTCCGAAACAAATAAATATTGTACCTGTAATTTGAATCCTACAATACGTATATAGAAATGTCTGAAAGACAGTTTTAAACTTACCTTATAGTCCTTGTAAAATATCTTCATGAATTAATGTAACACAAGACATTGGTATCAAAGAAGTTCAAGTCATTATCAACCTTCTTTGATAAATCAGAATATGCCCTATTATTCGTCAAATGTTTGATCAAGAATAGGGCTGTTAATAGTTAAAATATTCGCGAGAATTTCATCATCCTTGTAACTTACTCTTACGTACTTCAATTATTAGTTGCTTGGCAAGTTTTTCGTTGCATAACTTGCATGAAATAACTAAATGTCGAATTCTTAAGAACATGAAAAGTACTGTCCAACGAAATCATAGGACTAGAAGGAGCTTGGTATACAATTAGATTTTTTTGGGTGGCACAAATAAATAAAGATAAGTCATATTAAAAAAGTCGCAAAAGTACGACTACTTACAGGAAAAATCATTGCCAATTCGGGGGTGCTGAATGCAGATATGTCATCGGTTTACTTCTTGGATGTCGGAGTGACCGGTTATGGTGAAAAAAAAGGATATTTCCTGTGTATGGATTTAAAAATTTGTCGTCGAAAAATTTTTTGGACGCCAAAAAAATTATTTTAAGGCAATTTTGGGGCGCTGTATATGGATATTCCATCGGTTTTCTTCTCTGACATTCTTCCACCCTTATTTCGACAGTTACGCTAGGAAGATAATAAATAATCGATCAGGGTAATAATACCTATGATAATCTTGGAATCAGTGATATGCAATAGAGGTCCTGCTAAATTCAACACCATTAAAGATATTTATACAAGAGAAAGCCCAAACTACACGTGATAGAGCATCAGAGTGAAGTATAATGCTAGAAAGAGGAATGCTCACGGCCAATATGATTTCGAAGTGTAACTTTCAAAGAAACTTTCATGAAGGAATACCAAAGGACCAGGAGACCAATGAAGTCCAAGTGCAAACACAGATAAATTGGTATACAGTCAGTTTCAAAACAGAAGACTCAACATAAGACAGGGAATCGAGAACCAGTCAATTGCAATTTTTTCCGGTAGCCAAATGACAAGTCTTTAGAATGGTGCAAAAACTTTCCAGGATAAAGATAGACGAAGCAGTTCACAAAATAATGGCCGCCCAAATTCATAGAAGACCTAAACGTGCTAGAGGAGACGACTGTTGATTCCTCCAGGCAGGATCTACATGTTGGAAACTCTGCCAGACTAATTAGACTCATGTATCTATTCAGTCAGGCAATGTTCTGTTAGTAGACTTACTATAATCCTAATAACTTTCTATGTTCACTCAATAGGTCTTTTGTAAAGGATATTTTTTCCTTTATGAACTGCTTCGGCTGTTTATCTTGGAAAGACGAAGAGTGGAATCCCTCTATGCTTTTAACGGGCTTTACGTTCAGTGCCCTTTCGGAAGGACATTGGTGATTGAAGGAGCCAACTAGACAAATGGAAAATTATCCTATTCTTATTTAACTACACTAGAGAGCGTTACTCTCGTATCACTAGTTATTTTAAAACGTATGAGATGCCGAATTTGTGGAACTTTGGTAATATTACATTAATAAATCGTAGAACGGAGTTCTCAGAAGTCTTCTTACGTCAGAAATATGGTTTCAGTACGCGAGCTCAGGGGCGTTTTCGCACAGCGTTAGGGAATAAACACCGCCTAGGGCATACACTCCCTATTCAAACGTTCGTCCGAGTAGGTAAACACTTCTGGCAGCATTGTTCTCTCCTCCATTGAGCTCGGCGTGACAAACGCGCACGCCATTGCGGATTTACGCTATATTCGAAACGAAAAAACAAAAGAGGCGACGCATTTCAATACTGAGTGTAGTCTGGATCGCCGCAAATATTGTAGTTAAGACTTTTTTTTCACTTGGGAAAAGGATATGCGATATACAAAGCATAGCATTAAGAGCGTTGCTTTGAAGTGGTCGTCGAGTATGATGGATCGGACGGAAGAGTCTGTTTTTGTACGGGAAACTAGATATTTACAAAGAATCTTTAGAAAACACGTGTGTTTGTAGAGAAACAATGTGGTATGTATAATGAATCATTTAATTCATAGAAACTACGTATGCATTTAATTCTGACATTGAGCTAAATATTAGGGTGGTGTAAACGGTCCTAGTATGTTTTATGCCAAGCGTGCATTAGAGATATATAATTGGAGAAAATAATGCTGAAATTATTTATTTTTACCAACCAATCAGAGAATACATCAAACGCATGCGTCAACTTGTGTAGTATCTGAATCACCTGTATTCACTTGTATACTAGCTGAACAATTAACACGAGAATTGGATGATGTTATGGACAACAACCAATCGACTATCGTTGAGTATAGATTAAAGACAAGAATGAAACCACCACAGAAGGGACAATCAAAATCACTTCACGGATACTTCAAAGAGGAAAGAAGCAGGATGCTACTTCGATATGTGTAGGAAATGGATAGGCCGAGCTGGCAGGAATAACCATTGCCAAGAGGCAAAAAGGAAGCTGATAGGTTGGCGTGGAAGGAATTCATCCAGAATATTTTCGGCCCAAACCTTCCTAGGTCGCTACCCACCAATAATTCAACCAATTAAAGAAGACACCCGTGTGAAATTTAATGTGCGTTTTTAATTTAACAAGTGCTAGGGAGATTTTAAGGTATCCCAGCAAAGAAGCGGCGACGGTATATCTGGCGACCAGGAAGAATCTTCTTGTAAAGGTAACGTCTTATCAAATTATGGCTTAGGGCCATCCTTGGTCAACATAGAGGAAATTCTCCTAAGCAACGTGATAATTTTTTTTAACTTTAGGATGGCTGATGGTTTAGATGGGTTGGGGTCTCATGGGAGGACGTATAATCCGCTCTCTCACTGAGGAATTCAGAATCTACGATCATGTGGTATCTGAAAACGAGTAATAAAGTTCGCAAACCAGGTGTGGATCTAGTTGGATTCCTGTAATTGTAAGAGAATTAACATCTCATTGCTGTATAGTTTGATCACATCATTGTTGCAAAAATGCCTTAAAGTGTCACTAACTTTATATTTATATAGTATTTTAGAGTTAGTGATGGTTGATGGTACGAAGTTGGTGGAGTTTACAGTGACAATTTTCCATAAATATTTCGTTCAAGTATCTTTAAAATTTCGTTCTATCACTAAAAAATATAAAAATCTTAATCTTATTAGGAAGGCATATTTAATACCGCTACAGTACACTGAAAATAATATAAAGTGGATTTGATACAACAAGTAGTTAGCAATAAATTGTAAAAATTTAAATCGATAAAGAACAGATATACTATTGTCTGGTAACTTTGAAAACTTAATTCTGTTCGATATAAAAAGTCATTATTTAATAATGCAACCAACAAAAAAGGCGAGTATTCCTCATCCAAAAGATTCGTCGTTCAATAAATAATAGGGAGGTTGTTGTTCTTACAGCTAATGGAATACTTAAATGATCATTAGACCGAAAAGTTTTTGGTACCCACAGAGATTCGATAATTTTCTGCTTACTTTTGATGACTAATAGAAATGTTATACATCATGCGAAACGACGTAATTTAATTAATGAGATGTTATAAAGAACATTGAGAATAATTGATGAATATTGCAGAATAGAAATAGTACACTACAAACACTGACAAAAGTGACAGAAGGAATTATTATTTATTTAATTAAATCTACAATTTGGAGCAGATCCTATACGGGTTGGTAAGTACCATAATCCGAATAATGTTCACTCAAATTACTATATTAGATATTATTAGATATGATTTTTATGTTTTTATTAAGAAAAACGATACATCCAAAAACGTGAGATTCGTAGATGGTCCAAACTGCTGACTACATTAGGAAAAAAATGACAGGACAGAGTTATTAAATCCTATAATCTAAACCTCACTTAATGCATACAAACTAAAACTAATTAATCTCACTCTTTTCGTGAAGACGTACGACCATTTTAGGGACTTGTACCTACGCCTATTAAATTCGAGTCCAATTAATTACGAAATTCGTGTCTCATACCACTAAACGCCATAAATTTATGAATATGACACACTTGTAGTCATACGCATAAACAAGACGCATATTTAAAATATTTTTACGTTTAAGTAAACTACCAGGCGGCTTGTAACATAAGCATATGTTTATATAAATTCTAAACGGCCGTTAATAATTCCCGATTGTAAATGGCCCGCGTTAAAAAACAAACGCTCAGTAATTTACAGAAGTCTTCATATTGGAGTGACTGTATTCATATGATGAATTCAAATATGAGCTTGGTTTTTACCTATCACCCATAAGTTTGTAGAGAAGGGAAGAACATAAAATATGAGAAACCCAATCCATACGCAATCTACTGAATTTTAGACGATTTAGGAAAAAACAAAATCACTTTTACAAAACATACTTTATTTTGTATCGAAAAAAGTATAACACAATAAATTATTTTGTTGTCATCACTTTTTTTACAAAATGTACTTCATTTTGTATCGAAAAAAAGTAGTCCACTAACATGTTTGGGGTCCATTTTCCACTACACCGCTTCTCTATTTAATCAATTTGCTGGTGAAATCTTTCGCCATGTTCGTCTGAAACTGAACCTAAATTCCAAATGGGAGTGAAAATGAAGCTTAAGTGACATGTAACCTAACATCTTGTAAGATTTAATAAGTTCTTCAACTAAGTAGATTTTTGTAGTTATCCCATTTTTTGTTACCTAGAAAGTTGCTAAATACATTTTTGAAGGCAGTCCATGCCCTAGTTTCTTTTCTCGTATAAGTTTAGTTTTACTGTTCACTGTTCATATCTACTGTAAATTACAGTGTAACTTAGTGAGGTGATTATAGTAAGGAAGTTTATTATTAAACCTGTTATTAAGTTTATTATTAAATTTGATTACACTGATCAGTGATCATACATTTGGAAATCACAGCTATTGTATATATCGTTAATACGTCTCATAAAAAATATTTTTTTGTTCCTCAGTTTTATTTTTGAACTACAAATACATACTACAAAACAAAAATATAACATTATGTCAGAACATTCTAAACATCATTTAGATATTTCTCCCAATCTTATCCGATTTGGAATTTATTTTGAGTTACACGTACTAATACAAAAGCGTGTCGTATAAATTACCAAAATTAATTATAAACATAGATAATAAAGCGTCCAACTATTACGACAGAGAAAAACACTCGACGCAAAGAACCGGAAAGACGAAGAACAAAAAGAAGTATTTTTCTACACGAACTTTTATTTTGTATACATTCTCAAAATCTACCGTTCAGATAACGACATCATTCGTAGATGAGTCAGAGATAACTCATATGACAAAGTTAAAATATTAACGAGGATCTTTTTACCTGCTTTATTAAACACGAGTGCCTCCGTCTCTCTCGCACCTCGAACAGTATATCCATGGCGAACCGGGATAAACGAAAGAAATATGTACTGAAATAGTTTTTCGAAGACGGAATTTATCTTACAATTAGTGACAATGGGCGACCTCCGCTGATATATTATCGTATATTTAACAAGACGGTATCGACGAATATTTCATTTCATTTCGCTCTACGAATAGTTTTTTACTTGCTAAATAAATGGGAAAACTTTTTTTAGTGTGATAGTATGTAACACGATAAGTAATATTAATATTTCCTTAAGAACTGTATGTAAGGGAGAATTCCCATGAACTTGATATCCGATGAATAGGACTTTTTGTTTGTTTTTATTTTTTATAGGTATAATCAATTTCCGTGTAATTAGGCCTTCGTTATTGAAATTTGCGATTTTTTTCGACGCAGATCTTTTACTTGTCGTGTGCTAGTAATTGCTCGTCTATTGTTTTTCTTTCATCGTAATTGATTACGTGGAATACAGAAAGAAAAAGTACAGAGGAGGTCGAGTTTTTGCTCAAATAATTTGCTCGTTATTGCTCGTACGTTATTTTTTAGTTTATCGAATACCCATCTCTGTTTTGTACATAAATAATTACGTATATTACAGTAATAATGTACGAGCAAAGACAAGCAACCAATTTGAGAAAAATGCCTTTTTATACGCTAAAGCAAACAAATACAGAGATTTCCGGAAACATTGAACTGTAGTTCAATGATAGTTGTATGCTTTCAGGTTTTCAGTTATTGTGCGGAAATATTAAACAGCATAAGCTCAACACTTTGCTTAAGTGTTTATCCTCTGCAGTTCAACGTCTCCTCATTCTCAGTCTTGTTTATGTTTTCGCCTAGCTCATTACTGCACTTGTAGAATCGACGGTTTTGACATTGATAAAAAAATCACAAGGTATAAAGTATTTGATTCGAGTATGTCTATATGCAAGTCCGCCAAAGTGTGTTCTGGTATATTGATGTAGAAAATATGGCAAGAATACGAGCTCTGGCTATTAAATAACGAGACATGATGGAAAAGAGTTTTATTTTAAAAATTACTCTATAATGGAATGCTCCCCTTCAATGTACTCCCCTCCTCTTGCCACACACCGTTCCATTCGTTTTTTCCATTGGTCAAAACAATGCTGGAAGTCTTCTTTTGTAAGAGTAATTAGGAGATCCGCCGATTTTCGCTTGACCTCTTCCATTGACTCGAACCGGGTTTCTTTTAAGGCAGACCTGATCTTCGGAAAGAGGAAAAAGTCACAGGGCGCTAAATCAGGCGAGTACGGCGCGTGTTCGAGCACTGGGGTGCCTCTAACGGCTAAATAACGCTTCATAGACATTATGGGCAGGTGCGTTGTCCATGCAAGATCCACGACTGGTTTTTCCACAACTCTGGCCGTTTCTTACGAACTCGCTCTCGCAGTGTTGCCAAAACTTTCAAATTGTAAGTTTGGTTTACAGTTTGACCCTCTGGAACCCATTCAGTCATGATGATGCCATTGATGTCGAAAAAAACGATTAGCATGGCTTTAAATTTTGATTTCGACATCTTTGCTTTTTTAATTCTTGGCGATGCAGGAGTTTTCCAGTGCATGGATTGCCCCTTAGTTTCAACATCGTATTGGAATATCCAGGTTTCATCCCAAGTGATGATGTTTTCCATCAATTCAGACGCCTCATCTAACCTCTCAAGAAAATCTGAGCAGATCTGTTGACGGACGAGCTTTTGGTCAGGGGTCAAATTTTTTGGGACCAACTTCGCACAGACTTTCTTCATGTTCAATTCGTCACGTAAAATTTTTCTAACAGTTTCTTTATCGGCGTTTATAGTCTCAGCAATCATCCGAATATTCATACAACGATCTCCGCACATAATTTCATTGATTTTGGTCACTGTTTGCGGAGTAGAAACAGAGACAGGTCGACCTGGACGTTGGTCATCTTCGGTGCTCTCTCGGCCTTCAGAAAACCGTCTATACCATTCGAAAACACGCGCACGAGATTGAGAATACTCACCATAGGCCTCTTTTAATGCTATTGGTTAATAAGAATGTTATTAGTTATGCTATTAGTAATGCTATTAGGCCTCTTTTAATGCTATTACTTATTAGTTAATAATATTCAGTCGGAGTTTTTTTTAATTTAACGAGAAATTTCATATTGATCCGTTGCTCGTGTTTTTCGTCACACATTGCTATCGAGAAAAAAACACGTTCGTTTCTAACCTCTATAGAAACAATACTACTACAGCGACAAAAGCGTGTTTTCGTACTGGAATAGTAGACACTTCCAGCTATAAAACGCTGCATTAGTTTCCCCCCCTACCCCTCTAGGACGCCTTCTGCGCGCGCGCAGTCTCGTTATTTAATAGCCAGACCTCGTATGCCCTACTTCAGATTAAAAAAGGAAATTTTCAGTAAATAATTCCCCTAGGTCCTTAATAAGAAACGTAATGGAGCTTGAAAGCAACAACAATAAGTATGTATATTTCAGGTAGATATTGGAATCTTTTAAAATGTGTATTGAAAGCAAAAATAACATAGTAATAATAATTTCAAAGCTTTGGTTACTACTATTAAATATTTAGCATTTAAAATTCGCAATATCTATATTAAAACACATATATTGACAACTTTAGAAACTTTTTTTATTTGTGCATTTTGTCCCAACATCACAGGCAATTATCAGAGGCATATAATAAACCTGGAGTGGGTAATCGGTTTAGTTCAGTTTTAATCTTCTCCTGAAGATGCCAACTTAGTTGGTGAAACGCGCGTCGAGAAAATTATAGTAGTTCGGTCTTCCGTGGAAAACGTTCAGTTTTTTTTTGCATATAATAAAAACCAACCAGCAATAAGAAAATTTAAAAAGCTGTATGTACCAAAACTTACTAATGTAAAAAACTTACAAATTAAGGACTTTAACTTTCGATAGAATACGATATTTTGAGAAAAAAAGTTCCTATAAACATATGGTCTATCTAGCTTCATAAAGAAGATAGGAGTTAGACTTTAGGAACTTTAAGTTTTTTTTACAATATTTTCTGAACTGAATGGTATTTTCACTTAATATTTTACACACACTTTAACCTTAATAGGAGCAACAATTTCTATTGATTTTGTCGAAAACACTATACTGGAGGTTGCTTTTCTCGGGTGCCCAGGTTATTTAGATTAACAGATCTTTTGTATCGTACTTTATTTGACTAACATTTATGAAAGAATGAGGTTTTAGCTACAATTTTGATCTCTTGCAATTTTGCGCTAACTGTGACGGTTTTCGAGATATTGGTCATTTTTACTCTAATGGTGCATCTCCTTACATGGCAACGAAAAAATTTTATTTTAGTTTTCATTTTATTTGTTAACGAAGTGACCTGGGCATCCGAAAAAAGTAACATCCAGTATAGTATTTTCGATAAGAACATCAAAAATATTGATCTCATCCACGTTAAGACATGTCGTGCATGTAAAAAATGAAACTTTAACACCCTCTATAGCTAGCAAGCTAGATAGACCATATGTCTATAGGAACTTTTTTTCTCAATAATCCAGAGAACCACTTTTTGTAGCAGGACATGATATTTTGAGACAGAACATGAAATTTTGAGAGAAAAAGTTCCTATAAACATATGGTCTATCTAGCTTCTTATGAGAGATACAGGGTGGTAAAATTTCATTTTTTTAGCTAAAACATCATTCTTTCATAAATGTTAGTCAAATAAGGTCAGTGGCGTACGATACAAAAGATCTGTTAATCTAAATAACCTGGGCATCCGAGAAAAGCAACCTCCAGTATAGTGTTTTCGACAAAATCAATAGAAATTGTTGATCCTATTGAGTTAAAGCGTGTGTAAAATATTGTGAAAATACCACTTCGTTCAGAAAATATTGTAAAAAAAAATTTAAAAAAAAAAATGAAACTTTAATACCCTGTATCTCCTTTATGAAGTTAGATAGACCATATGTTTATAGGAACTTTTTTTTCTCAAAATATCGTATTCTATCGAAAGTTAAAGTCCTGCTACAAAAAAAGTGACTGACCCTGTATAAAGCAAGAAGCAGAAAGAACAAATATTGTTCTATGGACATCCAGGAGGAGCCTTTGAATTACATTCCAAGATAAAAAAAAAACAATATTTTCTTTCGAAAACAGAATGTATTTTTTATCCAACATGATCCTCAAATACATATGGCTAACAAAAAAAATAATAGAACCAAAGAAACTTCTAACGACGAATCGAATCCAAGGAACCCACATCGGCAACGGAAAAAAACGCGAGATTCCCTCTCATCATCGTTCACGTCTCTTCGAAATATGACGGCGTCCCTTGAGAGTAGGCCGCGGATCCTTAGGGGTAAACTATACAATGGCTGTGGGAGCGATCCGGAGTCGGCTATGCGTGGAATGCGCCGAGGACCACCGCCAAAGCACGAGGACACCGTACCCGCTCCGTCCGAATAGAGACGGTTGCCTGAGCCGGCGCGGCGGGTCCTCTCGCCGGCCAGAGAAGTAGGAAGCGGAGGAGGGAACACGCAAAACGCCGCCGTTCGCGTGCACGTCGCTCCGAAGCGGTGCCGGTCAGGCGAACAGAGTTACGATATTATCGGCGCGCAATTACGGGGTACTTCTAAATCATGCCGCGATTGCGTTGGACCGGCCTCGACCAGTGGCGGTTTCTCCGTATGCCCAATCAACGGGGAGAAAACCGGTCACTAATTGTTATCAGCAAACAAAAAATATGGTCGTATAGAGGAGAGAATTCTAAGAAAGTTATCGTTTTTTGCGACTCGAGTTTTAATGGCGAACATAACCAAAAAAATTCGCAAAAGTCAAAAAAACGTTTTTTTGCAAATAAAAAAAAAGCTTCAAGTCCTACACAAGAAAGTTAAACTAGAAAGTTGTAGTTCTTAAAAATGCGCGTCGAATGAGATGTGAACGAAAAAAATCGGTTCATAAACATTTGAGAAAAATTTAAAAAAACGTCAAAAATCGCGTTTTCGTATTTTTGCTGTATGAATTCCAATTTTGTGTGAACATACTTCTTGTTAACTACAAATATAGCCCAAGACAAGCGGAAAATGATCCTTTTTTCAAAACTTCAAAAAAGTCTTATTTTTTCGAGTTATACCGATTTAAAAAAAAAGACGTTTTCAAAAATCAGCTTTTACAGAGGCAAAAATGATCGTACAGAAACGATCATGGGCTCATTTTATTCGCGAAGACTTGTACTTTCATGCTATTAAAAAACTAAATCGCTTTTATTTAATTTTTGTATAGAAAAATGCGTTGTAAAATTGTATCATTATTTCGAACCGGTGTTTCGAATAACTTTTTTTAATTTTGGTTTTACATTTTTGGCCGTTGCATATTTGAAAAGTGGCATTCAAAACACGCGTTTTTTTTTTTTAAATGAAGGTACTACGAGGGAACCGAGATAATTTTTTTTAAGTGGAGGAAAAGATAATTTTGCGAGCGCGATCGATTGAAATCGTGTTTACTCCGGAAGCGGAGTGTCCGTCCACTCTCTCGCCGTGTGTTGGCTAGCGCGTGCCGCACCCAACGCTGTATTTTCGCAAACAATTATGTCAACTTAATTTATGCGAAATAATTTGAAATATTTTTTTTAAGAATGTAAAAGTCTTTGAGATCTATTTCGTGTAAAAATGAAGTCAATCGGACGTATACAGCGCTGTCAGGAATTAAAAAAAAAATTATCTCGGCTCCCTGAGGTCGTAGGACCTTCATTTTTTTTTAAATACGTGTTTTGAATGCCAGTTTTTAAATATGCAACGGCAAAAAATGTAAAAACAAAATTAAAAAAGTTATTCGAAAAAAACCGATTCGAAAAAATGATTTTCATGATGACAATTTTACAACGCATTTTTCTATGCAAAAATTAAATAAAAGCGATTTGGTTTTTTTAATAGCATGAAAGTACAAGTCTTCGCGAATAAAATGAGCCCATGATCGTTTCTGTACGATCATTTTTGCCTCTGTAAAAAGCTGATTTTTTGAAAACGTCTTTTTTTTTTAAATCGTTATAACTCGAAAAAGTAAGACTTTTTTTGAAGTTTTGAAAAAAAGGGTCATTTCCCGCTTGTCTTGGGCTATATTTGCAGTTAACAAGATGTATGTTCAAACAAAATTGGAATTTACACAACAAAAAAATACGAAAACGCGATTTTTGGCGTTTTTTTTTACATTTTTCTGAAATGTTTATGAACCGATTTTTTTCGTTCACATCTCATTCGACGCGCATTTTTTAGACCTACAACTTTCTAATTTAACTTTCTTGTGTAGGACTGAAGCTTTTTTTATTTGCAAAAAACCGTTTTTTTTTGACTTTTTGCGAATTTTTTTTTGTTATGTTCGCCATTAAAACACGAGTCGCACAAAAAAATGCTATATTTCTTAGCATTTTTTTCTCTATACGACCATATTTTTTGTTTGCTGATAACAATTAATGACCAATTTACATGGGGGTTTTCGCTCGTTGATTGGACTAGTAGTACTCCAGGCAAAAGGGGGTTTTAGCAAAAAAAAAAATAAATGCCAACTGGGATTTTTCAACGGGAATGCGTACCTCTCAATACGTGTTACTATTGTACCTAAATTCCAACAGCTGAAAATTAGTGCGTCAATGTTATTATAATTAACAAGTGAAGTTAGGGAAAATGAGTTAGGAAAAATGATGTCATAACATAACGGGGGTTAGGCTTATTTTCATCCTAAAGAGTTATACTTTCAATCTCTCATTTATAGTATATCGATTTTTGCAACGTGGACGTCGCAAAATACAAATAACAATAATGGGGCAAAAATACGTGCGAAAGACTGGAAAGTTAAGAGGCGTATTTTATGGACTGAAATGTTTTTGTTTGCAAAACTAACGATATTCCGATTAAGCTCGTCGAGCTACCCCAAATCGATTGGTTATAACTTTTTGCACCTCCACAGGAAGCCGAGATATCAATGATTTTGCGAGCGCGCACGGTTTTGAACCTCCGAGTTCAGTTTTCCGGGCGCCCGCTGGCACTCATCCCCACTGAAACAGAACTCGGACGTTCAGAACCGCGCGCGCTCGCAAAATCATTGATATCTAGGCTTCCTGTGGACGTGCAAAAAGTTAACCAATCGATTTGGGGTATTGCATGGATTGCCCCTTAGTTTCAACATCGTATTGGAATATCCAGACGCTTCATCTAACCTCTCAAGAAAATCTGAGTAGATTTGTTGACGGACGAGCTTTTGGTAATAGTAAAATAGATAGTGTTAAGCATTGCTAACTACCAAGTGGTAATTCATCAAGACAATTTTCAATTTCGTTGGTCAACAGTTGTAGTACTTTTCACGATTTAGCACACCATATATGAAAATGGTCCAATCAACATATTCCCCAAAACACCACACCACACGTTTACACTAAATCTTCTTTGAACATTACGTTCAACAATAATTCGAGAATTTTCCTCGCTCCAATATCGATGAATATTCCTATTCAATATGCCACTGTTGCTAAAAGTACATTCATCTGTCCACATAATTTTTCCCGGAAAAAGTGGATCTTGTTGCACCATATTTAAGAGAAACTGACAAAACTGTATTCTTCTCACTTGGTCATTATCTTCTAGTGCATGAATTTTTAGCAGTATGTATGGCTTGTATTTATGCTTTTTAGGTATATCATTAACAGTTCGTTTTGATGAGCCAATGTTGCTGGTTATTTCTCTAGTCGAAGTCCTTGGATGTTCTTGCACAGTAAGGAGAACATTTAATTCCACCTCTTCTTGAAGTTGACGTACTGTCTTAGGTGGTTTTTTGAAAGCACTACAGGCTCTCAAATTGTTTTCAACTCTTGCAAATTTTTGGTGTTCTGGAATTTCTCTACTCGGAAACCTTTCTCTATAAAGCCGCTTGAAAGCACCGCTTGCCTACTGCTTTTATTTTGCATTCGAAACACACTTGTAATATATCAGTTTGATGATTATAATTCATTTTTGGATTTGTGAATTCTGATAAATCACTAATCAAGATGCGACAACTAATAAGACTGTCAGAGAAACTGTAAAAATTATATTAAATGTAATTTTGTTGGCAGCTGTGTTTGTTTTTGTGTTTCATGGCACATTCGATAATTTAATTGCAGTATCTTACCCCAGGAAAAATGAAATTTTTAGGGGTTTGTTAAGGGGGAAATATCGACTTGTGAAAGGAAATTTTACACTTAGTGGAAATATCGAAAAAAATATACAAGGTGTCATTTAAAAAATGATAATGAGGTCACTTCCGGGAATACCGGAAGTAGTACCGCCATGTTTTATAAGCTAAAAAAGAGCGCCCCTTAGGCAAATCTAAATTTCCAGATTTTCAAAAATGTATTTAAAATATTCACAGAGTTATGGCTTTGGCCGTCTTTTATGAGACAGTCTGTATATACCCTGTTTCGTAACGATGTTTTCCCGCAGGCATGACTCGATTGCATGAAATTCCACGTTTTGGTCTTATTTAAAAAGTCCTTAAAACAACGACACGGAAAAAATCTGCTATTGCTTAAGAAATTATTGGCATGTTATTGATTTTTAGAACCCGTTGACAACGAGCCGTCAATGGTTACGATTGCATTTATTCGGCTTTAACAGCTTCAATTACAAATGGTGCGAATAGGATGGCATGCTCTTAGAAAAATAAATCGAACAAGTACGAGTTATGTTCGAAATATGACGATTTCGCATTTTTCCTTTATTACATATATACTGTTTTTAATTTCTCAATAAATCTCTAAATTTTTAAATACGACGGATCATAAAAACAGAGGAACATTTACATACCATAGTAAATTTATCAATAAGCAAATACCCCAAATCGTACACACCATAGTAAATTTATCAGTAAACAAATACACTAAACCGTACGCGTAAATATTGTTCATTCAGATAATACAAAAATCGCTACAGGTCCATAATAAATGCAGGTATAAACACAACATGTTTATTTTATATCCGAACGCTTTATCTGCCAACTGTAAATCTACAAATGATATTCCTTTTGGCTCGGCACGTTTTATAGTAATTATTATTTACTTTCACAGGCTACGAGCATTCCTCTGTCGACTTACGAGCGTAATGGCGTAATTAAACTACACTAACTCATAGTTAATTTGATGAACTATACTGAAGTAAACTTTTCAGGAAGTTTAGGCATGACCAAAGCGTAAAGTTAATTGTGAAACCGGTGTTAGTGACACCTGAATACAAATAGGTGTTCGTGAAGAAACTGTTTAGTGGCGATGTGAAAAATCTCAGAGGCAGAGAATGGTAGAGAGGATCAGATGTGTAATGTGTGTGACTGTTATTTTTGAGGACGTACGTAATGAACAGGGCCGGACTGGTAGCTTCACAGATTTTTGCGCATCTTTTTTGTTATAACTGAACAGTGTCTTGTACGGCAAACTCCTTTCTTAAAGAGGATAGAAGGCCGTAGAAAGGTCAGAGACATTCAATTGTAAAACATTCTGTGTTGTTCTGTGCTTTTTTTCCCGTGTTTTACATAGGTTTTACTCATTACAATGCAAGTCACCTAGTCTGCTAGTAATGTAAAATACAAAATTACTGAACTTTGATTTTTCTTTTTAATTCCCAATGGCAAAAAAAATCAAAAGCTAATAAATTTTATTAATCGAAATAAATATTAATAAAAGTCATTAGAATCTATCTATACTTGTCAACAACATGCTATTTAACTCCGGTAGTTTAGGAATCAAGCGTTCTATAATCCACTTAGTTCTTTAAGTCATTTCTATAATCATTTTGGTTGATTTTTATCTTGCTTGAACATTTCTAGGACTTCAAAAAAAAGATAATCAGTCGGCCAGATGATTGGTAAGTATACTGGATCAACATTACATAATGTTTTTAACATGGTTCTAAAGACAATTGGTCAAGAGTTGATATGAGAAAAATGATGGATCAGAGTTTTGTAGCCCAGTACATTCAATTTTTTAACATGGTTAAATTGCGTCTTTTCTGAAAGGTGTTCTGATGTGGAACCATATCCATCCATGTTCTATTTCACTGCCTCAAAAACAGTCAAACCAACATGGCGGAAGTATCATCAAAATTATACATTACGTCATAAGATTGTTGTAAATACTTTTAAGAATGTTTCAGTCCTCGACATCCTGGAAGGCACTAAATTTATCAAAGTGACTAAAACTGCCGTATCTCATTAAAATCGACAACGAGAATCTGGAATATGTTTTGGAAACTTCGAAAACAAAGGTTTAGTTTCTGTTATTAACTGATCTACTTGTAGATAACACCTTCTTACGGTATCTACTACAAGATGTAATTGGATCCAAACATTTTTTTTACAAACCAAACCCATCATCTACATATTATTGAAATGAGAATACTCCACTTATTAGGTATGCTTATTGAGATTCTTCTAAAGAAGCATTCTTTTCAGTGTAATAACATTAAGACATGCTCATGAAATGCGGTAATACGAGTAAAGAATAAATTTGCAGCATAGAACGCCACATCACATACACGCAAAGAAAAGTCGCTGACTGAAGGCCACCTGCCTTCATCTAGGCTGTTCTACCGTCTCCATGATCTTAGTTCTATACCACTGACTGTGCGCCCGCTTTTCGTGGGGGCCGCGATAGCAATAGCGACCGTATTTCGTAATTGGGAGCAGCATCACCGGAACCGATTGGACAAATGGATTGATTCCCAATCGAAAATTGGAGCCGAGCGGCGATTTTCGGCCAGAAGCCTTTCATCGGGCGAAATTATTTTAGTAGTGAATAGCGACCCCCCACCCCTCACTCTTAATTGGAACTTCAAGTATTCGTTAGTATTCCCTTAACTACTCGAGTGGTTATCGAAAACATTCGACCTTTCGGTGCGGCTTAACATCTGGATAGCAGGCAAATATTGCAATTTAATCCGTTGAAAACCGTGATAATGACTCAAACGCTGGTATCTTTGAAATGTTCCTTATTGAACATCGTCATATTTACAAGGTAATTAAATTATAGCTCTCGTTAGTACTAGACTTTGATGACATAATTTTTTAAAATATGTATGGCATACCTATTATCTTCAGATCTCTACGAACCTATATATCTCAATGTTTCAATTTTCTATTTAAGTTGCAAAAAAAAGTTGTAAATAATGCTATATTTCCTAATGAAATTTTATCAAGAATATATATTTATATATATAAAAAAAAAACTTATAAAGAATGGAACTTTGAATTGTTAATATTGTTTTCTATTGAAAAGAAAAAAATATATACAGGATGCTTCACGAGGAGCGGGTGGAAATGTATGAGCAAATGAAGTGAACGATATTGTACAATAAGTTTTATTTAAAATAAACGATTTAAGGAAGGATAAAGTTGTTTATTTGATCATCTAACCGTTTACATAAATGTAACCCGAAAACCGTCCTTTTAGGTAGAGAGAATGATACTAGATATGTATATCTAGAAAGAGTACAAAAATGGAATAAAATAAAATAAACGAAACATAAAATAAAATCATATCATAAAATACTGAAAGTTCTAAATAAATTAAACGACTTAATAAAGGACAAAGTTGTTCAAGTTTGACCATCTATTTTCAGCACCTTGTACATTTTACCGTATATATAATACATTTAACAGTAACTTCAACTTTTCATTCTCGTATGATAAAAATATTAGTCAAATTATCCCAAAAAAGATCTATATATCTATCAATAAAACAAATTAATAGGCCACTACTGAATACCTCAATTATTGTGGAAGGACATGCTGCCTGTAATGAGCACGTACTACCGATTTGTAGCACGTGCTTTTTTGATGACTCTCCATTAAACGTCTGTTAAATTATATCCACATACTGATCCACCAGGCAGTTTATATTTTTAGATACATACTAGAAGCTGAAAACACAGCTACTATAAGCTTATATTTTCACAGTGAGTAGAAATAATAAAATATTACGAAACACATTAACTGGTATTTCTAACAAAACAGATTTACGAGACAGGTGACATCGA
The DNA here is from genome assembly GCA_029963805.1 of Aromia moschata. Taxonomy (NCBI): domain Eukaryota; kingdom Metazoa; phylum Arthropoda; class Insecta; order Coleoptera; family Cerambycidae; genus Aromia; species Aromia moschata. The sequence continues at coordinate 974,161 of JAPWTK010000017.1, forward strand.
AAAAAATAAATAACGATAACTGTGACAATCGGACACGTTCTCACACTAAAAAGTAAAGGTCACGTTGTCACACGATTTTAGCACAATAGTGAGTTTCTTACTGAGTAAGTGGTTAACAAATAATTTCGGCATATAGAGTTACCGACAGAGAAATACTGCTATCCGAAATTTTCATGTAAAACACCATATAACGTTACTAACACGATTTGTTTCTATAAGATAAAATAAAATGTAAAATTTGAAACACTATACCATTTGTGATATACGATACCACATACATAAATTTCCATTAATCAACCTATCTAAAACTATGAAAAAAAAACTGGTTCATTTACTGTCACGCGCAGTATGATAAATGCCAATGGAACACATTTTACATTCTATGAAAATACAGGGTGAGTCAGAAAGAATGGGCCCCCATGGAACACTAAACTGGAGATAATAGACACCAAAATATTATGATTGAGCTCAATATGCCTCATACCAATGTTGCTGGTGAGATACAGCGTGTTCAAAGTTCAATAATTGAGAAAGTTTTGATAAAATAAATCTGAAAATTGGTAGTGTTATGTTTTTTGGTGTGAGAATTACGAATTTTAAGCTTACAATTGCATTAGGTTGTGGTTACAACATTACATCATTACAGCAATCAACTCGTGGCGAATTTTTGGACTCTTCAATAGATTCAAGAATTAAAAAAATACGAAAATATTGTTCTATTTCAGTTGACGTTTAACGTTGCGTATACAGAGTATACAAATTAATACCTTATACCATTGGTTCCAAATCTGGGGGAAATTACCCCTAAAAAGGGCAAAATGAACTTTTGTTGGGGGTAATCAATTTTTTTTTGTGGTGATAATTACGCTGAGGTTTTTTCGTATGACCTAGCGACGGCTAACACTGATAAGAGAGCGCGTCACCGCTGGTTGTCTAGTTAGTTATTCGTTTTTGAAAGGGTAACAATGTAAATCTCGAAAGGCCAAGTGGGTAACAGGAAAATAAAGGTTAGGAACCACTGCCTTATGCAGGCTAACAAAGAAGAAATAATGCCAGTGCGTATTTATACACTAAGTTATTGGAACAATAGTTGGGGATATTCATTGCTGAAGTGATAAACTGCGACTGCTTACTTCTGATCATGTGGATGACTCATTTCATTATTCGTTTGTTGTACTATATAAGAGTCGTCTGAACCATGAAATGTCATAGGTAAAATATCTGGTTAAGTAAATGTGTGCTATTATGTGGTATCAGCATAGATTTTGGAGTAATGAATTTTATTCTCGGTAAGAAGTTTCCACGACGCTGTATACCGCCAACGTCGAAATATGCGATAGACTAAATGAAACGGAGGAAAATAAAAGAGAGACGATGATAAATGAACGTCATAGGCGTTTTCTTTTGTGTATCGGATTAAGAGTTTTGCCTGGCCGAGACCACGGCGGATTTTGGCACATTCGAAAAATGGGATGAATGCACAATAGTACGGGCACCCATTGTTGGCGAATATTGAATGTATTGACTAAGTTTCCGGTAGAGAACCGTCGTGAGATACATAGGTACGAGGTTCAATGGAAAGGACCAGGGACCAGACGTGCCTCTTTTGTACTTCGGATTCGGATTCGTTTGACGAGCGAAAGTAATGCGTTCAATGGGGTAGATTTTGTTTGTACGTTGCGGGCTAGATATCACGCAGGTATCCAAGTCTTTTCGTGGGCATACTGTTGCTATTTTTCAGCGCACGGTTGCTCGACAAATGCCTATCTAATTTTCAATAATCGTATACAGACAAAAGAATTTTGTTTGAATCACCATTTCTTTGAATTTTATTTTATTGGATTAAAAATAAATAAATCGAACTAATAAAAATATAATTGTTGTGCACAAAATCGTTTTTATTAAGTATACAAAATTACATTACTTTAATCTAAGGAAATATTTTTTAAATGAATAATCTTTGATTTGTATACACTGTGTACCAGTTTTCAAGTTAACACCCCTGGAAATGTGTAAAGGATGTGGAATTTCCATCACTTTCTAACCATTTTATGTAGTAGATCAGGCTTTGGTCACACCAATAAAATGGTAAGTTTTAAATGACCACCCTTTAAGGCCCTAATTGAAAAAAAAATTGGCTTGCGGAAGTTCAACGTCCTTCCAGGGTGTTACCTGAAAGCCGGGACATACTGTAGAAGAAGGAAGAGTTGCAATATTACATCCTTTAGTGTTTTTTTTTTTTTTTGGTAATACAAAACTGACAGCGGACTGGTTGAAACTCATCATTAGTTGATATCGTCCCATATGATGTATTTTTTTTATAATCAAAATGTTTAACTTGTTTTGGATATACAAATTTTATTAAAGTAAGAAAATATTACATTAAGTTTACAATGTCTAGGTCATGATCTTTCATTTTTGGTTTAACAGTAAACTATAGAAATTGCCAGGAAGTACTAAAAACAAGTATAAACAGTGTATTAGTAGAGAACAGGGTATCTCGCCTCCTTTTATATGCTTTCTCTTGTTCAAGTTGTCACTCGAACAAATCACCTATTCGGCCAAATTTCTTAATCCTTTAAACCTTCTAAACGTCAAGAAAATATTGAGATTACGAGTAAACATAAAGTATTTTAGTAAACCATTCAGAATGGAACTCAAATATTCAGAACATTTCAGCTATTATCCATAAAGGAATTTCTTTTGAATGACTAAAAATCAATAAGCGAACTGTTTATCAATATTCTTAAATATAATTGATTCGGAATACCATGCAAAAAAGTATAGAACTCAAACGCCGGTGTCCATGAAATCATTTTTGTGAATCACCTAAATAAAAAACCCGGGTACATTCTACACGAACGCTGAAATATTAATTATTATTTTATGATGATGTCAACGTCGTTGGCGAAACTTGTGTCTAGTATAGCGTTTTCTGAATTATTACTCCTTCACTTCAGAGAGTAGACCTGTAGATCATATTTCATTGCTATTTTTGATATTCTTTATTCTTCCATTATCTCTGCGAGTTCCTTCAAGTATTCCTTTCCTTCTTTTATTCTGTCATTATGTATTCAATCCAGTTCTAATATACTATTTGGTACATACGAGTATGTATATTTATATTTTCTTCTTCGTACCGTCTTACAATTCAAAGACAAAAACTTAATTATTACACCAAATTGCCAACAGTTCAAGCTGTCAAAAATTTGTTATCATGTTGTGAGCTAGCCACAGTTGAAGAATGTTTGGCTTTTTTTCCACAGATTACTTGAGGTGTGAATGCTCGTTATTTTATTATAGAATACATTATATTAACATTATAGCTTACAGAATCTATAATTAAATAAATCAGCGCGTCATTACAGCCGACAAGTTGTTAAAAACTACATTATTTGTAGATAATTCGAGACAAAGATCTCACGGTGGCCTTCTAAACAGCCGGAGAGCGTTCCATAATTTTTTCGCCGGAAAACCAAATTGACAGTAATCCGGATTACGGCCGATTTTGTGGAGACATTACGGGTATTTCACACACAGAGTGTTTACAGAATATTTAACGCCCTTGATATGCATAATAATTTATTAGCGGTCGGTCCGTTCAGCGCATTCCTCGGATACAAAATTTATACGCATATAATGTTAATGCGACGTGCGCTTTATATATTAATATGTAATACATAAGGACGTAATTACCTCCACATCTATGTCGTGGAGTGGATGTATGGTACCGACAAAAGAATTTTTGAATACTTTAAATTTTACTTCTTATAGACGCGAAGTGTTTTGAAACCTCGAAAATCCCCGCGGGTGAGTTTAGGTTTGTAAGTTGGCAAACAAAAAGGTCAATTTTCACCAGACTTAAAGAACATTATACACACTTAAAACACGATATAACAGAGAAATTTTGTGAAGTCTAACATATTTTTAGAAACAGTCATAAGACGTTAAATGTTGAATTGAGCGTTTGTATACGATTTAAAATAGCAATGGACAATAGAAATTGCTTCATTTTTCTTAAAAGTACTGAAAGCCTCACCACGTATTTATATTAAAAAATTCCTTAGACGTAAAGTGTTCTGCAATCTCGAAACTCACCTGCTCAGTTTTTATGCTAAAGTAACAGTCTAAATTCAATTCAGAGTTTGTTAGATGGTTTTGATAAATCCCCTAAAAAATCATTTATTGTTATCTAATTATCAAAATTTAATAAGCAGCAGGCTTTTGGCATTAATGCACATGGAAGGGGCCACTGGAAGTGGTGGAGAGAGAAAAACAGTACAGTAGTTTCGTAAAGTGTGGATTTGATATATGCGACAGTGATATAAGTGAGTGTATGTTAGAAGACAATATACCATTATCATTTTTATTTCCAAATTTTAGTCTTACGAATGCAGATTTATGAACATATTAATTAATTGATAGTGATTTAAAACTGAAAGTGCAAATGTTTCTCTTATTTATTGCACTGAAGAACCTAGCGATCCAATCTAAATTGAGATCAGAGAAGAGGAACTTGTGTTACAAGTATTTCAGAATTACACAAAAGATTAAAAGATCTTGAAAACTATTTTTAAGTTCTAGCAAGTCAAACATCGTTAAGAACCAGCTCTTCTTGAATGAGAATCAGAAATATTTGACAATAAAATGAAACATGCAAAAAAAACGACCATTAAGGATTATTTCAAATAAGCTAGATTTTTCCAAGATTGTAATGTAAGAACATAGGTGAAGGTGACTTAGGAATTTATGAACTAAGTTGTAAACTGTGAGCAGAAACTCACGTATACTGAGCAAACACAAAGATCAATTTAAGTAGATTTAAAGAACACATAAGGCCCACTTAAAATACGATTAAACATTGAAATTCTGTGTAGCCTAACAACATTTTGGTAAGCAGCATAAGATATACGAAGTTTAAAATTATGTGAATTTAACTAAAAAATTTACCCCTTTATTAAAAAAAAAAGGGGGGGTTTGTTTTTGAAATTTTGTCCCCGGGGGGGAACACCCCCCCCCCCCGGGCCCCCCCCAAACCCCTTTAAAAGAATTTGGGGAAACCCCAAGCCCCCCCCCAAACCAAAACCCGCCCCCTTGGGAGCATAAGATATACGTTAATGTTTTAAAATTAATGTGAATTTACCTAAAAAATACACAACTATATTAAAAAAAAATTGAAGTGGGTTGAAATTTGTATACGAATAAAAATAACAACGAAAGTCGTGCTTCTCTTTTTCCCAAAAAGCATTTCAAAACCTGCTGGCATTTCAATCCTAAACGCAGTTGAGGCTTCCTTTGCCTACACGAATCTATTTTACATCAGAAAAACGGTAAGAAAAATGGAAATGTAAAGCCGTAAATAAAAAATAGATAAATATCCACTACTCTTCACTGGGCACACGCACGCAGGCATTCAAATCTCGGAAAAGAAGATGCGTTACCAAATATATGTCGTGATTTAAGAACAAGACATGACTCTCAACTTCGTAGCAACACCTTCATTGTTTTTTTATACAGGAGAGAATGGATAAAAAAATAAAAATCCATATGTCCGATCTTCGATATATGTATGTATGTTTTATTCATCGCGATATTTTATAAGAGCCCCCTTTAAAATATTCTATTCTGTATTCCTTGTATTATAATGAAGTGGGCGAGAGTAACTCTATACCCTAAAAGACTACTGTAAAATAATTCACCGATATCATGTTGCCGCTAATTGTCCCACCTCAAAAGATTGTCTTCTTCCTGATATATGTGTAAATGACAGTTGCGTACAGTGTGATCAATTTAAAACCAACGCCAACTGTGATTTTTTTTATGACCGAAATTGAAGAAATCATATTAACGATATTTATACAAAACTTTGGAAATATATTTTTTTAATTCATATTTCTTGCCCCTGTATACCTACGCTACTGACCGTGCGTAGAATGCGCCCTGGACTCCTGTCCACCAATTCCCGTGCGGGAACACAGGACGCCTTCACACAATTTCTCCATAAGATAGCGAGATATTCCGATGTTGAAAGGTGTCCATTTAGTTTTCTCCCTGCCGTCGGCGTAAACGGATTGACCGCCGCATTGAAAACTTTTTTTGTTGCGAGTGACTAATTCGTGAGTTCGTGTACTGTATTAACATATTACCTGATTTTGTGTGAATGTTTGCGATAATGGCACAGTCGTTACCATTTGTGAATAGATTGAAACAGATTATTGAATATGACGACGATTTTTTTGCCAAATATGTAAACGATTTCCTTTTGGCTACTAGTTATACGTTGCGTAAAACATATTTACAGAAGATATATCAATGTGCCGTGGGAATTATTAAAGAAGACATACGCAATAAATTTATGTGACTGACAGTGGACGAAATAACAGATTTTCGCGGTAACAAGGTCGTTAATGTTCTGATACGAATTTTAGGTGTTAGATGTTCAGGTGTTCGTCCCCGATATTGACAGCTAGTAAACGAACTTTGCAAACAATGGCTAGGTAAAAGTATAGTAACAGTAGTAACACGTGCATTGTCTTTAGATGTATAAAATAATATAACTGAAGTTAGTGACAACAAACAACTGTTAGTGATGTGATGATTCTGAGTAAATCGAGACCAAGACCAATGTAATAGCATAAAATGCGACTGAGTTATAGAAATTTGAAAAAAAAAAATCGATTTACGTGTATTTTAAATGGAAAACTTTTTACGCTTTGGGAAAATACTTAAAATTAATATTAAGGGCTGTAAGTTTCAGGGATTTTTTTTCGACATGTTCAACAAAATTTCAGGTGGGGACTGAAAAAAATTAAAAATAGTTGAAAAAAAAATCACCCTAATATTCTTTGAAGTGTGGCAAGCTGTGAGTTCATTTCTAGCAGGAAGAAAAGAAGGGGGCCTTTATCTCACAAATCCTTTATTTTCGTAGTGCTACCGGTTTCGGTCAATGACTGATCATCATCAGACAACAAAAGTCACAATAGGCTACAATCGAGACTTGGAGTTAGTGCATGTGATCTAAATAAAATAAAACTATTCTATAAGGTATAGGGGTAAGGTACATCAGGTTCAAGTACTCCACAACTCTCAATAATTATTATTTAACGCCAAATCATAATTACCCAGCGTCATTTTCGTTTATTGCAGATAATTTCCGGATACGACATTAGTACCATTGTCGCGCAGAACATCGACAAAGGGGTCGACTGCTAGTCGTACATACTCCAGACGGACTTTATTTCATACAACTTATTAAACGCGTGAAGACGAGCAAAAATGTTAATTAAACGTAAAATTAAAACAGTGATGATAATATGACGTAACGGTGAGACGTTTTGTATACTTTTACGACTCGGCGCGGTATGTGGACACTATACTTCTTTTCTTTTTGACCTTACTGTCAGTAATGTATCTTTATGTTTTAAAAAGCTAAACTAAAAGTAATAAATTGTCGGCATCTTCATGAAAAAATTGTACAGAAAATAATGATGCCGTTTTGGAACTTTCCTAGCACAATAGGTGCTGAAGTTAACTGATTAACTGACAAAATAATTCCAACTTAAAACTTGTTTAATAACTGAAACATAAATATATACCGGATGTCCGGTAATTAATGGGCAACCTTCCAAATTTTCCTTTGGCCACCTTTCTCAAAAATTGCTATTATAATCTAATACTGATTCTAAACTGGTATAACACATGCCATGTATTTCTGTAGAGATAAAGATATTGCTACTAAAACTGAAAAGGAGCAAATTCTATAGAACGCAACTTTATACAAAATCAGTTCAATGCCTGATTTGGTTATATTTATATTCCTGGTGTCTGGGCAGTGGCGGTTGGTGATATTTCAGTTAGCCGTATCTTGAAAACGACGCATGGGACCCACTTCACTTTTTAGGTGATGACTATAATACACCTCTTACAGAAAAGATTTATAGTGAAAAAACCGTCAGCAAAGTTTGTGAAAAAGAATTCAAAAAAAACCGCAGAACACCCTGGGATCTCAGTAACGCTCTGTGTAATGTTTGCAGTATATATATTTTTTTCATAATCTAGAAACAAATATAAGGAGAAGTTTTTCGATTTGTCAAAATATGTTTTTTTTCAACAAGTTATGGCCATTTTAATTTTAATTTTATAGGAACAATTTGTTTCCCAAAATTAAAATGGCCATAACTTTTTTGAAAAAAAGAAAATGTTTTGTAAAAAAATCGAAAAACCTCTCCTTATATTTGTTTCTAGATTATGAAAAAAAAAATATACTGCAAATATTCCACAGAGCGTTACAGATCCCAGGGGTGTTCTGCAGTTTTTTTTGAAAATTTTTTCGCAAATTTTGCTGACAATTTTTTTAATATAAATCCTTTCTGTTATATAGTCATCACCTAAAAAGTGAAGTGGGTCCCATGCGTCGTTTTCAAGATACGGCTAACTGAAATATCACCAACCGCCATGCCCAAACACCAGGAATATAAATATTAAAGTTTTTGGGATCAATCCAATAAAGTTTTACTGAGAAGAAAACAAGGAACTGTTTATTACATTTATAGTTGCATCAATAGTTGTATCATTCTAATACCCCAAAGCACAAAAAAAGCTAAATAAGATCTTTTGGAACTTTTGGTCATCTTAGAGTCATAAAAGATAGTGCTTTAAGCTTTAACTATTCTAATTAATAAATAAAATGAAAGTTATTTTTTTTGACATTACTTTTAGGAACTGTGTATTTCCTTAATTAATATTTACAATGTAATAATTAATTAAACAACTACGTAAAATAAACAAAATAAAGCACTGACAATTTTTTTATCCAGCACATAATGCATATCAATCAAATTAATACTTAATTCAAGGTTAACGAATGAAATTAATTGAGAATATAAATCAAAACAATTATATATTTCATTCTAGATTAAACACTGTGGAATGAAAGAATAATATTGTTTGAAATAATATTTTTTCATTAAATTAGAGAGGTCTTTTTGTTCAAGGAACGTATGCTCGAAACTTATTTGTAGGTCATTTGTGTAGCAATTAACAAATTATCTGGGTGTCCTACAATGATTTATACAAGCTACGATACTTATACAGTGTGGAAAAGAAGTTTGTAATACCTGAATAATCTCGCAAATAATTTTTTTGCAAAAATTCTCGAAAGGGTCAAAAGGTTTTTGAAATACTTAACACATTTTTTTAATAGCAACCCCTATTTTTAAATATAGAAATAAAAAATTACTTTTTAAATCATATGGTATCAAATCTTAATCTTATATATAAAAATCTCGTGTCACGGTGTTTGTGGTCGCACTCCTCCGAAACGGCTCGACCGATTTTTCTGAATTTTTTTATCTATATTTGGTAGGTATGAGAATAGGTCGTAAAGTATATTTCATATCGCTAGGTGATAGGGTGTCCCTATCTAGAAAAAAATTTCTATTTTTTTGACAAATTTTTTGTTGTATTTTTTTTTTTTTGATTTGGCATCAAAAAATACCTATAAACCCAAATTTTCAATATGACAGAACAACGTTTGCCGGGTCAGCTAGTTTAAAAATAAAATTCACCATATACTCGTATATAAATTGAACCAAATAGAAGCTATTACATAATATTTTCAAATATCTACAGATGCATGAAGGATGCTTGATCCTCAGAAAAAAATCATTGTTTCTCCAGGATCTACGTACAACAAAGGGATTATTATAATTGTTTCTCATAAAACACCAGTGACGCATTAGAAAAATATTAGTAAATTCGGTATATCTGATGGGTAAACAATATGAGACACACAAAAAGAATCAAAGCGTTACCCGAATCATAATCAGATATAATTAGACTCACATTTCGATATACGCCCACTTCATGAATTTTAAATCTCGCTGAAAAGGCCCAGTGTGTCAGCCTGTTCATGCATAACATTGCCAGTAATTAGATTTACCGCGCAACAGTATCGTTTGTAGTGGTACCGTAAAAGTACACGCAAAACTATGTAACCGAAATGTTAATGAGCACCTAATCGGGAAGGAAAGTCGACTGGACGAAACAGTGCCGCTATACCCTGTGTCTTACACATAGGCCGGTAAAATTACGATTGAATGATAATAATGATCAGATTACATGTAAAAAGAGCCCCACAAAAAAAAGATAATTGTGGCAAAATGAGTAAAATTATATAATCGATATTGTATTTTAATTACGTTTGAGATAAATACGTACGTACGTAGACGTATCTATAGTTGAATTACGTCTGACTGCCTTCTAATCTAGTTCACATCTATTAGGTGTGTATAACTGCTTACAAGGTAGTGTTATATTTGATTTTCAAAAGAAATAAAGCCTTATTTAATTGGAGCTTAGTAATTTTCCTGTAATTAACAGTTCTGTTATATCAGAGAGCAGTATTAATTTAATAAAAGGAAAAATCATTAATAATTTATAGATACGTACCTTTTAACAGATTGGCGAAGCTTTAACGGCTTATATGAATTAAGTAAATGAAAATACAGTTGAATATTGGTACTAAAAATACGTATTGTGTATTAAAAAAACGTAGTTTTACTCTAAACTGCGTACTTTATGGATAATAACAAAAGTACTTGTTATTAATAAGTACTTACTGTATTTCCATTCTAAATTGAAAATAGGTAGAAAAAAGCAAGGTTGTCAGATATATTTTCTAAAATTGCTAAGCTCACTATACAAGTATACTTCATACTTCAGTTTCAGTAAACTGTTAGTTCGTGACGTTGTTAGAAAGCTAGTTTGGAAATATTTAAAAAAAATACATAGATATAAATTTATTAGTTAGCATTAAAATAAAGCGTTTAAAATTGCTGGAAAAAAATAATTGTAAATTAAAACAACTTTATGTATATTACTATACTTAAGAAAATTTTGAAGAGCCGGCAACGCCTGAGCTGCCGGCAGCAGCGAATGCCCTGCGAATGACGATCCAGTATACTATTGGATTGCTTTGTATCTAATACTCCTTAAATACTTGTTCGGTCCACTGTGGCATAAAATTTTTACGACGTCGTTAAAATGATTTACGACTTTGATAATTCTACTTGTTTAAGACGCCAGTGACGTGTATTTCAGCTAGGTTTATTAACACAGACAATTTTTTTGAGATTGTCTGGCTAAATGAGCATTATTTACAGCAAATTATATTACAAATATTAAGAGTTTTGTATGCAGGCTAATTTTAATCTCCTATATTGATTTGAATGAAAAAAAAATATTTCACAATTTTCGAATTTATAAAAGATATATGCACGCCCATGGAATCATAAAGTTGCACCGCTTTTTTTGTTCCCCAGGCGTATTTATCATTTTCAATTAAAAATAGAAGGACTATACCTATGTTTAATAATCCTGGAGTGGGTACTGGAACCTTCGGCGTAGAAACAAAAAACTGGACGTTTTCCACGAAACCCCGAACTACTACACTTTTCTCGACTCGCGTTTCGCCAACCAAGTTGGCATCTTCAGGAGAAGATAGATAGAAGTTTTAATCTTCTCCTGAAGATGCCAACTTGGTTGGCGAAACGCGCGTCGAGAAAAGTGTAGTAGTTCGGTGTTTTTCAAACGTCCAGTTTTTTTATCTTTAATACGTTTTTAAAGATAACGATTGAGGTTACTTGAATGGATGCTCTGAAATTTACAGTTGTATTTTAATTTTAGCTATGTACTAAGTAAATATTGTTATGTCCTCACAACATGAAAGTTATTATTGCAAAAAATGTCAAATATCAAACAAATTTTGATACAAAAATAAAAGAAATGGCATTGCATTTTGAATATAGCTTGTAAAATATTTCTAAAAACTTGAAGACAATGAGAAAGCAAAAACTAATATACAATTTTGGACCCAAATCTAATAGATGTGTGTAATTAAAATAAATGTACCAAACAAATTCAGTAATTAAACTACTATAAGTAAAAAAGCCAGTACCATATACAAACGACTGCCGCTCCATCTGACAAACGGTCATATGTTTCTATAATAAGTTGTTGTATGAAATACATTTATGTGTATTGATATGCTAAAAAACAGAATTTCGAAACTCCCTATATTTTTCTGCAAAAAAAATTACAAAAATAACAATATCCGAGCCAAAATGTGTCAAAATCTCTACACTAGTATCGTTACTTAAGTACTGAATGAAAATTTGTTTAGCATTTTTAAATATTGACGCCTTTGAAGTAATCACTGATCACTTTACTGAAGACCCCTAATGGCTTAATATAGGGATGGATATGACCCCAGAGGTGATTTATTCCAATACACCCTTGATTATTAAACTAATTTTATGTTTAGAATAACTTAGTTATCGACCGAAAAAACTTACTAAATTAACCGAAAACCGAAAAACTTATTACTACTTAAATCTGATCATAGATAGTTTTGCTAAAATCTTATTTTATTCAAAAAGTTATCACTAAAGTGCTTCTAAAATCTTTTTTTAAATTCCTTTAACTAAAATATTTTTCCGGCGATGAGCTTCTTCTACTTTCTTTCTAGGTCTTACACAAATTTAGGTTAATTTTACCGGGCTACGCCGCGCCGTATAATGCCACATAGTAGGTGCCGCACCCTCGGCTTCATAAATAATTCCACAAACACCCCAGGTGTACTTAAGCCCCTTCGCCTTACGATTCAATTCAAATTTACAATTTACTACCGCATTACCAGCATCATTACCTCTACAAGAGGACACTAAACAATGAAAAATATATTATTGGGCGGCCAACAGCCTGGGACGGAATAATTTGGTACATAAATATGCCTTTTTTAAAAAAAGAAAGAAATATATTTAATGAACGAATTGAGGCGATCAAAATCTGAATAAGATTGTAATCGTGGACGCGTTTTTTTTTAACTTAATTTGATTTAAATGTAATACACTGGGTGACACAGGATCACGGTATGCCCTCCGTTTTTTTTTTTTTTATTTATTGAGACAAAGTTTTCAAATTTTCAGCATCTTATTTTCATAAAAAAAAAAAAAACCCCACACATATAAATGACATTTACCTATGTAACAAAGAAACTTAAAAAAACATCTAACTTCAAGTCTAAATAGTTTATTTATGTTAAATAACACCACTTTATTTAGAACATCTCATTTCTATTGTTTTCCTATATTGTAAACGAGCCATCCAAAAAAAAAAAACATCATCAAAGTTGGCTGAGCAAAAAAAAGACGTATAACTATCTTAAATTTACAACCTTATTTAATTGTCAAAGCTGTTACATCATGTGATAGCTCATCATTTTACAATAGTGGCAGCCACTTGTCAAAAGTTTAACAACAACAAAGTTTTGTTTTGATCTTCGACATAACCTCTATTTCTATCTCTCTAGTTCATAGCTTCATTTGATGACGTATGTCTTAGATGGCCATTTATACCTGATCTTTATTTATCCCTTGATATTAACTGTTATATACAGGGTGTCTACTTTTATTTACATACCTACAAATCCATAAAATCCTCATTTTTCAAGATAAACGATTACACTTTTCTTTATTTAAAGGGAATCAAAAACAGCCTCTTATGACCCTACCGTCGCTTTTAAGATTCATCTCCATGGACTGCTACGATATCTTTACACCCCTGAAATTCAATATAACTATTTAGCGATTTTTTTTTTATTTAAAACCTGAATCCATAGCATTAATCAGGTCTCCTAAAACCCGTCGTATTCGAAATTTGAACAAAAAATATGCAAGGTGTTTCTTTCTATACGAACTCAAAATATCGAGTTTGGAAACCCCTAGACGAATCAAATGTGCCATGGAATTGTGTCAAGACGGTTGAGTGTTATCTAGAATTACTGAAACTTAACAATTACTCTAACTGTAATGAAAGGGATTAACGATTTTACACTCATTTACATTTTGTAAAATCGCCAACAAATGCGGATCACCCCACCACACAGTCTCTGATCCGTCCTAACCCATTTTCTTGGTTGGCGACTCACTTCGTAACATATACTGTATTCAATTCCACATTACCCCACTCTCCCCCACATTACCTGAGGCGCCGCTTTATACTCGTGTACCCAAGTTATAATGCCTAAATAGGCGACAATTTAAATTCGAATGATAAGCACCGATCAATCGAACATCCTTATTACTGAATCCCACTCACGGGTTTTATCCCGATTATTCCCCACAGGGCGCGCCAATGAGCTTACGTACAGTTCGGAATGCAGGCTCGAATAATGCGATTACGGTGTATTTCTAAATACCTTAACTGCGGAGTACGCTCAGCTACCCCCGGTGAGAGTGGGTGCTATAAAAATGTTACGGTAACGCAGAAGACCGGGACCTTTACAAATTATCTTTATAATTGGGCCTCTCTGGAAACAGGTATTTGCAGATAATGTATTCGTTATTATTGCGAATATGTAATGGTAAATATTGCAAATGATTATACCAGTTCTTAAGAAAAAAACATGTTACTTTCAATCATTATTTTTGTCAATTTTAAATTGACACAAAGGTACTGTTACAATGTGCATAAAGTTACTGAAGCGAGAAGGTGGAAATAAGTTTGCGTAATATATTGGAGTCGATTAAGCCTTGTATGCAGTGATTGGCACCCTTGAATAAGTGGCAGTATCCAAAATTACTGACTTAGCGAACATGTTGACAGTTGATTCATCATTTGATGACAGTCATATTGCAAAATTCGATATCCCGGAATCAATAACAGTATCAACAGTTATTAATTTGAAGCGAAATTGGCTGATGATCAAATCAGGTAGATCAAGGATTGTATGCAGTGATCGACACCCTTGAATTAGTGCAGTGGCTGGCAGTTGATTAAGACTTGTTGCAGAATCAGTACTCTTGAATATATGACAGTATCCACAATTATTTATGGCGAGGTTGATCAAACCTTGTACATAGTAATTGGCAGTTATATCAGCCATTGTATGTAGTGAAATATCCTTGAATCCTGTGTCCAAGTTATTGATTTGAAGAGAGAAGGTTGTAGGTTGATCAATCCTTCTATGAATTCGTTGGCAGTTGACCAAGCCTTGAATTCAGTAATCGATACCCTCGAATACGTGACAGTAACTGATTTAGAGCGACAATGTTGGCAATTGATCAAGTCTTGTATGCAGTGTTGTCAGTTGACTAAAACTTGTTGCAGAATTCGATACCTTTGAATCAAGAACCCTTGTTGCAGAATCAACAACCCACAGTTATTGATTTAGAGCGAAAAGGTTGGCTGTAGATCAAACTTTGCATAAAGTCATTGACTGTTGAATTAAATATTGTAACCAGTGATCAGCATCCTTGAATCAATAAGTGTCAATGAGAGTGACCAAAAGTATTGGTTTCTAGAGAGAATACAGATCAGTTGATTAAGACTTGTATGAAGTAATCGATACCCTCAAATCAATGACAGTACCCAAATACATCGATTTGGAGCGAAAATATTGGTTTTTGCTCACACCTTGTATACAGTGATTGTAAGTTCATGAAGTACTGTATGCAGTGACCTGGGAACTTTGGAGGCCAACTAATATGTAAGACTATCGTAACAAATCCAACGCCGTGAAACCGTAATTTAAACGGTGTTCAACTTGACGAGCAAAATATGCAGGAGCTCCATTCTGGAGTGTAGAAAAATATCCTCTAGTAGTCCTGGATATTGATTTTGTAAAAAAAATTATCGTAGTGATGTCCTGTCTCGCGATGTTCCCAAACAAAAGACCAGTCAGATAACTACCAACCCTATTTAATACATGCTTACCGAAAACCTATGCTGAAAATTAATTCCCTCAAAGCTTTTTATACAGAACATAACGGAGCTTTTGGAAGAATGGTACCATACTAATTTATTTAATACTCATAAACTAAAAAAAGTAAGAATACCACCGTTTATTACATAAAGGCTAAAAAGTTAAAATACCGTGTGTGGAGAGATAAAAGATTTAGGTCGTTTTTAATTATTTTAGAGTGTAGAATACATCCCTGGAGTTGAATGCGTTCTTTCCGACTCACCCTATATGTTTAAAAAACATGCATTTGTTTTATAAAGACATTTTTAAAGAATCATCAGCCATATTGACTAAAAATATTTCTTTGATTAACGTATTTGGTTTTATGGTTTTATTGTATCGTATAGGGGATAAGTTGACACAGCTAATGTGAATATGTATTAATTTGTCGGGACTCCACAAATTATACGTTCGGCTACATGAACCGATGCGACGACCGGTTACAAACGCAGGACTAAACGAAAAAAAGAACGACTTCCGCAGAAGCGTTAAACGGGGTACTTATAACCACAATGTTTATTTTAATTAATAAATGAAAACGGGTAGAGATGTTGGAGCCTGATATATTCTAGACGATACATGCAGTAATTCTGTCTAAACACACTCATCAGACTCTATTAAATAACCGTGCATCAACCAGGTGCTAACGGGCCATTAATTACGGCCCTGGGTTACGCCCACCGCAGAGATGGACTCTGCTATTTTAGGTTGGTATAGAAATACGCAACGTTTTTTTTATTACGGTTGCCTTAGAAATTAGTTTATTTTAAATCTGTCAATTTGATTTTATTATCGCGGTATGTTTTTTAAGTTAATTATTCGTTTCAAAAGAATGTGCCAAAAGCAACTCCTCAAAAGTGGATTGTAATAATTCAAAGATTTAATCTGAGATAATACACACTTTCAGCATCATCAACAACATGTCATCAATAGCATATGTATGTTAAGAAAAGATGGCAGACTTTCTACCAATTATTTCAATTTATACATTTTTTATTCGGCACTGTATATGAACCATCCGGTATAGTATATGTAATAAGTATAATAATCTAAAAACTTTTTAAACTGCAGATGTGAAAATGTAAAACACACACGTTTTCTTTGTGTTTAAAAATAATATGAAATTTTACTAAATAATTTAGCTTATGTATGTAATGTAATGTGATGTAATATGTCATGTAAATAACCTAAGCAGTGAGAAAATATTCAGAAGCCTAATCATAGACAAAAAACATGTACCCTAAATAATAACTCTCACCGTTATCATTATGCTATCGCAAAATTTTGTTCTGGTTATACTTTCCTTATTGGTTTCTATGTAACTAACGTTTCAGCTAATGGTCTAACGAAGATTAAGGAATGTTTTGTTTAGTGTTTCGATAATAACGATGACAAACTCAAAAGGCGTTTTAAACTAACATATTTTTTCGCACAGGGTCGGCTTTTCATATTTGCAGCCCATTTAAAGATTAGTAAATGTACCACTGATGTTGATGGACTGACAACATTGACAGTTATGCGATGTAAAAGCTTTAAAAACAATTTAAAATGAGCTAAAATACTTTTAATCGTACTTTAAGTAACATGTTCGTGCAGTGGATAAAATAGTAAATTTTATATATGGGAACATCAACGCAAATCTGAAACAAACTAAACAAACAAATTCAATAATCATACCATATTTAAACAGAATAACATAAATGCTTCTTGAAATATGTTTTTTTTTGTTACAAATAGAGCAGGATGAGGCGAACCGCGTTGGTTGCAGGTTCTAGAGCCACTCCTGATTTTAAGTACATGTAAAACACTTTTAGCTGTCATTTGTTCTGTTGAAATTACGGCACGAAACATCGAGATTTTTTATCTTAAACTTGATACATTGCTCAGAACTTAATCGAATAATGCCACCAGTATAGAATTAGCATGATGATACAATCCTAAAGATAGCTGATAATGCGTTGTCTTCCTTATAAAGAAACAAATAATGTCATATTTTTTGAAACACCAATTTTTATTTTCCATCAAATTTGTTTAAATAACAGTGTATTAAAGAACTTGGTTGGTTGGAAAACAACTATAAACGTCGCCATACAGTGTAGTTTGTCCATGTAATGTAAAGTGTGTCCCAATAGGTACTTCACGATTTTTTAGTCCAATTTTTTTACGACTTAGCATTTAATGAAATTTATATCTCGCATATGTCAACTAAAGAGCTGGAAATTATGAATCGTTCTACGACAGAAGAACTTGTTAGAACTGCAAACTTACTACGAAAATCCCCGTTCTTGTGTGAAAACAATTCGTAAATTTGAGTTTTCCAGATAATTTGTTTAATCTCAACTCGTGTGACCAAACATCTAGCCTTGCATGCATAACACAAAAAATTAAAGCCCTCAGACCACGGTATCGCTATGGGGTATCGCTATGGGGTAACAAACTGTATCTTAGAAGTGTGACGTGTAGAAACTGACGTGTTGCATGGCGAGGAAAATTTTGGACTTGTTAACCTATGGTTAACGAAATGGTGATATTCAATGGCCTGCAAGATCGAGCGATATAACCCCTCTCGATTTTTCTTGTAAGGTTTCTTCAACGACAAAGTTTGCTTGAACAATCTGCAAACGATTAATGACTTAAAGCAAAACATTCGTCAAGTTATAGGTGAAATTGAACCGCAATTGTTTCAAACCATTTTATACAAAGAATGGGATTGTGTAGAAACAGTCCATGGAGACACTTGGAGAATATTATTTTTAAAATATAACTGGCATGCCTTTACTTTATGATAAACTAAACAAGCATGTTATTTTGCTAAAATTGTTGGTTTTACTTAAAAATGACCTACTGAGGCATCCTTTACAATGAAATTACAGTAATTACAGTCGTGTTCAGATAAATCTGGGACAAGTTTATTGTTTGGTTATAAACTTTGGTTATAAACTCTCTTGGACGAAGTTACCATCGATTTATAAAAAAAAATACGTTGACGTTTCATTTATCATATTTCAGAAAAATCAAATGTTCCTAACTATCAGCAAAAATGCCTAGACAACTATGAGTGTTTGATAAGACACAGAGTATTTAAAAAAATAGAAGATCAATAACAATGGTGTCGCAATATTTAAATTTGAACAAAAAATGCGGTGTTTGCGGTCAAACAAAGGTGGCAAGTCGAGGGATCTTTACATAACTATTGGTTATGTTGTTGGTTGGGACTGGGTTGAGCAACAAGAAAACAACTGCTGAAAACGAAATGGTAGTTGTTGAGTTTCTTAGAAATTTTAAAACGGCAAGAAGGGCTGCATGCAAAAGAATATTGAAATCTGATCTGAAGAGTCGTGTTGCTACAAAAAAAAGCCACATTTAAGTAATGAACAAAAACAATCAAGATTGTTGTTTGCGTTAAATTATTTATACAAATTATTATTAAAACTATTCGAATTGCGATATATTCAGCGATGAGAAAAATTTTCAGTCAACAAGCAACGGTAAAATTAGAATAAATAGACCACATAGAATACGTTATGAACATTTATTAATACAATAAGAACCTCTGGAGCGTTTGGAGTTAATATTTGGGGTCGGATAAGTGCACGGAGTTTAGGCAAATGCCAGCGGATTGATAAGAGGTTTAATGCGATTGCTTACCGGGATATTTTAGAATTCATAAACCAGCTGTCCAGCACACTGCGGGCCAAGTTTATATTTCAACAGGACAATTGTCCAGTCCACATGGTTGCAATAATAAATGATTGGTTTCAAACTAATGATATTGAAGTTTTACACAAATTGCAAACAGCGCGAACTTAAATCCGAATGAGACTGTTTGGGACGTTTGGTAAAGATTGTGGAAAGACGAAACATAGCATCAAGGAATGCGGGAAAACTGTAGCAAATTGTAGAAAATATTGATTTTTAATAGTTGAGTAGAAGTTTTGTTGTAAATCAAGATTCTTCTTTGTTAATTCCATTCAGAATAGTTGACATAAATTTAGTTACGATTAAAGTGC
Organism: Aromia moschata; assembly: GCA_029963805.1. Taxonomy (NCBI): domain Eukaryota; kingdom Metazoa; phylum Arthropoda; class Insecta; order Coleoptera; family Cerambycidae; genus Aromia; species Aromia moschata. Next base: position 993,973 of record JAPWTK010000017.1, read on the forward strand.
TACAAAAAAAGGGCATTTACACGATACTAAAAATTGTCTCAGATTTATACGAGGTGTTTAAATTAAGTAATGTAATGCACATTCGGTATAAGTTTGAACGTCATTTGTTTGTTCTTTGTGACTGTTTTCGTAAACCGTTTTTTTCTAGTGCGTTTTAAAAATGAGCGACAGTAAATTTGGTCATTAACTTGACACACAAGGGACACTTTTGCACTTTTGTTTTTCGGTGGCTTGAGGCATTTTTACAAGGAAGGTAGTCGATTGAAGCTGAACCAGGCAACGGAAGGCCTTCATCTTCAAGAACCGATGAAAATATCGATAGAAAAGGGGATCATGTGCGTTCAGATCGTCGATTGACGACAAAAATGGTTCCTAAAAACCTTCAGGGGACCAAAAAACCAAAAGGACATCAGGGGAGAAAAGTGTTTTTGGTGACCTTTTTTCGTACTCAGACTTGGGTGTCTGAGTACGACCCGGAAACCAAGCGCCAAATCATGGAATGGCACACGTCAAGCTCCCCAAGACTCAAAAAAGCAAGAATGAGCAAGTCGAAGATCAAATGCATGCTGATTTGCTTCTCTGATAGCCAGGGAATTGTCCACAATGAGGTTGTGCCTCCAGGCCAAACAGTAAGTCAACACGTTTACAGAGAGGTTCTTGAAAAACTTCGAAAAAGGGGCATGCGTGTGAGACCAAACATCAACTGGATGTTGCATGTTTTGTCTTTGTCACACAGCCATTTCAGTAAACGAGTTTTTAACCAGTAAAACCATTCATGTGGCTCCTTAGCCTTCTTATTCGCCTGACTTGAGCCCTTGTGACTTTCTTCTCTTCCCGAGATTGAAAAATCACCTCAATGGATATCATTTTGGGGCCATAGAAAACATTGAAACGGCTGTAATCTACCAGCTGAATTTCAGTATATGACTTCCAGCACTGTTATGAGGATTGCAAGAACCATCTCCAGCGCTGTGTGTCTTCCCATGGAATTATTTTGTAGTAGACAATACTAAATTGTAATTCTATCCGAATAAAAAAAATGAGAAATTCAGTCTCATTACTTAATTTACACACCTCGTATGACCAAAACAGCGATATAATTGATATACATGATTTGTCCCAGATTACCCTTAAAGGGAATTGAAAAGTGAAGATATCTGCGTCATATGTAAAAAATAGTTCGGCAAAATAATTTTTGTAAAAACTTTCCTAAATCGCGAAAAGATCTCCACCACAAAACATCATAGGCAATGGTTGGGCTTATGACCCGTCGCGATGTGCCTGTTTAATAAGATTTCAACTAATGTGACGCGATGATCAACAGTTATACTTTATGAACGTCGATAAAAAAATACTCTCATTAAGCCGCGATGGCGTTTCCTCTCGCCGAGGAGCATGTGAGAATAATTAATTTCTTTGACGCGGTAGAATTCCTAAGGACACGATTAATAAATAGCTGTCTTTCCGCTAATAGAAGTAAGACATTTTATTACTTAACTTTACGTTTGCCGTACCCGTCCGCGAGCGGGATAATTGTATATATTAGTTTTTTTCTTCGGTAGCGCGGAGTGACGGTTTAATTCTGATTGGGCGGCGCTATTTTTATGTTGGTTGATTGCAAGGGCGTTTGCGGCACGGGACGCGTAGAGGTCGCCTCGTACGGTTCCGGAGAAATTAAGAAAATCTCTAAATTTTCGTTTGGTTCCTTCACTGTCTACCAAAAAATGATCTATACAAGGTGATTCTTAAGCTGAGTCATCTCGTGTTCTTTAAAAGCAAGCGTAACTACTCGTATACAAAACATTTTTTTCACATAATATTTTTTAAAAAAAACTGTGCTTTATTATTAAATTTGAAAGTAGCATTTATCCGGTCGTGCTGTGAGTTTGTACAGCGAAATTATTTACCAACAATAGCGATACAAATGCAAGTTCGAATTAATAAAAAAAGTTTAAAACAAGGAAATAGCAGAAATAATTGATTCACAAGCGATAAACATCAAGTATGTTTTGAATTTACTTATATTTTCTTTATTTATCTTTAAGCCAGGACAGGGTTGATGCTATTTTTGAAATTAATAAGGTACTGTTTTTAAGTTTTCTTAATGATATTTAGAGAAAATGTTTGTCCTGAAGAGTTCTCAAAATTTGAAGTCAACGTTCACCAGATTTGAATCCTTGCGATTTATTCATTTGGGGTGACTTAAAACAGAAAGTTTACTCTGTGAGTATTGAGAACGAGAAACAATTGTGGAACAGAATTCAAAATGCCGTTCAAGAATTGCAGAACGAGGAAACTCTGAGAAGAGTGCACTTTAATTTCTTACGTAGGATTGATTTCTGTATTGATGAAATTGGAGGTCATTTTGAACACCTAATTAAGTCTCAATAAATGATAATTTAAGTTTGTTTATTTCACTTTCGTCCTAAAATCAATTTTAAAGTGAAATCAATTAAATCGTATAAGAATCGACAATGATGTAATAAAACATGAATTCAGCGAAAACGGTAAGGAATACAAAAATTTACAGAGAGAAAAAGTGTTAAAAAATTGCTTATCTTTATGATAAAAATTAGATCACCCCCACCAAAAAAATACGAGCAGGTTACTTTAAGGGTAGGGGTAGTTTTCGCACCCTGTTAATGGAATAACTTCAATTCAAATGTCAAAATGTGCCATCTGTCGGAACATACTAGCACACCAAATTTCATTAAGTTCATACAGGGCGTTACTAAGTTATTGGCAAAAAAATAAAATTTTATGTCAACTTTGACGGCCTCTAGCGGCTAAACGAGACAACTTGGTATATAAGTAAGTTTAGTTAAATCGACTTATTTTTACGTCAGGAGCATGTGGTAGCTCGTTGTACACGGAATATTGGGACACCCGGTATGTGTATAAAAAAACGCTATAATGACATCTGCGGTTTTACAAGCGAAGACACCATTTTAGATGACTACAATTAACTCGTATGTACTGTAAATTTAGATTTAATCTGATGTAGCAACTTGGTAATCTGACTTTTGGGCTATTGTGTAAGACAATGATTAAAATACAACAAAAATATGAATACGAGTACAACGTATTAAGACGAAAAAAAAAACAAAATTAACTTTAAGCCTCGATTTAAAAACAACAAAATTAAAATATTCGAATCGTTAAGTGACCGAAATGACATATTTTTTCTACTCCGGTCCCCACCAAAAATAATAAATCCCGCGTTGTCTCACCACACGTTTCACAAATAGAGACCCGTCTGCGAGACACATACGTCATATGGTAACAATGTATTTAATTGTGGAGGGCCTACTTCGCCAGTCACCATCGAGCCTCGAGAGAAGAACAAATATTATCTTAAAGTGTTCAGGCACTTCAGGCCCGAGCAGGAAAAAAAAAACGAAATATTCAACACTTAAGTAAATAAACAATTTTTTAAGGAGCACCAGTCATCCATGTGGGAAGAAGCCGTGAAGGAAGCGCGCTCTGCGACCTAATGTCGTTTTTAAGTGATATGTAGGTTACGATTTGCTCTCTGATAAAGACTCTTCAATAGTTATGGTGTTTTTTTTTTGAGATAATTACGCGTACGTACTAATGAGGGAATTCCTGAAAATTTGAGTCTGTAGAGTGTTACACAAATAACAATTATAATTAAAAATGGAATCGGTATTTTATCTCATCAAGATCGATTCTAAAACAAACATCGTTAGCGGTGTCGTTAAGATTGTTTTATTCTAAATTTCACGAGTGGAATCTTGATTAAACTGGACAGTGCTCATGTTAAATAAAAACCTCCGTTATTTATGTTTCTTACCTCTTTATTTTTGTCGACTGAATGAAAATATTTTTCTATAATAATGACACAGGCACACAAAATAAAAATAAAAGTCGAATGCTAGAAAGAAGACATATGTATTCTCGTGCATTTTGATCCGGTGAAACGGTCCGTTTTGTCCGATTGGCTCTTCCATTTTTCCTCCTAACCTCAAAAAACACCATGAGAATGCCCGAAAAATCTCAAACAAGGAAATGAAAAGCTTAAATGAGCTAGAATTGAGACCGATCTGAGGTCAGAATCAGCCGATTAGTTTAAAAAGTACCTAAAGAATGCCAATGAAAATCCAAAACAAATAAAATAAAAGCTTAAATCAAAAATGTTATACCTAACATAACCTGAGATAAGAACTTTAAACCAAAAACTTAAACCTATTATAAATTAAGACAAGAACTGTTATATTACTAAGACAAGAACTATTAAGGTTTAGAGTTCTTGGTTTACAATTCTTTGTGTAAAGTTCATGTCTTAGAACATGTTACATTTAGAGTTCTTGGTTTCTTGATGCAAAGTTTTTGCTTTAAGTTTTGTTAGATCTAGAATTCTTAGTTTAAAGTTCTTTATGTAAAATCATTGCCTTGTTTTTAGTAAAGTCGATGAAAGACGTTAACTTTACACAAAGAACTCTAAACCTTAATAGTTATTACATTAGGATCTTAACCGTTCTCATCTAAATTTATAATAGTTTTTTTTAAGTTCTTGTCTCAGGTAATGTTAGGTTAATAATGTTTAGTTTAAAGTTCTTGGTGTAAAGCTCTTGCCTTAGGTTATGTCAGGTTTAGGTCATTTTTAGGTGTTTCTGAAGTTATACCGAAATTCCTTACTAATTCTGACCTCAGATTTAGTTTCAGCGACCGAAATTGCGTATAGATATAGTGATCAACTCATGTGTCCATTTTATTTGGTAGTTTTGACTTTTCGATCATTTTTAAGTTCTTTAAGGCTATATCAGAATTTCAAACTGATCGGCCAATTCTGACCTCAGATTCGGCCTCAGCGCCCCAAAATACGTATTGAAATGGTGGTCAGCTCATTTAAGCTTTTTATTTACTTGTTGAGCTTTTTCAGGCATTCTTAAGATGTTCTTTGAGATTAGGACAAATTCAAGAGCCAATCGGGCAAAATGACATCGGATTCGTGTTCAGCGGGTCAGAATGCATGAGAATACTTATTAAATACATGGGAATAGATCTGCCTTCTAGCACTCGACTTTTTTGTGTGCCTGTGTAACTACTGTACGTGGTAGGTACAAATCAGGTACCTACATCTAGGTAAAAAGTAACTCCTGAAGCTATCTAGGGATCCATTTAGGACCACTGCGCGTAAAAACTTATTATCAATCGAGTGTTTATACGCACGAACAGTGGCGTGAGTATACAGGGGCAAGATAATACGCTAAAATACGGTTTATATTTGATTATCAAAGAGTTATATAGTGCCAGCTCTGAGTGACAACATACTTTCCCGAACCTTATACATTATATACTTTTACGAAAGAATTACACATTCCATGTAATTTTACATAACCAAACGTAGGTCCGTTGTGGTCAATGTTATGTTATGTATTTTTACACATATTTTTTCTGTGTATCAATGTATTTCTAAGAATATCCATATTTTTTTAATAAAACCATTTTTTAAATTTTGACCGAAGCAACGAATCCCTTTGTGTTCTAAACTAAAAATCGCACGATAGAGCTGCTGTGCACTAATGCTGTCTTCATACAAGCACAAACTACTTACATAATGTATTTTCCAAAAAATGCAATAAACTTTTTTTGCATTTGGCGTAAACTTTTTGGCGGTTACTGTACTTTGAAAAATGATTAGTTTTTTCAATCGAATCAAAAAACCCCGTTTACTCAGCCCCCTGAATTACTAGTTAAGTCACTGTAAATATTTATACATAAATCTAAAAAAAAGCTAGCAAATATTGACAAAAAAATATATCCTGTCGATAGAAATGTCAACTTAACGACATAATAAGCGAAGAGATACAGCACAAAGCCGCTAGCGAAACAGAGAGAACGTCTCAAATACAAATTAATTTACACAAGACACAACGCCGATATACAGCCAGTACACGAGCTTCGGCTAATATAATTTTATTTACATATAAATACATGGGTAATTTAAACGAGCAAATGACTGAAATGAGGTTCTTAGACGTTTACTGACATTAACACCGGTAATATAGTGGTATCACAGAACGGCCTACTTGATGATTATATAACGATGTTCCCGCCTCCCGTGTGCGAGTATAGAATTAACACGCAGGGCTGGATTTTATATAGTTTCTTATTAAGCTTCGAAATATTGTTTATGCGATCGGATCCCGGTTGCGTGCTAAAACGAGTCATATAGAAATGTTCACACGCACGTAGCTTTAATGCATCGGCGGCCGCTCTGTAGGGACCCAAGGGCGCGAGCCTCCCATAGGTATTAAGAGAATACGTCACATAATGTAGATATCTGTTCAAAAAGAGACCGAACTTTCACCGTAACACGCGAAATATCGTGGCTTCCGAAAAAGCCCCAACTAGAGAAATCCTTCAAAGAAGATTGAAAGAAGGCAAAACATGACCGAAGAAGAGTCAAAAGTTGAACGACTTTCGAAGTCAACAAATTATGAACATGTCAGCTTCATTTTTAGGCTAGTAAAGACACTATGCTTCGTATTTGACAGACCCTATGCAACCCCTACCAACGCTGGTATCCTTCAGCCAGGGAGGTAATGATAAATCTTCTTAAAGTGAAGGCTTTGTCATCGCTCTCAACAAAAGAGATCACTAATAGAAACGGTACTTCATAGACCAGAAAGGTGTGTGCTGAAGATAACAAACAGGAAGAAATCATTCACATAAAGAAGACATAGAGAAGAGAAGAGTTATCGCTGGAGTGACAGATTGAAGAAAAACGTCGGTGTTGGTTTTGGAACGGTGCAGAAGATATAACAATTACTTACTTCCTCCAAATAAAGATCGCTTATTTATCAAGGGCATTAGTGAAAGGGGTATTTGTGGAAGAGCACATGTTAGTCAACCAGGACGCAGCATCCAATGCAGAATGAAGGGGTAGCAACGAGATACAAAATTAGGACACATTTTAAACTTCACAAAAAAAAACTTCGATGAGGTAAAAATAGTTGCTGAATGTAGCCAATATCTGGAAACCACCGAGTGAATGCCTGAGTATTCAAACGACATGGAGCATGAATGGTAGCGTCAGTGTTACAAACTGTGAGTAGGGTAAAACCCTGTGACGAGTAACAGCTGTCAACCAGTAAGTTTGCAATTTCACACAAAACCACAATGTGCTGATCTGCAATTCCGGGTACGTACTGGTTATTTTCTTTGGTCTCATCAAATACAGCTGCAGGGGTAGTCGATAAACAATTTTTTAATGCACAAAATGTGGGAAAATTCTTTTTACATTGTAGTTATTCATTTTTATTTCCTTATAATGATATGTACGATTTATTCACGGAAAGAAACAAACCTTGAGAGGGAATATTTTTGCTGCATTTATTTGTAATATGAAAAACGTTCATCTGTCTAGATCGCAATTGGTTTTGACTAAAACACCAGTGTGTTATTTTATTATTACAGAGCCTCACAAATAAAATTATTACGAGTCGCTACTGCTAACTTACTGTTAACGTAAGATAACGTAATGCACATGATTTTTCTTAACGTTATCCACAAAAGGAGATTTAATTTTCAATCGAGTCGATAGAAAATTGAACAGCAATCAAGAAGTGTACTCTTTAAAAGTCAACCTTCTACATATAAATAAATATGAACCATTTCGATAAAAGACACGCATACCTACACTTATCTTAAATATTCTTTCATGTACAACGCTGGGAGAGTTAACTGGGAGAGTAAAATGATAAAGATAAATTTGAATGTGAACCATTTGTATTCACAATACCGTAAGGATATACCCAAAAAATGATTCAAAAATGTATAATTGTTCTGAGTGATACGTGGTTACGTATCGACACATGTGATACGAGTGATAGTGGATGGGAAATATTGTTTATAAGATGAGTGCTAATTTTTACATACAGGGCTGCAAATAATAATCATCAATGTCTAATTTCTGTATTTGCTAAATCATTATGTGAATCGCCAGTCACATTATTTTCTGATTCTTTCGGAAACTAATTCTTAAAAAAAAGTTTATGAAACTGCTAACAGTAGTTTAATAAATGAAACTGATTGTCTAACTTGGTTCAACTTATTTCTAATATGGACCACGGTAATTTTTTATTACTTTTTTTATTGCATATGAAAGCCTTAATTAAACATGGATTTGTTAGAGTACAAAAGTACGTTTGAGTTATTAGTTTTATGTCATTTTTTTTCCATTGCAGATAACAGTTTTTTGGGCTTGAGAGTTACCGTCCATAAAGAAGGACTGGGTGCTCTGACGTAATATTCTGTGACGTAAGCAGACAGAAGTCTAGTGCAACAATGCGGCGATGCACAGTCATTTTCGATGCTTCGCTATATTTAGCTCTTATTCTATGGCCCACCTTCTTCTGAACATGGGCAATAGATTGAGAATGGAGGAGGAATATGAGGAGGATGAAGGTCTTAGGTATGGCCAAGGCATGGCAGATTGAACGTAAGCAGCCTTTTTTTTTTAAAAAAAGGCCTTCTAAGAACTTAAAACTATATTTTCTCGAAATCATAGTTTTGTACCTGGTTGTCATGATTGAAGAAAAAAGTACTCAGCCGATTGCTATAATTTTTTAATATGTTATTGTACACATTTATAGCTATAGCCCGGACTAAATTAAAAAATATAGGCAACGAACTTTCCGATTTTCAGTCGATTTTCAGACCTCAACATTTTTGAGGTCTGAACATCGAATCGAATTTTTCGGTGAAAAAAGTTTATTTTGGTCCGGGCTATACCAAACGACTTTAAAACTTAACAATTTGCATTTTTTTGTTTTTTTTTTTGTCAGATGTTCCAAACGGCCGAAATCATGTAAACAGTCATTTTTAATGTTTTATTGAAAAAAAATCGTGTGATCAAAAAAACCAATGTAACAATTCAAAACATTATGTCAGTGTTCTTAAAGTATGATTAAATAAATACACATTCAAAATTTCAAAACGATCTCTTGTTTTCTTTTCTAAAAAAAAAATTGTTTAAAAAATTGTCTTCATTGTCAAGGCAGAAAGTATAAAGTTGCATATAACTGACTCAGTCGTATCTGGAAATTTTGAAAATAGCATTTTGTCATTTATTTGTGAACAGTGTAAAACTATTAATGTCGTTTATAGAAAAATACCGATATTCTAAAAATATTCTTATTATAGCTTCAATACTTCATAGTGTGAGGTCACACGTTTATAAACACTTAAATCATAAAAAAGGAAATATTGTAGGTACAACACGTGAACATTCTTCACTGTAACATAATTTGTATTTCAGATAAATTCTAAACGGCTATGTATGTCGCACGGCGCTTGCATTTCTTTGGTATAATTTTACCTCGGAGTGATGACGTCACTTGTAAGCGCTGAGGCCTTCTTTCTCGACGGTAACGGCTTGAGTAGGCTTACCAACAGCGTCATCTATTAGCATTATCCATAGTTCTAATGAAAATATATGAAATAGTTAAATTAAATCCCGCACAGCCGCGACGCCTATTACGACCTTACATTAGCAACACATCGCACCACAACGAACGATAAATAAAGATAAATTACTCGTTACCTTAAAGTATTATCGGCCTGCGTCTCGTCGAGTAACGCGCGCGTATTGTTGCCGCGAATATTACGGAATATTATCAATAATAAATAGTAATCAGGGGGGCTCGAAACGCGCCACGCCGGTATTTATACAAGTAATGACGCGCGCGCTATTAGATGCCATTCAGAAAATTAAAAAGTACTCTTGAATAGAACCGAGGCAGGCCTGATATGTGTCGGTACGAGTATAATCCTTTCGTACGGCAGTAACATACAACACGTCTTAAGGCCAGTACGAGTGTTTTATAATAATGCGCAGGTTAAAATGTACAATGAATCCCATTCACGGGTCGGATTTATTATTTCTCGCGTCTGGCGACCATCCACGAGGAAGGTTAGTTATTTATTTACAGGTTTATGGGTATTTTTAACAAAGGACGATATGCGGGGTAGACCGGGGTTAGTTACCTACGAGTGCGATTTGGAACACACCCCTTCAACCCCCAGTGTGACAAAAGGTTACACGGTTCTGCAAAGAAATAAACATGCAAGAAAATAGTTTTTTTTTTTTTACGTCATTTTCTCGAGATTCTTGCAACACGTCAGAATTCCGAATTAGGATGGGACTGATTTTTTTATTCGAATAGAATTACAATTCAGTATTATCTCCTTCGAAATAACTTCCTTGGGAAGCCACACAGCGCTGGAGACGGTTCTTCCATTCCTCATAGCAGTGCTGGAACTCATATACTGGAATAGCCTTCAGCTGATCGGTTACAGCCGTTTGAATGTTTTCTATGGTCCCAAAATGACGTCCCTTGAGGTGATTTTTCAATCTCGGACACTCTCAATGGTTCCATAAAACGGGGATCATTTTCAATCGATTCCAAAAAGCCAAGATACCTTTCTCTCCTGATGTCCTTTTGTTCCTTCGAAAGGTTTTTTGGAACCATTTTTGCACAGATTTTTTTCATCCCCAATTCGTTAATCAAAATCTGATGAACAGTGGTGTGAGTCAAATTTAACTCTTCCCCGGTCATTGTTGTCGTCAACCGACAATCTGAATGCACAAGATCCCGTATTATATCGACATTTTCATCGGTTCTTTGAAGATGAAGGCCTTCCGCTGCGTGGTTCATCTTCAATCGACTCTTCCTTCTGAGAATGCCTTAAACCACCGAAAAACCTAGGCTCTCGAAAATGCACTGCCTCCATAGGCGTGTTGAAGTTTTGCAAAAGTATCCGCCCTGTATAAGTCTGAAGCAAAACCTGATAGCACACTGTTGTTCAAAATTAATGACACTCATTTTTAAAACGCACCAGAAAAAAAATGGTTTACGAAAACAGTAACAAAGACCAAACTCTAAGAATTTCAAACTTGTACTGAAAGTGAATTACGTGTTAACCTACCGCCCTTCCTAGTCCCGTCTCTGCACTGTTGTAATACGGGCGCTACGTTGCCAGGCTCATTACTTAATTTACACACCTCGTACATATGTACGACCTATATTCCATGGTTTTGGCGTTGCTTAGGCCCCTTGTTACGTCGTTTATGGATGGATTTTATTTTCTGTACGTTCTTCAGGGACTTAAAAATGCATGTGTAACAATAATAAATAATAATTTTGGATATAAATAAACAATTATTTATCAACATCAGTTTATTTGGTAAAAATATCGTTTTGTAGCATACCTACATTAGAAAAAAATTTTTATGGTAAATTTGTTTTCAGGGTTTTGTTGGAAGGTTGATTATGAATCTGAAGTAAAGAATTGTCGATTCAAAAATCCAAGATGGCGGAATCAATGTGGCTCACCCTTTAGATGCAATTATTTTGTGAAAAATGTATGAATATTAAAAGTTTTCATTACTTTTCGCAGTGACGGATTGTTTCATTGTCTTTGTTTCCAGCAAATATATGTTTTTGCTTATTCTTGCTGATCCTGTTTTTGCTGCTGTTCCTGCATTTTTACATCCATCTTACAAAATTTCATTTGTCCAAAAAATAATTTATTTCAAGTATTCCACTCAGTTGAAACATTGATTACAATTGGAATATTTTAATAGATGCACATTACATATTCTTTCTGATGTACCTAAATAAATATGGTTTATAAACTATTTTTAAAGCAGTACATATACATATATCAAAACAATGGTATTTTTCAAGACATAATTGTTGAAGAGTATTCAACATTTTCATTTTCATTTTTTTTTAGATTCTGTGTCACTTTGGAGTGTATTTTTTTGCTTTTTTTTGGAGATATCAACGGTCGAACAGAACAGAAACCCAAATCAATTATACAGGCTTACTGGTAATTCGACCAATTCCCTTTAAAGAAGGGTCCTTTTTATAAATTAAGTTGAAAAAGTGACTGTAGAATGCTAAGCATATTGCTCTCCTATATGTATTATATCAAAATTACAGTTGAGATATTTAAGTTTTTGTAGAAATTTAAAAAAAAAAAAAGAGCGCCGGTCTTCACCTTAGTGTTAAAATTGCCAATAATAATTATTTAGGTGTTCTACTGTTGTTCTCATTATAATTCGCATAATTTTTCTGATAAAAATTGTATTAACACATGAATTGTTTCATTCAAATCCAAATGTGGTAAAACGCCACTAAACCAAACTATCGAGTGCCATTGTGTTTTGAAAGTTTTCCGTTTATATTTGTGTTGTATTCATTAAAAATTATAATATTAGTATTATTTTGTGAGTATTATAATGAATGGTGTATTATGATTAAAATGAATCAGTATTGTTGTGTATCTCGCTGTTCGTCCTGGATTAAGAGGGACTCCCAATTAACTTTTCATATATTTCCTGAACAAGGAAAGCACCAAGTTTCCCTGGTAAATAAATTTGGTCAAAAGGAACATATAGATAGACGTAAGGCTTGGATATTAAAACTAGGATAGGAAAGCCCATCAGTAAATTTATGAGAGTCTGTTCTCTTCATTTTGCTGAGGATGATTACTTTTATCGATGTAAATTTTAGTATATTTAAAATTAATGTAAAAATATTTATATTATTATTGTCTGTTTCAGCTAAATATTCAAAAAAGCAGAAGATACTGAAAAAAACTGCAATACCTTCAAATTCATGAATTCATGAATGGCCTGCATTCAGAACATGTTCACCATCATAAACACACTTTGAATTTACAGTACTATCTAACTATTCCATATATTTCAAGTTAATCAATTTAATGTCTGCCATTATACTTAAAAATGTTTTCAATAAATATATTAAACAACTTTGTAAAAAAAACACATGTATACCTTAAACGAAATTATTAAATTTTTTCAAAATAAACCGATCTAACCTAAAAATGTATCTTTCACAGGTATCTTCTATCAATCTAAAAATCAAAATAAAACCATTACAATTATGCCAACAACTTGTCATAACATAATATAAAACAAAGTCGCTTCCCGCTGTCTGTCTGTCCCTATGTATGCTTAGATCTTTAAAACTACGCAACGGATTTTGATGCGGTTTTTTTTAATAGATAGAGTGATTCAAGAGGAAGGTTTATATGTATAATAGATGCATAATATAGTAGAGAAACACTGATAATTTTAGAGGTTTCTAATGTGATGTCGTAAACCGTGCGAAGCCGGGGCGGATCGCTAGTAAACGATAAATCTAGATATATGTTATCACAAAAGGTGTTTTTAGGTAGTAGGTAAATAATAAAGTACAACACACAAATCATAAATTAAAGTGACAAATTGAATATAAAACACATTAAAAACAACGCAAGAACACGCAACTAATTGCAAAATAATTAGTTCGCAATTTTTCCGCACTGGCGCTGGCATCTTAAATTCTGACGCCTATTGCATTTCCATGATGACTTTGCTGACATTCCAGATTTTCCAGAATGTCTTGTACTTTTTTTGCAACAAAAATAAATCGCAGAAACAGTGTAAAAATGAAGCCTCTACATTAGAATCCCCCCTCATTTGGCATCAAAGTTTGGCAGAAAAAAAAAACCAAACCAAACACGAACTAAAAACTTCCCGCATGTTCTATTTTTTATAGTCGTCGTAAGCAATTACTCACATTCACAAAACGAAACAAAAAAAAGAAAAGTAAGAGATCTAGTATCGCGCCACAATCTCGTCCGTATTCGCTTACGTTTTTTTCACTGACACCGTGTTTTCCCTTCTGTAATTTCATCTGACACCGACATTAATTTCCAACAGCTACCATTCCGTCCAAGAGAGAGAGAGCGAGAGTGGGACCTCCCTCGATAATTCTTTGCGAGGGCATCCGGCGTTTTCGAGGCAGGTGTTAAACGTCACTGGACGTACCCTCGTCTGTGTACGGCGAGAACGAGAAAAAAAACACGGAGAAACGCGGCGGCAATGTTTGGTATCGCGTACTGCCACTGGTTTATTGGTATGCCGTTTGTTAACATAATTCCCGATTTCTGGTTAGATCGATCTTTTCGGTGTCAGTGTGCGGTAAAGTATTCAAGAGATATCACGTAACAAAAATATTTACCGTCGCATAGACGAAAACATTGGGAGAAAATGTGTTTATTTACTAGATGGTCTGAAATTTGCAAAAGATGCACGCATACGGAGAAGAGGGAAGCTCAACAACACACTCCAGGACTTGTTAAAAATACACACTAAAGGATAATGTTAAAAATAGCCGATTTTTGACTGCTCGGGGGAAATGCATGTAGTCCAGAAAAAATGATTGATTGCTGTCAAAAAACATGAAATATGACCCATGAATACTTCAAATGACTGGGGAAATGTCAACTTCACCCCTAAAACTGTAAATACCACCCCAAAACCGCTAAAAATAGATAATTTTCAGTTTTGGTCAGATAACTCATATAAATCACAAATAACAGTTGGGGATGGTTTAAAAATAATAACATCTATAAAAAAACATAACATCAGTAAAAATATGAAATCGATGAGAAAATGTCGCTTTTACCCTTAAAAAATATAAAAACTACCCCCAAATGTCTTATTTCCGATTCCTAAAAATTGCTGATCTCGGGTGTATCTTGGGAACGCTTGACACCAAGAAAGAATGATTGACTAAATATTTTGACATTCACTTGGTCACTGCAATTGACATTAACTTAGTCACTATTTTATTTTTAAATCATCCCGAATCTCATTTTTTCTAGTTTATAAGTATTTTCAGGCAGGAGACAAAAATGAGCTATTTTTGGCAGTTTAAAAGTTGTTTTTATTTTTTAGGTGTGAAAAGAGACAATTTTCCAGTCAGATTGATGTACTAAATACTTCTTTTACTATTTTTGAACCAGTTTTAATCATTTTATTTGGGTCAAGAAAGTCCTTCTATTAAAGTCAAAAGATATGGGCTATAGCAGTTTACAAGTTTTTTTTTATATTTAGGGCTGCAATAGACTTTTCCCCGAACATGTGATATATTATGGAGAAATTCCGTTCATTTTTTTTATTTCAGATGAACAGAACAGCCGAAATCATGTCATACGTCAAGCAACTTACTTTTCGCATGGGTCTCTTTCAAAAGTTGTAGAGTCGATTTCATTCAATGTTTGATGTTTACTAGAAAATTTTATGACAGACTGTTGAAATATTAATAAACGCAATTTGAAAAAAAAACACGATAAACTTTGGTGGTAAACACAAGTGCAAAAACTTTAATCCGCTATATTAACTATATTATATTACCTATACTGATCAAATTTGACCCGGACTGATAACCGAATCGGTAAAAGTTTGAGCGGGATATGTAAATTAGTGTGTGTTTGGCAGCCATTTGTTTACGACGCGAAAAGTTTGTCTGGCGATTTTTACTATGGAAAAAATAATTGAACAACGAGTTTGCTTTAAATTTTGCGTTTCCAATGGAATTACGGCTACAAAATCATTGAAAATGTTGCAGAAGTGTTTTTAGGAGTCTAGTCTATCGAGAACGCAAGTATTTGAGTGGCATAAAGCATTCAGTGAGGGTCGTGTGGTCGTAGAAAACTTGCCTCATGCGCATCGTCCATCCACCTCTGTTAACGACGATAACATCGAAAAAGTGAAAGAAATTGTTCTCGAAAATCGCCGTGTTGGCATTATAGAGATAGCAGAGGCTCTCAAGATCTCTTATGGATCGACTCAACACATTTTGGTTGATGTTTTGGGTATGAAGCGCGTCGCCGCCAGAGTCGTCAATCAAAAGACCTGAATTTTTTGCAAAAAGAACGTCGAGTAGAGGTCGCAAAAGAAATGCTTGCCAACATAGATGATGACCCTACATTCATCAAACGCATCATTACTGGTGACGAGACGTGGGTTTATGAATATGACGTCAAAACCGCCCAACAATCTAGCGAATGGCGAGCTAAAAACGAGCAGAAACTGAAACAACCACGTCAAAGTCGGTCGAAAATCAAGGTGATGCTCATCGTTTTCTTCGATTACCGTGTGGTTCACCATGAATTTGTTCCAGAGGATCAAACAGTCAATAAGGAATACTACTTGGCCGTTTTGAGGCGTCTATGTGAAGCAATTCGTCGTAAACGGCCGGATTTGTAGGCAGACAATTTATTTATTTTTCACCTCGATAATGCACCGTCACATTCTAGTCTGATTGTGACTGAATTTTTGAAACACGAAACAAAAGTCATCGCTCAGCCACCGTATTTTTTCCTGTTCCCGAAACTCAAATATCCGCTCCCAGGAATACGCCATGAGTCGATTGAGGCCATAAAAATTAATTCGCTAAAGGAACCAAAGGCCACTCCGGCCGAGGCCTATAACAAGTGTATGGAAAATTGGATTAACCGTCGGCATGCTTGTATTGGCTCAAAAAGAGCCTATTTTGAAGATGATAATACGGATTTGTATTAAAATACATAAAAATGTTGCTTTTTTTTAACCAGTCCGGTCTTTGATTAGTATTTCTTACATAAAAAACTCTAGTTGTAGTTGATGCGATTCGGAGAAGTCAAACTTTAGGTGCATGTAATTGTGGAACATAAATGGTAGTGACATTAACTTGGTATATTAGCACAATAGCTTGGTAAAGAAGCATAAATAGTTATTACCTTACCAAAACTAAAATATTCATTACAATAGATCCAACCTTTAATTTCACCCAGCCACCGGAAATTTATGGTGCATAGCGTGTCGTATTGCTTCCTACCCACACGATGAAAAATAAAATACAGTATTGGAAAAATAATTTCATTTCATAAATAGGCAAATCGAAAGTGATGTCCACAAGTGATCTTTTTTCCGTATATGCGCGTCTACCCGTTTTCAAGTTATAAGGTAAAAGTAAGTACATGCAAATAAGTAAGATGGTTTTGTTTTTGTGAGCAATCACTGACACGAAATGCCAGTGAAGTCCCACGGAGTGATTTCATTACATAAATATAAATTAAGTTTTCATTACGTCAATAAATTTTTTTATTCATTAGCTTTTACCTCATGACTGGAAAATAATTAGAAGGATTTTGAATAGGTATTTTTACCACTACGTAAAGAACTCAAACACCTTTCAAATGAAGCCCAATTTGATGTTTAAAATTGTTTATTTGACGGCACCTGTAGCCCCCTATATGAATTTTCGAACTCAATTCACTTCACTTTCGAGTTCAAGAAAGAATTTTGGAAACAATACATGAGATTCACACTACATCTCCTGGAAAATGTTTTTTAGTTCTATTCGAAAAAGGCGTCAAAAATGTTTAGAACAACGTGAAGGCCTAGAAAGGCAAAAAAAAAGAAGATGAAGCTGCCGGAATTTGAACTCAGGCCATCAGGTTCAAAGACAAACACTTTACCATTATATCAAACTGCCTACAGCTCAAGCTGCCAAAAAATTGCTTACATGTCAGACATATTGAAAAAATTAGGTAAGACATCCTTTTTCTATCATAGCCAACTTGAGGTCAAATTTATTTGAATACTCACTAGATAAGTGTGCCCTCATTCTACACAATTACATGTTTTCAGAGGGAAGATATTTACTCTGTGTCTCTAAATTAAAAAAAAGGTGTCGCAGAATTGAAAATGTGTGTTTTACTAGGAGTATGTAAATAAAATATACTGTTTATGTTTAATACACTTCAAGGCAGAGAGGATCTTGAATATCGCTTTATTAAATCTGTAACAGCAATTTTTACGAATTTTAATATTGAAGATTGATTGAACTAGATATGGAAATAGTGAGCTACCTTAGGCAGTGATTTTTATCGCAAGTGAAGTCTTCACAAATTGTAATTTGCCCGTGGGCCGAATTTGTAGACTTTTTTGAAGCAAATAATGTTCTTTTGTAGTAAACGTAGCCTAAGAATAAAAAAGGAATTAAAGTGGCTGCCCATTGAAACAATGTATACAGAATTATTTACCTAAATGTATATTATTTTAATTATAACCCGGCTCTAAATACTCTAATTACGAGTATGAAGTAATTGATCTTAATACAAATTAAACAGATATATCTCCAAAAGCAGCAAAACCTATAAAAGTTGTGTAACGTGAACAAACTGTTCCATGTTTTTATTTTTCCACATAATACCGAAATGATAAAAGTAGAAATATACAAACTATAAATAGAAAATTGAATGCAATTAACGTTTTATTTGAGGATTTTGCTGTACACCTTACCGTTTGTAAGTCATTTGCAAAATTTTAAAATGGTTTTTTTCAATATTCGGAACTGTATTTATTCTGTTTTCAGGATATTCCTGGAATTAATAAAAATCTGAAAACATCACCAAGAACTTTAAAAAACGCATTTTTTCTTTAACTTAACTTATTATGGTTTAGAAGCTACCAATGCAGTCCTGTCGACAAACAGTTGCCTAATAAATCACTACTTTTTAAAACACAAGGTATTTTAATTATACCACATTAATGAGATTAAATCTCAAAATAATAATAAACCACATTATATTTCCACTCTTTACACATAAAAATGTGATATCTGAATGTATATATTTTAAAAACCTATAAATTCATACGGCACATGAATATTTTATTTTACATTATGCTCCCCCCAAGGCTCAGAATGCCGATTAAAGCTGATATTACAATTATTCAAGCTGATATCTTAAAACGTTCTTGTGTTGTCGCGTAAAAAAAGTTAGCAGACAGACAGTCTAAACATTTTTTCGTCTAACTTTCAGAAGATTTTAAACCTATTTAGGTAATCTAATTTCATTTTAAATTATTTTCACCGATACCAGGTACACTTTGTAACGAAATTTTCATTAATTTCTTTTCATTAATTCTATGTTTTGCGTAGTCGCTATAATTTAAGACAGCATTTTTAGCACGAAGAGAGTTGAGTTTCGAAGCGGCTCTCCAGGAGTAGGTACGTGATTCAACGATATATTTTGCTTGAATGAGGTTTTAATAATCTTGCTTTATTTTGATAATCCTTTGATATTTGTATGTTTCTGTTGAGAAACCTTGTGTGGAATTATAAACTCTAGCTGTGTTTATTAATATTTTTTGTATTTATTTGGTTAATTTAGGAATTTTCACTGTGGACACGAGGTACCTTTTGAATTATTGAAAGGACTTTCGTGGGCCTATTTTAATTTTTGGTAATATATAGAGCGGATATTTTGAGTGTGGAACTGTTTAGGACCGTATCGTCCAGGCCCTAATATATCCACCTGTTGAGCGAGTGATATAGGCTATAGACGATCAATAACGGACTCGAAGCTGTTAGAGGCCATTTTGGTTTTCCACGTATAGGAAAAATTTGCAGGCGGCCCGGGATTACCGCATTCCAATCTCAGGTAAGGCTCATTGTTATGTATGGTTATATACCTTTGATTCAGTCAAATTTTTGAAACGAAACAACCAAAACCTGACCTGAACTTCATTAGAATTGTTTTTTTTATCTATAGCTACATATCTCTCGTTCCTGCTTGGAATTTCCTGATTGTAGTGTAGTTTTTTGTGCTTTTTATCTGAATTTTTTTGTTTTTTATTACACAGCTCGAGTTTGTACTACGTTAGCTGGGATTCTCCACATAGAGTCACTATTTTATTTTTTTATAAATTATCGTTAAATCAGTGTGGCTTGGAACTCTACTGCTGTCCTGGACAGGGGTGTAGTTTTACCCTGGAGATTCGTTTCTTATTCAGTTTTTTTGTTTGTATCTGATAATAAGTAAATTTACTCTTGTTAAAATATTTTGCTTAATCATTTTTAACTTAATTAATTATGACACATTATTATAATTTGATAATAATTTTTGTACACTGGTTTCATATACCAGGTGTCCACTGTAATTTTGACTATCACGATTTTACTGGAATTTTAATATAATTTTCCTTCTCCACTGGTTATTTTTTAATAATATTTTAATACTATTATGCTTTGTCTGCAAAATTTGTAAGTTTCTAATATCTACACCATAAAGTCTAGCTCTGTTACTATTTCTTTGTTTGAACTTTTCATGCAACCTCACTGAACCATTGAAAGTCGAAGGAAGTTGTACCATTCGAAACCATCACAGAGATCGAGTCTGTGGATCCAATCCTTTGATGAATATATTGCTGAACAGCTGACTCGTGGAGTCACCAAGCCGTGCACGAGCTTAAGTCAATTAAGGACCACCAGATCCTTCATATCTCATCTCCCAAGGATATAGAGCGGTAAATTACTTCCATAATTCCTTTTTGGCCAGAAGAAGTGCTCCACTTATCTTAAAGAAATTATTGTTTAATCAGAGTCTTAATTGTCTCAAAACAATAAAAACTGCTACTCAAAAACTTGTATATATCTATAGAAACAATTTTTAATACATCGATTTTATCTTAATCTAACTGTAGTGTTGTCTTTTCATTAGCTGGCGCCCAACTTAAATTTTCAGGTTACAGTTATGTATTGAAAGGAATCACGTACTCACGACTCCCCTGAGTTAGTTGGAGCTACGTTCTGTAAGCTTTGGGGTAATTGCCAATACAAACACCAAGGTTTAATTGCAACTTCCACTCCACAATGCGAATGTGGACGTAAAAGTGTACACCCTGTAGGCACCGATACATACGCTCAACGTGAGACGTGTAGTGAACGCGGACGCCGCATTTTTTTATGCCTATTATGAGTGTTTCTTTCCAGTCGGCAAATATTTAAAAACGCTCGCAGGCAGGAATTTCTCGGTATTTCTTGTAAAACAAGAATTAACACGATCGAAAAGTTGTCAATATGCGAACCCGGTTGCTTCGCTCCGACGTAGAAATTCCCTCGGAGGGCACTTCGAATTTTATAACGTCCATGGATAGATAACGGAATCGAGAAAAAATGTACACCCAAAGAAATAGTTCGCTCAGGACGGTAAGTGAGTTTTACCGGTCTATAATTTTCTCTGAGATCGGTAAAATCTTTGATGTTTGACATATTGAATTTGCAACAAAATAAAAATGATAAAAGTACTTCCCCCAAAAATTACACAGCACCACAAAATTTTTTTTGGGAGGCACTCGAAACGGGACCATATCTCTTATATGTTTTTGGGGTCGTTAATCACGAATCTGAACTCCAAATTGCTGTGGCACATCAAATTTTTGTTTTAACTTAAAAAAGCGTCCAAAAGATATTGCTCAATTTTTGAGCGTTAATCAAATAAAAAAGATATTATTACGGGAAGATAGTTGAAAACAATATAGTAAAACATTTGTATAACCAAAATCTAAAAATTCAACGTCAATTCCCAAACTCCCAAATTCAAAAATCCAAACTCTTGAACTCCAATTTTTTACTATATAATAAAAAACTTACGCGTACATCATTTTTAAACAAACAAATACTATCACCATAACCTAACAATCAGGATCAACCCAAAATCCAAAACCTACAAATCCTATGCTCTTAATATCCAATCATTCAAGTTCAAACCCACAATCTCGAACCTTGGCCTGTCAGCCTAAACCCACAAACCCAAAACCACTAACTCAAAAACCTACAAACTTTCAGTCACTAAACCAAATTCACTGACCCTCGAACCTAAATCAACAAACCCACTCACCCTAACTAACAAAATCACAAACTTAATTTACAAATCCTACAAACCTACAAACTTTCAGAGCAGAATCAGCCCAAATCCTAAAACCCAATGAGCCTATGCTCTTAATATCTAGCCTTCAAACTCAAACCCACAATCTTGAACCTGCCCCTAAATTAAAATCCACAAACCCACTACCTCACATACCCACCCACTCTTACCCACAAAATCACAAACATTAACTCACAAACGACTCTAAACAAACCAAGTTTAACACAACAGAAAGATAAATGATTGTGTTTATCTCTCTATTGTGTTAAAGTTGATTTGTTTGGAGTCGTTTGGTTAAGATTTTCCTTGTTTTGTGTTAAATGTAGTTTCATTTAGATTCGTTTGATTAAGATCTTAATATGTTTTCCCTTCTGTTGTGTTAAATTTGATTCGTTGTGAGTCTTTTGGTTGAGATTGTTGTGTTTACCATTCTGTTGTGTTCAATTTGATTCGTATAGAGTCGTTTGGTTAAGATTCTTGTGTTTGCTTTTCTGTTGTGTTAAATTTGATTCGTTTAGAGTCATTTGTTTAAGATTCCTGGGTTTGCCTTTCTGTTGTGTTAAATTTGATTCATTTAGAGTCGTTAAGATTTTTACTATATAGTAAAAATTGGAGTTCAGGAGTTTCGATTTTTTTATTTGGGGTTTATTGGCGTAGAATTTGTAGATTTTGGTTATACAAATTTCTTACTATATTGTTTCCAGCTATCTTCCTGTGATAATATCATTTTTTATCTGATTAACGCTCAAAAATCAGAGTCCAAAAATCAAGAAATTGCTCAAATTTCTTGATTTTTTTGGACGTTTATTTAAGTTAAAACAAAAATTTGATATGCTAGAGCAATTTGGAGTTCAGATTCGTGATTAACGACCCCAAAAACATATACGAGGTATGGTCCGGTTTCTGGTGCCACCAAAAAAAAATTAGTGGTGCTGTGTTATTAATAATGTCTAATATGTTGTCTAATAATGTCTAGTAATAATAATTTATATGTATAAATGAATTGTGCCTTAAATTTTTGGAAAGAAATTTTTAAAAAAATGTTTGAACAAGTCGATTTTGTCTTTCAGACGGATTTTGTTTAATAAACGGCATCTCTAGAATGTCTCTTATTTTTGATATATGACGTCATCGATAATTTTTTAAGCGACAACCATAATTTTTTCATAGAATTCGGAAAAGGACCATTTTTTGTGTACAGCAGTGTTGAGAAATTGTATGGTGATGAAGACAATTTTCGAAATATTCGACATTTAGAAATAATATATAAAATATTTCAGATTGACGAAATAAAAAGAATCTGTAATGAAACATACATTTTTTAGGCAAAATACATCACAAACGTTTTTGTAACTGCAAGTAATTAGTCTACTACATGAATATACATACATATATACGAAACAAAAGCCAAAACAATGACGATCTAGAAATACGATCTAGAAAAATGGTATTTACTGAAAAAATAAGTCTTCGAACAACAAAGAACGACGCGTCCAGACATTTTTTGTATAAACTTTCCCAAAAAGAAATAACGAATTTATTCCACGCTGTATATGGCTGTTTTGTCACAACTACGGTTTTGTTTCCTAATAACAAAAACAATTATTACCAGTGAAAGGAAAATTTCTTAAGTCATTAAATTCATATTTAGTGGGAGTCAATTGGAGACAGATGATGAAAATGAGAAAGCTTGACGCATTGGGTGTTCTTAAAATTTCTTACATAATCATCTATATTTCATTCTTAAAAAATGCTGTATGGAACAACTGCATAATAAACGAGAAGGTTTTTGTCTATTTTGTTAGGAGGAGCAAAAAACTAAGAGTGTGACATCAAAAGACTGTTCTTTCTCCCATTTTTTCCCAATATAAAAAATATAGCTGAAGAGACAAGAACATTGTAGAAAAAAAATAGGGAGGAAAAAAAATAAGCTACGAGAAACTCATTTCAGCATTCGACAAACAAGAAAATGGAGAGCAAAGAAACAAGCAATCATCAGGATAAACGAAAAATCAATTTAGAATATTATATTCTTGAGTGAGACAAACTGTAAAAATGGACTCAGATTAGACCTGTTGGAAATATAATGATGAATTTCTAGAGTCAAATAGATATGTTTGTTCACACAATCTGTGGAATCTGCTTTATAACATATAGGGTATTTTCTGTTAAATTTACGTCATCTACACTACTTGGGTTGGGTTAGGTTTACGTGAACGTCAATCACGCAAGTCCATCAAAAAAAAAAAGTTTTAATTTATCATATTTCATTAGATCAGCGTTTATATAATATATTTTTTTCTTATTGTGCAAGCACAGTAAGTAAATTTATACCATGTGTGAAATGAATCTTACTCTCGAAATGAGAAGAGAGGCGTTCATTAAGTGAAGTAGACGCAGAGGTTAGTGTGACGTTATAAAAATCCACTAAACTGCCCCCACTCCAGTCCTTGGCTTCTGTAATGTAGGCTCGGTTCTCGCTGAAACAGGGAAGGCATTTATTATTTCACATCTGTCATTATCAGGCAATTACATCTGTCCTTATCATCAATTATCCTTCAGTTAGGTCTTACTCTCTTTTCCATTTCTTGGATGGCTATTAATTTCATAACACATTCTGTATAAAGCAATATTATTAGGTACTACACATCGTAAAGATTATAATATTAATAGTCAACTACACACAAAAATAATACTGGTTTTATATAACTATAATGTTACCATATGTATATACACACACAGATATGTATGTTTTAATTGCACCTTTTGAAAATATTACAATTGAAACGTTGTTTCTTCGAATATATCAAAAAATCTGTTCAACACAACACCTCCACATATTCAAATTTATTACTCGATACGAACAATTAAAAACTATCATTGATAAGTTAACTGTTTTTTTCAGTGTACACGAAAATCGCTGTATTATTGTGGCGGAGGTCTTTAATCTTGCTATTTCGGCTCGACAGAGTTATTAAAACTTAAAAACATTGTAGGATACTCGTAAAAGCACGTAAACCTGGTTTCGCGGTGGGTATTTTTTTATCTGGCCACTTTACGATAATATTTGCAGAAGCTATTAAAGGCAGTGCCCAAGAGGTTTGTTCACCTCGTTGCAGAAATCCCAAATTCACCGAAAACACACCCCACGATGAACGCAAGATTTTTGACGACAGTAAAACAAGAAAGGGTGCAAATAAAACAACTGATCCATAAATTAAGGAACATCATATATGTCACACAGTGAAGAACACGTCTTTTATTATGTGACAGAATATTTTTATTTATACGAGTAAATAAAATATTTTCGACTAAGTAAGTACAGGATTATATACAGGGTGGATTCGTTACCCTCCTCTCATCTTCGTTATTTTTAGAGATACGGAACATTTACTTGTTATTTATTTTTATTTGTTTCAGTATATGCCGTCGGGAAAATAATTGAAAAATTCGTCGGGGAAAAATTTCATATTCATTTTCAACATGTCTGTTTGTCCATTATCTTAAGTGAATGTTGTGTAAATGTTAATTGTTTTTAAAAATAAGAAAATCTAATTAGTAATACCACGAATACCAAATAAGAAGTGGAGTAATCTATCTGAGATAAATCAAGATAAGTAAAAGAATTTTGGAAGGTGAATTAATAGAAAATTACAAAAAATCGATATATCTACCAGATGAATTTTGATACAACATCAAAAATCAAAATCAAAGTAATAATCCTATTGTAACTTTTGTTGCCTGAAGATGGTCATTTAGTGACCGAAACCGGTAGCAAGTCAGAAATAAAGGATTTGTGAGAAAAAGGCCCCTCTTGTCATTTATTTCCAAGACCATTTATTGGCAATATAGTTTTATTTATCAATGTTGTTCTTTATTTCAAAAAATCAATGTTTACTTCAGTCATTTTCAGGTATAACGACATTATTCCACATTGCAACGCTATGCAAAAGCGTAAAAAGCTATGCGCCAAATTGTAACCCAATCCTCATATGAATTTTACAAAAATTATCATGCATTACATATAATTTATGAATCGCCCTGTATAATTCTCATTCATCGACGCATTTTAAACGCCGCATAACGCCGTTATCTCGCGTCAAAATCTTTGTTTTCTCGATGCCCGGTCTTAAAACTCTCCCGAAATTCTTATGGACCGTCAACTTTTTTGTACTTATGCAGGCGAACACAAAGGGTCAAATTCTCGGTTCCGTCCGTTGCATAAATAAGGCCCGAAAAGAGTAGGACGATAATAAGAAATTTATATTCGGCCTAAGGAGGTCGAGAATATTTAAATATGTCCGGCTTAAACGCAGAAAAACGAAAACAAAAGCAAGTACCCACAATGTCCAGTTTTAACTTCGTTAACTACTATTATCATCGTTTCCTTTCTCTTAAATATTTGCGATAATATCGTTTGGACTAATGGAAACAAACACCTGCCATTCAAATCCCAATCCCAATGAAGTCTTTTCTTTTTTAACTAATAATAACCACAGAAATCTGCGAAGGCTATTCTTTTTACAAGCCTTTATTTAACTACAACTGTTAGTGTGTTTGGAATTTTTGCAATCAAAATTTCGACTAGTCTTAATAAAGATAGGGCTTTGAAATTTGACACACGGGAAATGGAGTGATAATGTAATATATAGGATCGTAATATAATAAAAAGTCGTCAAAGTGTGCCGAATTGATCCAGATGTATTGAATTATTATCAACACTCTTAGAACCGTCTATTCTGAAGTTCTGAAGTTTTTATTATTAAGAAAATTAAAGACGGCAGAACAAACAGCTGTTATGATCGAAATTTACTTTATAAATTGTAGAAGTGTTGATGACTTGTGGGTTTATTCAACATGGGACGCCTTTTAGGATTTTCAAAATTTACACAGATAATCATAGATTTTCGTTACGCCAACTTTTGACTGAATCTGTGGCTTTTTAGAGAAACAGAAAGTGTGAATAGAATGGAGGGCAGTGGGAGACCTAAAATTCGCACTGCTCAAAAAGTTAAGGGGAGGCAAATTCTTAATGATCATCCCCAAACTACTATTCGGCGTTTAAGCCAGCAAGTAAATGTATCCTACGGAACCTGTAATAAAATGTGACCTGCATATGTAAGCCCAGTTCAGGAATTGTTACCAAACGACCAGCCGCAGCAGATGCAATTTTCAAAATTATTTACGGGAAATTGGTAAATAATGAAAACGTCATTGAAAAAACCTTTTTTAATGAAGAGGCATGGATTTACTTCTCTGGTTATGTTAATTCTCAACAAATGAGAATGTGGAGCTCTGAAAATCCACATTTCTTTGTGTGGGCGGCCATATCGAAAAAAGCATAATTGGGTTTTTTAAAACTCTCTCTGGGATTCTCAATTTGACGCGATATCGTAATGAAATTTTAGAATATATTTTTAAGCTCATTAGCCTATGAGGAGATGGACAAGGCAGGATGGCGCTGTCGTAATATGCTAGTTGTGTTACATATGGTTGTTATCTCACATCATGCACCTTCTTCTTATGACCACATATTAAAAAACTCGGTTGTCAAAACCCCTTTTGAAAAGTTAGAAGATCTACGGACTGGAACTATAAATTTTCTGAATTAACAACTCCCCAAGTGCTCACCAAATTTTCGATCCTGTGAAATGAGGAATGAGAACAAGTTTGGAAGAAGAAGGTGGACAACTCAATCATTTAGTTGGAATTTATAATTTTTAGATTTTTAAATTCAAAATGTGAAATTAAAATTATGGGTGTAAAAACAATTTTTTAAAAACAAGTTTCTATTATTCAGATGAACTAGAACGGAAAACAAATAGTAAAGTATTAGGATATGTTTTATTTGTTTATTGTGGCAATGCTGAATGCTATCAGCTACTCAAAATTGCTCTTTCCAAATTTGTAAAAATATACAGGATGTTCAATTTAAAATCAGAAAGTTGGTGGACGCAAAGGAGTGTATGAGTATCCTGTGGATTCTAAGATAAGTGAAGTATCAAGTATTCAGATAAGTGAAGTATCGCTAATTATACTTTACTACTTCTTATGATACAAGGATTCTACACACTAAAACCCTCACCCTGTATATTAGTATTGACGGTTTTCAACCACCATACCCAGCTTCGGGGCATGAAATATGATGTAATGGAGGTAACGGCACTAAAACCGAAAAGTTATCGCTAACGATTATTGCAAGAAATGTTCTTTAGCTTAAAGATTTTTGCGGTTTACCACACAGACAGCCACCTCAAAAATATCGATATTTCGTGGCCAGGTTCATCTCGTAAAATACATAGGTAAGTACATATTACGTTTATTGTATGCAGAAATAATTGGCCGCGGTTTGTTACCATTTAGTATGAGAACTATAGGTTAAATAATCTGCTATTTTTTTTTATTTAATAGTTATAACCATTTGTTTGTGTGTAAATTTATATTATACCTATTATCCGTCAAGTATTCATGATGAGGAAAATACGGCATAGACAAGGTAAAACGTATCCATTATTTGGTTTCCATTGGTACCTAACTTGTAAACCGTTACACCGTAAGATAAATAGATAGTCAGAGAAACCCACGGAACGTTTTGTATTGCTGTATTCTGAAAAAAAAGTGTGAGATTCATTTTTTCGAAAACCTTGCAGTGTCTTAAAGCTTGATGTATTAATGTTTAATATATTTCTAACATTGCATCATTTTACAACCATATTAGTCCTAAACCCGACTGCTTCATATATGAAGCAGTCTGTATATCTAGATAGATATCGGGTATATC
The DNA here is from genome assembly GCA_029963805.1 of Aromia moschata. Taxonomy (NCBI): domain Eukaryota; kingdom Metazoa; phylum Arthropoda; class Insecta; order Coleoptera; family Cerambycidae; genus Aromia; species Aromia moschata. Next base: position 1,022,336 of record JAPWTK010000017.1, read on the forward strand.
TATCCCGACACATCGCATTCTAGGTATACCTAGAATGCGATGTGTCGGGAAGTAAGTATTTAGGATATTTATGTTTAAACAAAAAGCGAAGGGTGCATTATTTATTCCGGCTGTAAGTATCCGCAATCAATGAAATACTTTTGTAATTATCTTCTCCTAGAATATCACCCCTAAATTATGGTATGAATTCCATGCTGCATTGGATTGGAAATACAAGAATATAAAATTCCATCATACACCACTGCTTTCTACCCAGTACAGAGTCAGTACTTCAGTGTTTAGGATTTTCAGTTTTGAAAGTGACCACCAATTGGGTTTTTTTACACACTGCATCTTAGCAAAGAGTTGCCCTACCACCTGTACTTGGAATTGTGCTTCTGTCGATTTGCATGTAAAAGTTCTGCTGGACACTTTCTTATCAAATATACTGTAACACTTGAATTGTTTCCTTCACAATGGTGCCTCATTGGATTAGTGATAAAATTGGTTTCATAGAATATACGAGGTGTGTAAATTAAGTAATGAGACTGGCAACGTAGCGCCCGATCTAGCAACACTGCGGAAATGAGACTTGGGCCAAATTTGTTAAAGTCATTTGTTTGTTCTTTGTGACTGTTTTCTTAAACCGTTTTTTTTTTCTAGTGCATTTTAGAAATGACATTAACGTCACCTTACGACATAACGCATTTGAGCAACGGTGTGCTATAAGGTTTTGCTTCAGACTGGGACACAGCGCAACGGATACTTTTGCTAAACTTCAACATGCCTACGGCGACAGTGTTTTTTCAAGAGCCTAGGTTTTTCGGTGGTACTGGTGATGAGACTTGGATGTTTGAGTACGACCTGGAAACCAAGCGCCAAAGCATGGAATGGCACACTTCAAGCTCTCCAAGACCCAAAAAAACAAGAATGAACAAGTCGAAGATCAAATGCATGCTGATTTGCTTTTTTGATAGCCAGAGGATTGCCCACAAAGAGTTTGTGCATCCAGGTCAAACAGTACATCAACACTTTTACAGAAAGGTTCTTGAAAAACTTGGAAAAAGGGTCATGCGTGTGAGACCAAACATAAAGAACAACTGAATGCTGCATCACGACAATGCGCCTTGTCACACAGCCATTTCAGTAAACGAGTTTTTAGCCAGTAAAAACATTCCTGTGGCTCCTCAACCTTCTTATTCGCCTGACTTGAGTCCTTGTGACTTTTTTCTCTTCTCAAGATTGAAAAATCACCTCAAGGGACGTCATTTTGAGACCATAGAAAACATTCAAACGGCTGTAACCGACCAGCTGAAGGCTATTCCAGTACATGAGTTCCAGCACTGCTATGAGGAATGGAAGAACCGTCTCCAATGCTGTGTGGCTTCCCAACGAAGTTATTTTGAGGGAGATAATACCGAATTGTAATTATATTCGAATAAAAAAAAATCAGTCCCACTACTTAATTTACACACCTCGTAAGATGGTGAAGACACATTTTTGAAATAACTAAAGAAAACGTACTCGGGATAAATGAGGCACCCCTAGGCTCTTCGGTTAAACATACCTACATAGATAACCTTCACAAGCAACACAGCTTCACACGATATGAGGCTAAATATGAATTTGCATCTTTTACTAACCTACCGAAAAAAAAAATGTATTTTAATCTTGTGTGAATACCTGTCGTTACAGGATTAGACCCTCTTGTATTTTCGTCGGCTATAACACGACGAAAAAAAAAATCGAACCCGTCAATTCCGTGTTCCTTTCCGAAAGGAGAAAACGCCGCATAGTCGCCCGCGTCCTCCCCACCCCCCGCTTCGTCGCGAACAAAACACGACAAAACGCTGACAGTAGTAAAGAGTTAAAATAAATATTTTTTTCGGGCGATATCAGGCGAACGTTTGGCCAACAACAACTAGCCACGTTGTCGTGATATCGAATATAAAGTGCGGTGTCATACTCAACAATGAACTTAACTAACAAAGATTAATGTTTTCGGATTCCGGTTGTCACTTATAAAAGTCGAACGGGCGACTAAGCGAACGGATCCTAAACAGAACAGGAACGGGACCGTGTTTGCTGGGCAGTTAACGCGCCTCTAACAAATTCATTAAGGTTTTTCATCAAAATACGCCTGTTTGCGTTGGATATTAACAGGGCGAGTAATGCGTGTTTACCGATTTTTTGTGCGTCGATTATCGGTGAAAGCTGAGATATTTCAAACATATAGACTAGGTTTTAACCACTCGTAATGCAGGGCCGCACTTACAATGTTTCAATAAAAGTTGAGCTGACCAACGGATTTCTGGGCCGGCACCGCAGCGGAAACTTTTATGCTCTGACAAAAATTGAACAGAATTTCGATTTGAAGAATACAATTAAAATGTTTAACCCATTAACGCCCACAGGACAGAATTTCGATATTGAAGTTCGAGTTGATGCCGTTCAATGAATTTGAGAAAAACAAAGTTTCAAACTACCTTTTCCTATGTTTTTGAGGGTGCTCTTTCAAATGGTGATGGTTAAAAATTCTTAAAAAATATTTAACCATGGAAAAATTAAGATTAATCCAAAAAAACGTCATTTTTCGCTTGCATTTTTTTCTTAATGACTTCGTTCCCTTTCCATTTTTTTTGACTTATAATAAACTAATTTGACTTATAATAAACTAAAAATAAATAGAGTTAGGAAGGTCTAAAAAATTGTTACTACAACAAAATGGCGGCCTAATTGAATTTTTTTTTTTAAAACTGAGTTTTTTTCTCGAAAACGATACTTTATCAAAAATTTTCTAAAAGATGTAACATTTTCAAAAATGTACAAAAAGAACAAACATGTTTTAGAATTGGTCAAAGAATACTCTCAAATTTTTTCAGAATGTTCCGAAACGATTTTTGAACTCGAAATTTTGAAAAACGTCATCAAAAAATCTGAAAAAAATTAATAAAATTCTTTGACCAATTCTAAGACATTTTTGTTCTTACAACATTTTTCATATAGGCTATAGTTTTCGAAGAAAATTTTTTTTTTTCGTAAAGCATACATTTTTTTTCTTGTAGGGTTTATCAAAACTTTTCTAGGAACAAAAATATCTTAGAGTTGGTAAAAGAATATTATCGTATTTTTCAGATTTTTTTATGACGTTTTTCAAAATTTCGATTTCACGAATTTTCAAAAAATCGAATCGTTTCGGAACATTCTGAAAAATTTTTTTGACCGATTCAAAAACATTTTTGTTCTTAGAAAATTTTTGATGACTTATCGTTTTCGAAAAAAAAATCCTTGTTTTGAAAAAAAAATTTTCAATTATGCCGCCATTTTGTTTTAGTAACATTTTTTTATACCTTACTAACTTTATTTATCTTAAGTTTAGACATTGAGGCCACGCTCTGAATAGGTTTAAGTCATAAAATTAAATGAAAAGGGAACGAAAAGTAATTAAAAAAAATGCAAGTGAAAAATGAAAATTTTTTTTTAAGAATTTTTTTAACCATCGCCATTTGAAAGAGCACCCTCAAAAACATAGGAAAAGGTAGTTTGAAACTTTGTTTTTCTCAAATTCATTGAACTCGAACTTCAATGTCGAAATTCTGTCCTGTGGGCGGTAATGGGTTAATCATAAGGTGGCTTCGTTGTCGAACAGTCATTAAATTCAATAACCATTGTAAATGGAACTTTTCCAAGAATGTGTTGACACATTTATTGTAAACTGTTTTAGCTTTATACATATTTACAAAGTCACTGCAATAGGGAATGAAATGAAACTAACTACGTCCATGCTCTGACCTGTATCGGATGTATAAGATATAATAAGTTTGGTACCATTCAAAAAGTGGAATTTTAAAATAACAAAAACACAATTTTTAACTTTGGTTTTCACAAAAAAGTTAAGCCAAAAACTAAAACAACAGGTGATCATGTTACGGTTACCCCAAACATACTTTCACACTTATCCTGAAGTAACAATTAGAGAGGCCTCAAGAAAACCAAATTTGAAATAAAATTGGATATTTTTAAAACAGTTTTGACGGATACAAAATACTGAAAATGTTAAGGTTAAATCCTGGGAGTTTTGAGACTTGAATACGATTTATTACTCAATTTTATTTGAATTAGATGTCCTCAATAATGGTGTGAATATTAGGAATGGACAACGGTTCATATTATTAATTTATCATAGTTCATAGTACGAACCTACTTCATTTCATAATATTTTTATGCTGGTGTTTTAGTAGACCAAATAAGAGCCTGATACTCGGCCATAACTTTTGAAACAACAAAAATATAAAACAAGTCATATAAATAAATGCAAAAACTTTTATTAGGTCATAAAAAAGGTAGATACTCCTAATTTTACATACTTCATGAAAATCGAGTTTTATTATTTATCTGCCGAAAATAGAACGCTTCAATTGCTATGATACCTTCTTACTCAGAACGATATGTAAGAACAGGGTAATCCATTATAAATTACCCACCCTTTATCATCGTTATTATTGCGTATAGAAGAAAAAGTTTTAAATAAGAGTTATGTGGTTATTACTGAATTCTGTATCTGAAATCTACACGTCACTATAGTTTTGATTTTATTGACAGCAATTTAACAAAATTCATAACCACACAACTTTTATTTAAAACTTTTTTCTATAAGCAACAATAACGATAAGAGGTGGGTAATTTAAAATGATTAACCCTGTACATTAAAATTATACATAAATGTACAGTGTGTTTAATCTATAAATCCAAAGTTTCCATTTAAATCTTGAACAATTTTCGACAGTTATAACCGGAATCGCCTATTTCTTCTATTTAATAGTGATTGAGTGCACCCGATTCCTTAATCATCCTGTAAAGGTATTTAGAATCTTTTAAAAAATATAAAAAATCTGGACCACAGTTTCAAAAAGCAAACGCTGTTGCAAAATTATCAATTATTGTATAAACTGTTATCGCTTTATAAATATTAGTCTGCCGCATATTTAATGTATTATTATGTTGCATTTAACATAAGTTTATATTATACCAGACTTTTCTTATTAATTTATATATCCTCCTCATTAACTCTCCAATTTCTTAAATAGTGATGTAAAATAACTGGTTACGCGGTGCGTGTTTGAATTCATCGGACATTCACGGAAAAATATAACATCTGCTTGTTGCACCGCTCAAGTTGAGATACGAAATTAAAATTCAGTTTGCAACGATTTCCAGTAAATATCTAACAGGTGACTTTTCAAGCGAGCGAGGAATACCGCGTGCTTTCCCATGGGAATATCTTACCATTTCCGAAGGACAAATATTACCGTTATCTATGGCAATGAGCAATGAGCAAGGATTGATAAGTAAATTAAATAATATGTATTTAAATAAACTTTATTTAAATTAGTTTTAATCTTCTCCTGAAGATGCCAACTTGGTTGGCGAAACGCGCGTCGAGAAAAGTGTAGTAGTTCGGTGTTTCGTAGAAACGTCCAGTTTTTTGTTTCTACGCCGAAGGTTCCAGTACCCACTCCAGGAACTTATCCAAATGTTTTCGGATGGGATCTTTCGATTTCCGGGGTCAGAATTGTGATTAAATGCTCTAGAAAAAAAATATGGCTGACTTTATGGAGAACTGTACTGAAAATTTGGTTTTTTTCTCTATTTCTTTTAAGTGCATAATATATAATTCTCATGATTTCATCATGAGAACCTCAACACCGGAAAAAAAAACCTCGTTGAGGTTAGAATGAAATATTTTTTTTACTCAGATAGAACGCATTTTTATGAAAAAAGATTGAGAGGACAAAATCCATCAGAATTCTATGTAAAACATGACTGTAATTTTTCCGTTTTCAAATTTTGAATTTTCAAGAATGATATCCGCCATATTGAATCCGCCATCTTGATTTTCAGCCTTTTTTCATCAGGAATAACTCAAAATGTTACCAAAACATGAAATGACATAGGAAAAGTATAATTACAAACTCCTATTTACTTTTTATAATGAAAAACGCGCCATTTATTAAAAAATCCAGCCGCCATTTTGAATCCGCCATCATTGAAAATTGAAAATTTAGTCAAATATATTCTGTAGTATTGTTTTGATTGAGGAAAATGATTGAATCAAGAAAAACTCACAATAACATTATTTTTTTCGTTAATACTAGAGAAAAATGTCATGAGATTTTATGCAATGTCCGCCATTTTGAAAAGATTAGAGTCAGTTGAGGTCGGCAAAAAAAATCCTATCATCAACTCCAACTATTGCCTCCACCTCCCTCCACAATCTGGAGTAGGTTAGAGTATTTTTTTGGACTAAAAAAAAAATAAAAAAAGAAGAATATAAAAAAAAATCCACAAATTTTCAATACTTTTCTCCATAAAGTCAGCCATATTTTTTTCTAGAGAATTTAATCACAATTCTGACCCCAGAAATCGAAAGATCACATCCGAAAACATTAGGATAAGTGGTTTTTATTGAGTGAATTCATTAATTTCCCTTCGAGATTGACGCTCCAAAAGGGACGAAAAATTGTGTCCGTTTAGGCGTTAATGGGTTAAACAGCAATATTCAGCACGAATTCAATTACAAAATAATGTACTAAAGAATGTAATGTATAGGGTCCGAAAATGTGTGCCCTAACGCAGGGTCGGCAATATACAGCTCTATGATAATTAAAGTATAAACCGTATTTTTTAAGCGCCTTGTAAATTATATACGCGTGTATTTCTTTCATTCTTTCCCGTGCATACGTAAGCCACTGACCGTGCCTGGTCACGCGCTGGGACTCCGTTGTGTGTGCGCCGTAGTACGCCGGTCCCGTTGCGAGAGCTCTGGATAGTTGAACGCAGTTTACCCTGCGTTATGGTAAACTTTCCGGACCCTAGCAATGTACTTTGAAACAGGAGATATCAAAACAAACTTTTCTGGAAATTAGTTGCTGCGAAATGTTTAGAAAAACGACTTAATTTTTAATGAACTAATGCAACAAGTGTGTAATGTTTTTTTGACGTGTGTGAATTTTGTCAACACAATCACAGAGCCAAAAAAGAGATTTTACACACGAATAGATAGTACAGATAGAATAGAAAAATAGATACAATATTTTTTCTACAACCGAAGTCACATTCGTCAAAAATGTGCCACTTTACATACTTGCTGCATATATAACAATTTACGGACTAGTGCAAAAAAAAATTAAAACGGTGAACTGTGTGTTACGGCAGTACTTTAAGAACGGTTGTACGAAAAGATTTTATTGACCACTTAAGTAAGATGTAACTTAATAACAAAAAAATTGCCTGTAATTTTACAAACCAATAAGAAAGTGAAAAGGAATTTACCGATTTGTTTATAATTTCCAAACTAAGGCATGTTATGTTAATTTTTTTTAACTTTTTTATTATTAGCACATGTATTATTTGTGGCACTCTAACAAGTCTAATTTCTTATCTAGGTATCTAAACATCCAAAATCTTTCCAAGTTTCATAAATATTTGTTTCTGAGAGAAAGACAGAACGGGTTTTCTGTTTATTTCATACTTTTTTTATGGAATGATCTCGAATTAGATGGTGTCCTTTCCATTAAATATTTTTAAAGCCAGTGTCTGTCAACTCTACAAGAAAAGAACCACGGTTTAATCGAAAATCGGAATCGCCTTATGCGGATTAAAACTTGGTACCTGCTCGTTAATGCCAGCATCCTCGATATTCAGATTTATTTCTGCGATCGACGACGACAAATTTGCACTGCGATCGATAACTTATATCTACAATTATTAATCCGTACCGTACGCGTTTTTCTTTTTGTTTAATTTCGGTCGGACACGATACGCATCACTTACATTGTTAATTTAGAATAAACCTTCCCCCAGCTTTACCTGTAATCTGGAGACCGCGTCGGTCATTTACATATTTTATAACGCCAATATCATTAAATCAGTCGATAGGGGAGACTAGGGTAGGTTGCGGAATAGCCAGCGAAAGGAGAACGATAAGAAGGCACACTAACCAGTTCCAAATTCATATATGATCGACTGTGGTGATATTTCAGCCCCTATTAGAGGTCGGACGTGTATTTAAAATGATTGAAACTCACGAAGCTACGCACGTGAGGCCATGGAACATTCTATGTCTTTGGACCCATGACGTCATGCGTCACATAGATTTTCCCTACCCCAGATGTTGCCCCTTCAGGTTAGGCAAACCATCTTTACCAAGCGCGACGTGACGCAAAACCATGACGCAGATCGCAATATTTTCCAGAGGCAATCCCATAATAAAGACATAGAATGTCAAAATGAGGAAAATTGAATGAGGGCTGGAATGAGGAATTATATGAGAGTTAATTGAGGGATAGCTCTCATCCAGGCCCATGCGGGGGGGGGTGACGTGACGCATGACGCCCATAATCCCATAATAAAGACATAGAATGTCAAAAATATGTTTAGGTTGTACGACCCAAAAATAAACGTCAAAGCCGAAAGGAGGATAAAAATCATGTCCTGATAGGACACGTGATGAAACAAAATTTAAATGAATGTATCGTATGTGTCGAGATATAGTCACTTTTGTAAAATTGGTGAAAAATCGCTGCCCTAAGTCAATATTTTGGTACCACGGCTTCAAATGAAGGCTGATTGTAGATTTTTATATATTGATCTGAATGACACGCCATTTGAATGAATTTCGAGGTAATTTTGCTATGTGCGAAACTCGATGTAAATTTTTTTTTCGTTCTTTTTTTCTTTGAAAACTGTGTGAGGTTATTATAATACAGATAAAACAGTTAACTATTTCAGGTAACAGATGTTTAAAAGCTTAGAGTATTAGGTACTACCAGTGCAACGAATGAGAATCGTCCATGGAATGAGATCGGTCGGACCACAATTGTCCATCAAGCTTTATCTTTTTTCTAATATGCGCCAGCACAGCTACTTATGCTTTTTTTGCTACGCTCTGCCTCAGCTATTACTCTAAAAATGTAGTAAAAATCAAAGCTTTTAAGCATTTTTTACTTGAAACAGTTAATTGTGTTTATTTTTCTAGTATCCTCATACAATTTTCGTACAAAATAAACCGAAAAAAACACTATTGTTGTTTTTTTTTAATTTGTTTTGTAATTATTCGTCTTTATACTATTTTAATGAATTCTGTAAGTTTTTCAGTGTCGACTACTTACTGATGATTTCAGACAAATTACTAATAACCTAAACTTGGACAAAATTTTATTAAAAAACGTTCAGTAACTCGGTACACACCCATTTTAGGGGATACTGAACTGAGTGTATTCGGACGTGTTTGTACAAAAATCGCTAATACGACTTCTTGAATTTCAGTCGCCAAAAAAATCACAGTAAGCCTAGTTTTTTGTCAGTCAAATTTAGCATTCTGTTTAATGGTACAGTTTACATTTACAAAATTAAAACCGTACTATAAATTAATGTTTTAGGAGGGTGTCCAGGTTTTAAATGGGTCACATTGTGTAAAAAATTTCTTACACATAATAGGACCACATCCTGCTACAATATAACCCGCTCTCCCCCACGTACATTTTTATACCGTCCCGGGTTGACTAGAAGGAGGTCCGACACGACCCGAAATCTGAAAGAACCATCATCAGGTAGTTTAAGGTATGTTATACGATGGAAGTTTAGTGTAAATGACAATACCCACCCGTGTCACACGTGTAACTTAATGAAGCCAATAAAAACCAGTATCTAATCAAATCTAGTTGCATGAAACACGAGACGGTAGGTAAAAGGCAGTGGCGGCACCAGTAAAGGTCCTAAGGGCCTATAAAGGTATTATAAGAAAGAGGCGAGGGCTATTCCCAAATTCAAAATTATGCATTATTTATTGAAAAAAAAACGTTTCGTTTTTAGCACCCATTTCTGCACATTAAAATGCATAATCCGGCGAATAATACCATAATTCAGCCTGCCGTTTTACTTATAGAAAGACAATTTTGTTATTTGAAACATAAGAGATGGAACTATAAGAGACTACATGTACTTAATTGGGGTTATCTGAACATGCTAGATATCTTAATAACGGACTTTGTAAATGGAGCACCTTGCATACTCTTACACAATTTTAAATTGCATAAAATTTCCTAGTTGACACAAAATTCACATGCTTGTCCCATTCTTGAAGTCCAGAAATGAACTGACCCAAACACAAAAATGTTGAAATAATTGTCAGATGTCAAATATTGGGCTCAAATATACGATTTTAGGATTCCTTTTACATTTACCTAAAGAAAAGACTTATTTTGGCTTGTTATTTGTCATATTCATCCGTAAATTACTATTAAGATTGTCTACTGTTGGAAACTATCGTAGGTAAATATGACACATAATGGTCAAGCTGTTCGAACAAAAGTTCCATTTTCTCAAAAACCATTAACTTTTTAGAATCTGAAGAATAAGTACGTTTTCTTTACTAAAATGTCCAAGGAATCCGAAAATAACATTTTTTGGGTATGGGTCAGTCCACTTCTGGCATCCGTGATACTTTTAAATGTATATCCCTTTTTTTACCTCCCCTATATGCTCTTAGAATATTGCCGCATACTAACCGATCACTCTGTATATTGATTCTCAAGGAACTGGTAATAAACGACATAATATCTTCATCTAGTTTTAAAACAAACGGTACGTAACATGACAATAATATATATTACATATTTATTTCATAAATATCCTGAAATCTAGAACGGTAGTCAATTGCAATTACATACAGGGTTGGACGTCCAAGATTTCAAAGCCGATCATTATAAGATAGAAAAGAATAAACTCTTCAAGTAAAGGGAACTGACAGAGAAATATTATATCCATAGTTGCCAGACTGATATGTCATTTTAAAACTTTTATGAGCGTTATTCTCTGTATTTCGTGATAGGGTAGCAATAAAATATGTAGGCGGGACGCCCCGCCCATAAATTATAATGCGCACGTGTGAATTGAATTATTAGATCGTTATTGGTCTACGGAAAATAAGCACTTGAGTATTCCTGTGCGTACGCAGTATCCCGAGAAGTTAAATGTTTGGGTTGGTATTTTAGGCGATTCCATAGTTGGGTCATTTTTTATATACGTTTCCTTAAATGTCAACAAATATTTAATAAATAAAACAAACTGTTTACGGACATGAACATAAAAGACCACGAAATTGAAATGATTTACGGGCCAGAATTGTGCAAGTCCTAAATAATATTATAAAGTGTAAGAACGCGTAAGAACTGAGTTTTACGATAGACTAAGTTTTTGCGAAGCACAAAGGGACGACATTTTTGAACCACTTATTCAGTGGGCATTTTTTCTTTCTTGCAGACTGGTTAGTTAAGGAATACAAAAATTTGAAAATAAATACAATTATGTTCGTACACTTCTTTTAAGTATATGGGATAATTGTAAAAGTCAGAATTACGTAAGAATTTCGTTTCATACAGCTAAGTCGATACGCCCTCATAGCTGCGAAAAAGTACTAAAAGCGAGTCCCACTCAAATTCGATAGGTGATGGGCGGTGTCAAATACCCCTCTCCATTTCTGTTACGCGCAGGTCTCATACGTTTCTAATACGTACACAAGCGTGAAACACTGTTGCATCTAACTGTCTTTGTCTGTCCTTACTGGTGTCTTTTAACTTATTCTCTTATCTAGGGTGTCTAAACTATATCAGGAAAATCTCTAATTATAATACAACGCAGGAAAAGAGAAAGTTCATATCCATCAGTCTTTGAATTAATACAATCAAGGGAACACTCCCTGCGAGGCAAGGGTGCCCTTTCAAACGGGACGCCACTAGCGAGACCCACAAATCGGAGGGCTCGGCCAGACGCGACATGCCATGGGCGGACACGGTCGGCGATGGGCCTCGATCACAGAAAATAACGCGCCGGCAACGTCCGAGAGTACTAGATCGATCACCTGCGTACGTCGCCGAACAACTGCCGTCGCATTTTACGTGGATTCCGCCCGGGGCCCGCATAAGTTTCGTATGCGAATTTAGCCAACTTCAGGCGAGATCTAAAGTATTTTATTTTCGAAGCGCGTGACAAGCGCACGAATATTTTCATCGGTAATTTTCCCAGTGCCTGAGTTATTTCTCACAGAAGGGCATCGAGCAACAAAACGGTTTTTTGACTGACAACACTGCAACAAATGAAATTTTATGCAGCGATTAAAAAGAACTTTTTTATCTCGAAATGAAGGCTCTAATCGAAAAATTGTATAGGATAACTTTTTTCGAAAGGTATTGACCTTTTTGGAAAAAATTGTTAGAACCTAAAAAATGGTTAAACAAATAAAAAATATTGTTTATAATAAAAAAAAATGCTGAGAATTCAATGTTCTCCATCACTTATTTAAATTTCCTTTTTTTATAAATACTCGTTATACATTTCCAGATATTTAGAAAACATTTTTTTTTGGGATCGCTGTTTGCAAATAAACTGTACGCTGTTTTGTTGGACATGTTTTGTTGCGCGCGGTGCCAGTGCTCGCGCCGTATACGCGTCTAAACTTGAAAAAACATGTGATTTGTCGTTTCTCAACTGTTTTATTGAATCAGTTAGCTTTTCTAAGCTTATTGCAACCATGCATCGAGGTAGTCGTTGTTGCAATCCTTTAAATAAATCAAAACAAAAATGTGTGTATAAAAATGTGATGCGATTGACGAAAAATTGGAATGCAAAGTTTCTCATTTGATTGGAAACTATGTGTGTGAATCCTGTAAACGTTCAATTAACAACAATAAACTGGATTCGACTGCGTAAGTTTTTTTTGAATTAAATTTTGCCTGTTAAATAATAATCATCGTTAAAATTTGATTAAATATATTTAAAAAAAAAACTTACGCAGTCGAATCCAGTTTTTTGTTGTTAATTGAGCGTTTACAGGAATAACACACCATTTCCTCCTCATTCCCATGCTCATTTGATAGTCTCCAATCAAATGAGCAAACTTTGCATTCCAATTATTTGTCACTCGCATCACATTTTTATACACACATTTATGTTTCGATTTATTTAAAGGATTGCATCAACGATTACCTCGAGGCATGGTTGCAATAAGCTAGAAAAGCTAACTGATTCAATAAAACAGTTGAGAAAAGACAAATCACATGTTTTTTCATGTTTAGACGCGTATACGGCGCGAGCACTGGCACCGCGTGCGGGCGTAATGTCCAACAAAACAGCGTGCAGTTTATTTGTAAACAGCGATCCCAAAAAAAATTATTTTTTCTAAATATCTAGAAATGTATAACGAGTATTTATATAAAAAAAAAAAGGAAATTTAATTAAGTGAAGAACATTGAATTTTCAGCATTTTTTTTATTATAAACAATCTTTTTTTTTATTTGTTTAACCATTTTTAAGGTTCTAACAATTTTTTCCAAAAAGGTCAATGCCTTTCGAAAAAAAGTTATCCTATAGAATTTTTCGATTAGAGCCTTCATTTCGAGATAAAAAAGTTCTTTTTAATCGCTGCATAAAATTTCATTTGTTCATCTTTTATAATAATTGTTTTTTTTTTTCGAAAAAAATTTTAGGCAGAGTTTAGGACTCTGAAATCAGGTACTTTGAAATGCGCCAACTCATTACGAATTTCTAAATAGTTGGAAAATCCGTGATACGTTTCACAAATTTTAACTCCTTTGCCGAATAGTAAAATGTTATAATTTGTGCGTAAATATGAGCAAATTGAATACGTTCTCTTTTGCGGCCAATTTTGAATAACTTACTGGTCTGCGTGAATCGAGTTCTACTTCTTCCAGTCTCCTCCTGACAATTAAAACAACAATTTTTCCCGGTTCTTGAACACTTAATCCTATGCTAAAAATGAAAGTAAAGTGTAGGTCACACCAAGGTTGATTTAGCAGAAGGTTTTCAAAATGTTTTCATTCAAATGATGGACAAAAAAAATTTGGACAGAAAAATTTTGTATCCACTGACACCACACAAACATTCTCAACGGTGTATGTTCCAAAATAAGACTTCAAAGGATCATCACGTTTTTCTATCCAACACATGTTCGTTAAACAAAAAATAAATCACCGCGCTTATCTTTATTTGCTGGGTTTGTTTGTACACGAAATAGAAATGGGCAATCGTAGGGACATTAAGCAAATTAGAAGCTCGTAAGCCGATAGAAAATGGCTAATTAAAGATAAGAGGATCGCTTTAGATGGAATGGCCAAATGGTGACCATTCGACGGACGATTAAATGAAATATTACCGTTTTAAATCACGCTTGGAACTTTTCAGATTCGTAAGAAATTAGTGACGGTTATTTACCCGGAACTAATAGTAATATTAGATAATAACGTATTTTAAAACAACGCATTAGCAATAAAAAATATTTTATTTTCCTGGATATACAGTCTAAGAGACAAATAATGAAATAAATCATCAGAAATCGCGTACTAAATACCGGCGAAGGTAATGGGTGATTCTGTTCTAACTGTTATCTACTTTTTTGATTAAAAATATTTTGATTTTATAATTAAACATTTTTTGTTTTTTTTTTTTTTTATATATACATATTATTACTCTATTTTACTGTAAAAATAAAAATCCAAGAGGATTTTACTACAACTTTAAAATATCGAGAATGAGAATCAAATTTCAAATTTTCCGTGCCGCGGTACTGACTCATTCGTCCACGATACTGACATGAAATAAATTTAATAGACATTCTTCAGAAAAATTATCAAATTCATTTATGAATTTTATTATACCATTTTTTAAACTCGTTTTTACTAATTATTTAACACTATAATAATAAATAGTAAATCATTTATAACAAATAATAATCCATTATAAATTATAACGTATATAAAATGTTAATTTACTAATTCTAAGAAAACTAAATTATGGAGTGAGTACTGGAACCTTCGGCGTAGAAACAAAAAACTGGACGTTTTCCACGAAATACCGAACTACTACATTTTTCTCGACGCGCGTTTCGCCAACCAAGTTGGCATCTTCAGGAGAAGATTAAAACAGTTTTAATCTGAAGATGCCAACTTGGTTGGCGAAAGGCGCGTCGAGAAAAGTGTAGTAGTTCGGTGTTTCGTGTTTTTTTTTTAATAATAAATTAAATTAATTTAAACGTAGTTTTTGGTTTTTTTCACAGCATTTTTTTTAATTCTGAGCTGCTACGTAGTGGTAACGTCTGAATTTTTGCTGGATAATCACTAGCAACACCTTTTTTGAAGACATTTCAAAGTTTTAGTCAACTTTGACAACAGACAACAGCGATTTTTCAGTTTCTTGCGATGAATCCTCCGATTTTTTTTATTTTTTGCATCAATCTCTTGTTCACTTTTATGACTTTACTGTTTGAAGAATAATCAATTCCACCCATAGAGAAGTGTCTACATGAATTTTCATTAGAGCAATCAAAGCAACTTAATGAATTGAATAAAATACAATTATGCTGTAATTTATTCCATGTGTATTGATGTACTTTCATAGTACCTATGAAAGGCTTAAAATCATTTGGCAATTGTGTTCAAAAATCCAGAATGGCACCGAGTCACCCCGTATGGAACTTAGTCACCCCGTTTGACGGTATTTATACTTTTTTTTACATGGTTCTGACAGCCACGGTACTGACATTTTAAATTTAAATAGCAACTATAATTATTTGGTTATGAATTTGATAATATCCAATTACCGTATAATTTAGGTTAGTAAGAAGTACAAAAATCCATTACTCATACAAAAAAAAATCAATAATTAATCAAGTATACCAATACCACGGTACTGACAAGTAAATTTATGACATACCTTTTTGAAACTTGACTATTAAAATGACACAAACTTGTTGCACTATTCCATCAACGTAATGTTTGTAAGCATTGCTCACGTGACGTACTTTCAATATGGCTAACGAGTTGTTTCATAAATCTTGAGGTAGATGGCGCGCGAGTCAGACGAATCCAAATATAAACATTTGCTTAAATCTAAGGACAAAAGTTACTAAGCTAGAATTCAATGTTAAAGAAGTATATTGAAAAAAAATGTCAATTTGTTTAAGGTCGATTATATATATTAAGATTTATAGGTAAATTATTTTAAATCATTTATTGCGACAATGAAAATAATGAATTTATAAGTAAATTCTAAGAATGGGCATGAAACAAAAAAAAGTGATGAAATATGTTGATCAGGAACGTATTGATACAAAATTTTTATAAATACATTGTTAATGTATGAACAGTTAGAGCAAACAGCACAGGACATTAATAATCACTATTAGAATGGAATCACCCAAATATGCACGGACAGCATGTCCTTCCACAATAGTTAAAATTTTCGTGGGACAAGAATATTTCCCGTTAGATCAAGTTTCACTAACACATAACAAAAAACAAACTATCATTTCATAATTTGTATATGTAATTTGATTATAGCTAAATTTGAGTTATTCGGCAAAACGTGAATAAGAAACATGAACGAAATAAACTTCTTGTCAAGACGTTCGACTCTGCAATTTTTAGGTCTAATTTTGAACCACTGTCATTCAAAGTATAATTGATCGATTTTGATGCGCTTGACAACAATGGAAAGGCCATTTCCTTCCAATTTGTTCTACTAAAAATAATTGAGACACTATTAAAAAGTAGAGAATATACAGGGCGAATAAGCAACCGATGCAAAATATCGAACATTTTTCCTAATGTTCGATTTAATAACTGAGACCAAATTAATTTTTTATTTTACATTTTGACGAATCAATTGTCATTATCACATCATTTTAAGGATTTTTAAAAGAAAACTACACTTCCTTCGAGAATAGATATAATTGCAGTTTTAACACTTTTTCTAAAATGGATTGAGATACGGACTGAACATTTTTTTCATAGCCGTGGTTTAGCAAATTTCTCGTAAGGAAACTTCAACAATTATCCATCTAATACCTACATCCGCTTAAAGCATAAAAAAGCGGACTCTTAGTTCGTGATTGTCTAACAGTTGTTCAAATACACTAAATTACAATGTAAAAATGTTATATAAGCATCCACTTAGAGCCGTATCTGATCTAACCGGTATATTTGTCAGAAGACTTTTGTATTTACCTGCCAATTTTTGAGTCAGGTATTGTAGAACAAACAGATAAGACATGTACACGAACCACGGAATGGTAAATATTTCTACGTATTTTTGACAGAATAATTATTCATCGAGCGATGGAACAAAGAATAGAAATATATACGAACTGTAGATACTAATAAAAGTTGCATGCTCGATGTTAAATTGCGTATTTTGTGACTATTTTTGTAAAACTGTTTATGGGATGGACTGCAAGGTTTCTAAAAATTAAAGATATTAAAAATACCTAGTAGTAAAATATCTAGTAAAGTTCCAAAAATTTATTGTAAAATCCACTATTTTAAGGTAATTCCACAACTCTACCAGTTTCATTGGCATATATTAGTGTTCCATTTTAAAACATCCACATGAATAACTCTGTAGAAAACTCGCTAATCCAAAAATGACTTAAACAAAAGTTGTTAGACCATGTAATCCAGCACCTTATCTGGCATCCTGATACGACCCTGAGGCACCCATTTTTTTTTAACGGGAACCCCCCAATTTTCACTGCAGAATCTGATTCTACGGGAAAAAAATACGTCCAAAATAGGTTTATTTTCCTGACATCCGGGCCTCATCAAGGCCCTTAAAAATACCTTTTCTCGAATATCTCGTGAATTCGAGGTCATGGTGACCACAAATATTTGAAAAATATTTGAAAAAAAAAGCATGGATAAGATTCGTAAGGAGCTCGGATGAAGCCCGGATGTCAAGAAAATTACTTCAAAAACCTGTACTTAAAATCACTTAGAAAGCGTAATCCCACCAAGAGGGTTACAAACACAAACTACACCGCACTATTTGTAACCAAATGGTGTGTGTGAGAAAATCTTTAGTTTTTTATGAGTTTTTTAAAAATACCATAACATCAGTGTGCCTAATATGTTCCCCCTCATTAAAGAAAAAAAAAACATTTCTACTAACTTTTACTATCAATTTTTCCTGCTCTTTTTTGTATTTGCATATTTATGCACCAATCAATGTCTTTTAAAATATAAACATTTTTAAAACTCTTTATATTTTTAATGTTGAAAAAATAAGTTATTTAACAATAAACAAACACAAATAATATCCATCCATATTATGGATGTCTAGTCAAAATTATTTCTAAATACCGAATCATTTTATAACAATCTGGCATCATCTAAAACTTAAACATGTGTTTGATGACATACATCGATTTTTATTTTGTATAAAGTATAGAACGTCTCAAACAAATATTGAGGTTGAAATATAAAAAAGTGAGCGATGACCTCATAGCTAGAACACAAAAGAAATTCTGAAAACTGAACTTACTGAAAAATGTGCCTTTTTGAATATCAAAATCGACCTTTCCCAGAAATTTCAGTAAAAACGTTTCCTAAACGAGATATTGAATATATTCCCAACTTTACGACTTCACTGAATTTTATGTCAGCATTGATACAGACATAAAGACCTTTCAGAGTTATTTTGACTAAATATAAAAGTAACGAATTAATGTTTGAGTTTTAGAAGTCACATCAAATAATATTGGAAAGGATGTCTTATGAATCAATACGTTGTCAACATGAATGTACATAAAACACATCATTGGTTATGTAATTCATTGAATGCCTTAATGTGGAATTTATGAATGCAAAACAACGAACACGACTTATTGAGGAATTTATAGATAATAAGTCATCGTATGAAATACCGCAGAAGCAATAAAATTTTAATATTTTAGTACATATTTTCATTTATTATTCGCACTCACTGGCGTATGTTTACAGTAAATTGTTCACTTTTACTCATACTACCACAGTCTCAATAACAGAGTCTCAATACTACCTCAGCGTCAGGTAATTTTAAACAGAAGACAACTAAATATTCTTTAAAAAATGGGGAACTATCGTATATAAAAATTATTTATCAGCTTTTTTAATAAACTGGTCAAAAAAATGTTAATCTACATACGAGGTCCCATCCGATGGTCGATGGCTGATGGTTTTGAAATATGGTAAGCAGCTAATACTGAACAATTTTTCTAAATAGGGTTTTTGATAGTTCTTTTGATATTGTTGGAAAATGCACTTTATCTACCCAGAAAATAATTAAAGTGCTCCTGCCAAGACCTACGTGATTTTCGAAAATGAACTTATAATAAAAAATACGTTTTAATTAAACAGGATTTGATTCCAAAAGGTCTAATTTTAACAAGATTATTTGTCTTTTACACTTAACCTTTTTTTTACACTTATCCTATCTTTTTTCACTTATCCTGGAACACACAATATGCCATATGTGTCTTAAATTAGTAGCCAGGCAAGAAAAAGGAAAGCAAGCAAAACCTAAGTGAAGGATAGAATAAGACAGATATAATTGTCACACCTAAGAGGTATGTCCCACTCAGCGGGCAGATTAATAACGACGTAGTGGGTCGATTCGCATTTGTTGACGGTTTGTGCCCTCCCTATTTCAATGAAATCCTAGCCCCCGCACCGCGAAGTCAAGGACTTAAGTGAGAGCAGTTCGCTTTAATATTTGTAATGCCACGGCAACATCTGCGTTTGTCTCACTTAATGAACATCTCTCTTTACATTTGGAGAATATAATTTAGTTCACGTACGGTATATTCTATTCCACAAACATAAAACGCTCAAGAGTAATCGTGTATTCAAAAAATGACGCCAACAGACGTACCCATGGATCGATATATTTTGCCAAACAACAACAGAAACAAATGTCTGAACATATTTTTACATAATGGACGCGCGTTGGTAAATTTGACTCTCATCTAGTCATTATACAAAACAAACTTGTATTTTTCTTTAAATCATATGGGTGATCAAACACATAACACCTACACATGTCAACTTAAGTAGATGCAATTTTTTAATACGTTGACCCCTTCGGGATACCGCTACAAGTTCGCGGAACTTTTAGAAAGGCATTAAAAATCAACCAGAAGACGCATTCAACGGGTCAAGTGGGATTGGAAATTAGACTCTATTATAGTCGATTTCCAAACACGCGTTTTGAATTCAATTCAAAGGTAGATCTCAGTAGCGCGCCCCTGACGGCGTTTGAAATTCTGGTAAGGAAGCACGGGAGCCACATCACATTTAGTCGAACATTATTTAGACCTAAGTAGAAGTTGGGATATAAAATAGTGAGCATATTAAGGAAAAAATTGATGGTTTAAGTTTAAGATCGAAGGAGCAGACAGAAACGACTACAGATGACACGAAATAGCCACTTTTCCATTTTTTTTTACAGTCTCGTTACAACTAGTGGAGTATGGCATTAAAACAAAATGAGATTATGTAGATGCATAGATATAACTCCTTTTTTATAAAATACGAAGATGCACGTCCATCACTACGCATTATTGCATTATGTAAATATGTACGTGAAACACAGTGTACACACAATGTTTGTTTTATAGACAAATAACTCATTCATTTATTATTCCATGTACACGGCATCACGATGAGATCGTACTATAAATAGCCGTAATATTATTCCAATATAAATTATGATACCAACATGTTACTTAATTCATATACCGTCAAAAGAATTTTTATGCGATAAAAAGTTATTTTCTAAGCTTTAAACAAATCCAAGATTTTTATGGTAGGCACTAAATCGTATAGAGTTTATCCTTGTTTGACAAGCGGGGTTGACAACTGTGTAAATATTAAAAACATGTTCAGCCATGAGCGTTTCCGATGGGTCATGTGAGAATTGTAGTAATTTAAATGATAATATAATGATTACTGTTTCAAGTATAATAAAAATATGTTTTACTGTTGAAAAGATACATTTACAAATACCTTGAACACAAAACTATCCAAATATTAATT
The DNA here is from genome assembly GCA_029963805.1 of Aromia moschata. Lineage (NCBI taxonomy): Eukaryota > Metazoa > Arthropoda > Insecta > Coleoptera > Cerambycidae > Aromia > Aromia moschata. The sequence continues at coordinate 1,043,236 of JAPWTK010000017.1, forward strand.
TTAATGGTGCATGTTTTAACTGCCTGCAACTGCATGTCTCTTATTTTTGGTAAATCTTGTGCGATTTAAAACAACTGCATACATATTTTCCCCATTGCATCAAAAATTTACAGAGACATATATTTTATCAACACTAAAAATGAATAAAATACAAGATCATGCGCACTTGTTCTAAAATTGCCAACCATTGACTTCTTGAAAATAGGCAAGTCTATTAATTAACTAACAATAAGTACATTACCAATGTTTTTTCCGTAATTCGTCTATTTTCGTGCAGTATTCTGTTCTAAATATAAAATAAAATCCGTATAAATCCTCTTTGTGGTAGTGATTTAACTGTTGGCTTTAAATATTTCAAAAAAAAGCGGTCAAGGGGTGTATGGTCCGGACATCTCGATGCCACTCTATTAGCCACCTTTTACTAATCCAGCGCCCAGGAAAAAATACTCTTAATAATATTGAACAAAAAGGGCCAATAGTGTAACCTCCGAGATCTCCAGATTTTACACCCGTGGACTATTTTCTTTGAAGATATATGAAGGCCAAAGTCTATATCTAAAAAAGTGAATTTGTAGATATACTTGCCTATTATCAAGAAGTCAATGTTTCGCAATTTAAGAACGAATTGGCGTAATATTGCATTTTATTTATAATGTTACAATTAATTTTTAGTAACAATAACATTTATCTCATATTTTTATTTTATCATTTTAATTTAGAATTTTCTCTAAAATTGTCTAATTTGCACACAGTTGTTTTAAATAATATTAGGTTTACCAAAACCAATACCGGCCAAAAATAGGCGATTGTGTTTTGAAAAACTAAGAATGACGTCATCTCTCCAAAACGTTAACAATCGAAAAGTATTATGGCAGTCAAAATGGCATTTTTTTGAATTAAATTTTTTTGGGATTTTTTGAGAAAACTTGCTTGTTTCAGTTACAGTTCTCCTGTGGGATGAAAAAGACAAATTCCTCTGGAAATATTTTTGTTGGAAGAACAAGTACAAGAAAAATATATTCGTGAATGCAAAAACCCAAAAAAAAAACTTGAATCATAATTAATAAAACATTAGGTACTTATTACTCATTTCCGACACTTCTTTAATATAAAATAAATTGAATGTATTAGGTTGTCGGAAGAGTCATGACGTATTTATGCAATAAATGGCATTACTTGTATTTTTACATGGGAAATGTCATCATGATCGATTTGAGTGCTATACTATTTGTTGACAGCTGACAGTTAACCTTCATTTAAGAAAAAAAGTAATCGATTTGGTCGCATCGTTTGGTTTTACATCAAGTTGAAAATGGAAGATCAAATTGTGTATTTTCAGCATGACATACATATTTTGCTTTTTTAGTCCGCGAAGGGAAGAACGCAAGAAAGGCCTGTGAAAAATTGCGTAAAGTTGTGGGTAATAATGCCCTATAAGAGCTTGTGCCAGAGATGGTTCACCACATTCTGTGCTGGTGACTTTCATATCACCGATGCTCCTCGCTCCGGAAAGCCCATGGAACGAGGCCCAATTTTCGAGTTCCTACCGCGAAACCAGACGAACGATTCCGATGTGTACTGTCGCCAACTGGATGATTTAAATACATCTCTTGCCGAGAAGCGGCCAGAACTTATCAATCGCAAAAACGTAGTGTTCCACCACGACAACGCGAGACCCCATACAAGTTTGGTGACTTGCCAAAAATTGTTGCAGCTTGGATGGGGGGATGAAGTCTTGCCTCATTCTCCTTACTCACCGGACCTTGCCCCATCAGATTACCATTTTGCAAAACGACTTGAATGGTAGATCGTTTGATTCTAATGAAGCCATCAGAGAGCATCTTAAGGGCGGTCCTTCTACGAACGCGGAATCATGCAGCTCCCAGAAAGATGGCAAAAGGTCATCGATCAAACTGGGCCATACACCAGTGATTGAACTTTGTTCTATTATTAATAAATGAGCCTTGAAAACCACCCAAAAAATATAATAATATAATAATAATACTCACCCTATAATTACTCCGAAGAGTAACCCCTTAGGTCCTCTCAGGGACCTGTGCGGGAAGGAGTGGCTATTATTATTATTTGCCATGGCGCACTGGGAGCGACTTAAGATTATTTCGGTAACGCATTTGCTTTACAGTTCTGAGGAAACCCAGAAAACTCAGAACATTACGAAATCTAGAGCATGTGCGGTTGGATTGGCATCTATGCATCCACACCTATACACTAATGTATTAGTGGTTGCATATCAAGCCCTGACGGAGAAAGCGAGACAATTAAAAATCGCTACCCCGGCCGGGACTTGAACAACGCGCACAGAGGTATCGCGACTGGAAAGACGGCGCTTTAACCCACTCGGCTACCCGTGCCCATACCCAAAAAATGCGTCATGACTTTTCCGACAACGTAATATTTCATTGCAAAAAAATTAAAATTACCTACACAATACGCAAAATGAAAATTATTGTAAAATTGCTTATGAACAATTTTCTGTAACTAACATAAACGATATGGCCTAAAAGTACCCAGTAAGAATTATCTTCTCAGAGTAACATTTAATACATTTTCCCACGTTTTACCCTACTAAACTCTAGAGACCCAAACCCCTGCGCGCGTACGCCTATGGTCCCGGACAAATATTGGACAGGCATGTTAACTATGTAATGATCGCGGCAAACATCGTTAGCAAACAAATAAAATCATGCTGAATTTGTCGACGAAGTGAGAAAATCCAGAAAATATAAAGAGTAAACTGCCTTTATTGTTTTAGGCCCTGTATTTGTGGTCCATAAACGACCCGGGCGTAAAACGAAGCCACGAGAAGGGGGAGGGGAGGGGGACGGCCCGGCGAATGACATGCTTTGTTCGGCTAACGTCTCTATCGGCGTACGGGACGCTCCTTTGACTCTCGATCTTCGCCTGGACCGTTCGAAACAGAAACGAGGTAGAAATTAATTATTTGATTAACAGGTCGAAGCAACAGGTGGGATATAAGGTGTATTTTTTTTATCGCACGGCCGACAACGTTTGCGGTGATAAATTTAGAGAGGAAAAAAGATGGGAATACGACGCGTTTATGATTTGTTTACACAGCTTATTCATTAGGACGGTTCGCGAGAGGGATTAGACGCTTGTTTGGGAGGAAATAAATCCTCAATGTTTTTGTTTTTTTGTTTTGTTTTCGTAGGCGGGATCAATAAGTTTTTGCCTCCTACGAATGACGGCAGCCAATAATTCTTATGAGATGATAAATCGCTATGTTTTATACAAACATGTTTGTACAATAACACATTATAGAGTACATTAGGCGCTCATTTTTTGGAGCCGACATTTTCCGGGGATGTTTTTATCTTTTACGTTTCATTAAAAAATATGATATGAATATTATATATGTATATTATATGTGTATATGGCACATTTATTGATTAAAACTTACTTTGATAACCATTGTCTATACCTAAAAAAATCTTTCGAGATATTTCAAGTTCAAGAAAAATATTTGGAATTAAAAACCTCTAGACAAAAATTAGTTTCTGCTAGGATAAAATTCTGTGTTTAATTTTTGGTAGGTTAAGCTTGTTGTCAAGTATGCTAGGTATACAGCCAAATGTACAGCATCAAAGTAGAGGGTCAAACAATAAGAACGTATTTTAATGTCGTTTAGTTTAAATATAGCGTGGTATATTTTACTATTAATTGCACGTCTCCTTTTCATTTTCTTTCATTGCAAGTAAGGTGAATCGGGGAGAGTTGCCTCACTTAAGGATTTTGTGGAAAAAAACATTTTTTGTTTGCTTAAATATTGTAAAAACATCTCAAGAATGATATCCAAAAGGAATTAATTATTGATGGGAAAAATGTTTAACAATTATTTTCAGCCTAATTTGTGAAACAACTATGTCGCGCCGAAATGTTCGAAAATATCGCCCTGCTGCGATATTTTTAATATCATATATAGCCTAACATTTTGGAGTATCTGCGGCCCGATCGATAATATGGAAATGATGATATATGGTCCTGGTATAGCAGACTAAAGGTAAAAAAATTAACAAGCCTGTATTTTGAAAATTTCATGAAGTAAACACGTCTTGAAAGTTTAAATGCGTTTTCCTCGAAAACATTTTTTCAAACTGGTGGGCAGTATAATTCGCGCAATTTTTATCCAATCGACTTGAGATTTTGACTGTTACTTCTTAGATAAATTATCTAAAGCGGTACAGACGATTTTTTCGATCAGATTAAAAATTACGAATTTTATAAACAGAATTAATATCGTGTTTTTTACTAAAATTTGACTTTTCTTTTTCAAACTGCTGGCATTTTGCGAAAAATCAATATTTTACAATAATCGGGGATTGTGTACTGCTTTGAAAAACTCTTGTAGAAAGAAAACATTTTTTGTTTGCTTAAATATTGTAAAAACATCTCAAGAATGATATCCAAAAGAAAGTAATTATTGATGGGAAAAATGTTTAACAATTATTTTCAACCTATTTTGTGAAACAACTATGTCGCGCCGAAATGTTCGAAAATATCGCCCTGCTGCGATATTTTTAATATCATATATAGCCTAACATTTTGGAGTATCTGCGGCCCGATCGATAATGTGGAAATGATGATATATGGTCCTGGTATAGCAGACTAAAGGTAAAAAAATTAACAAGCCTGTATTTTGAAAATTTCATGAAGTAAACACGTCTTGAAAGTTTAAATGCGTTTTCCTCGAAAACATTTTTTTCAAACTGGTGGGCAGTATAACTCGCGCAATTTTTATCCAATCGACTTGAAATTTTGACTGTTACTTCTTAGATAAATTATCTAAAGCGGTACAGACGATTTTTTCGATCGATTAAAAATTACGATTTTTATAAACAAATTAATATCGTTTTTTTTCGTAAAATTTGATTTTCTTTTTCAAACTGCTGGCATTTTGCGAAAAATCAATATTTTACAATAATCTTGTGTACTGCTTTAGAAAAACTCATGTAGATAATGAAAACATTTTTTGTTTGTTCTAGTAACATAGCTGTTAAAAAATTGCTGTGTTGCCCACCGATGGTCAACAAAAAAAAACGTATGTGTTCGATGTGAATTTATGACGCCATTTTGTATTTTTTATTGAACAAAAAAATATCTATATATACCTTATGTACTTAATAAAGTCCTAAAATGAATTTTTGATCGCTTTATTAGTAGAGCAGAAAAAAATTCCCAAAGAATGCCTTGATTTTTCGCACTCCAGAGGGGTTTAACCCCTTAACAAAAAAGCTTGGTTACAAGCACATGTTACTGTTTAAAAGTAAAACACGTATGGTCAACATGTAACATATTTATTTAAAAATACCATACATTGATTGGAAAACCTAAATCTAGTATTTTTATTATTATTATAAAATCAAAACAAAAATCAACTTTTTGGTCATCTCTCCCGGTAGTCTGGGAGAGCTGTCCCTTTGCTTTCCTATAAAGGAAACTTGAGAAAGATTGAGAGATTGAGATATAACGACATTTATTTTTTCAAGTCCACATGAGTCTCCGTACATTGTACGTAAGTCTCGTGCATACACTTTTTTATAGTTCAAAACTTTAAACTAATCAACTTTACTCATTGTGGAAAAATAATTCTCCCAACATTTTAGACTGTATTCGGTGCCTTCAGAAGAACTTGCATCTACAGGCGCATATGGCGAGTTTTCAGCTATTTTTTACACATAAATGGCAAACACTTCATCATCGGAAGTACATACATATAGTCTTTTTAATAACTTACAACTGAAGCGACATAACACGATAATCTGCCGTGCCTTCTGCAGCGCATAACACAAGTAAACATTCATTAGATGCCTGGTGGAAGCTACCGACTCCATCCGGTATATTAGTCGATCGGGGCATCTATACCGGTGGGGTATTTATCCCGGAATTACCTTACTAGCGTTCCCTATACTTACCTAAAATGTACGGTATTTAAGTAGTTAGAGGATAAAGTTGTAACTTTCTTAAGTTAGTTATTTTCAATAGACAAATTGTCTTTGTAATCGTTCGCTTCCTTTTTTCTTCCTCTTTCTATACACGCGAGTATTCCCTGTACCTAAAATGTATTCGAATAGTTAATAATAAGAAAACTATGATTTCATACAGAATTTCACTTACTGCATGTAAAAATTGCGGACTGCTTTAGCATTACCCAGGATGCACCACGTGGAGGTACAGTCCGCCTGGCATCCCTCAACGTACCTAAGTATGACCAGACCACCACACTACGCTATTTTTGTATGAAATTTAATGACTTCAAATTCATCATCAAACATCAAATTTCTCGTTTTGAGAAATCTAAGGAAACTGTCCCAGTGCCTATTAAATTTTTCGCTCACTTATGTATATACTATTCCTCCTATATCATGTTCAAACAAAACTGCATTGTCCTCACCAACGGTGGGTACATTTTTCTGAGGTTAACAGAGAGCACGTTAGCACGTTTCTGTCTTGTTACGAAGTAAAGAACGGGTATTTCAAGAAAAAACTCACGTATACTAAAAACAGGGTGGAGAAAATATTTAGGAAAGTTTACTCCGTATGCCTCGAACTGCCTAATAAAACAACTCTTACGTCATTTTAATGGGTTCATTTAATAGGATTATGAGCCAAATCTTATCCAAGTAGGTACGTCAAGCAGTACAATAACTATTTTTGAAAAACTGCATTTCGAGGATAGTCCCAGAAGTACCCGACCTGGCGTATAGATGGCGGTTGTTGTTTGCAAAGAATGACTATGGTAGAAAGTACCAACCATATAAACGTTAACTTTGAAGTTTGGCGATGTTTAGTTGTTTAGTATTTCTTTGGCAACCATCAATTGTGAACTCTTTCAGTGAGTTTGTGAGCATGGAAAAAATTGGTCATCGTTATGTGATTCAATATATTCATTTAAAAGCCCTCAGTCCAACCAGTATCAAAGTCGAGCTAGATTCTGCTCTGGGGGAGCCTGCTCCTTTGTTTACAAAAGTAAAATTGTGGAAGAGTTTAAACGAGGCCGTACGAGCTGCCAAGACGTACATTGCAGTGGTCGACCAAATGAGGTGACCACGCCAGAAATGGTGAAGAAAATCCACAAAATGGTATTGGAAGACCGTCGACTGAACATGTGTGAGTTAGCAGACATGGTAGGTTTTTCAAAAAGTGCTGTACATCGCATATTAATTTATCATTGACATGAGAATGCTATCCGCAAGATGGGTGCCGCGATTACTCACATTGAAACAAAAACAGCGTTGTGAGGATGTTTCAATCTAATGTTTGGCAAAGTTTCACGACAATAAAGCTGAGTTTTTATGTCGATTTATAATCATGGATGAAACATAGGTTCATCACTTTACACCTGAGACGAAAGAACAGTCAAAACAATTCACTGAAAGGGAGAATCGGCTCCAAAAAAGGCGAAGACAGTTCCATCTGAATCTTTTTGTTTGTTTCTTTTTCTTCAAAAAATATAATCAACGGTTAGTATTATAGTTTGAAAGAAAAAACCGGCCGCATTTGGCGATTTTTCTCGAAAGCAGTGTGTCCTATACAAATTAGACAAGAGTACCGTTTATTGCGAAAAAATATAAAAGATAATAACACCTCGTAAAAATCGCAAAAAAAACATCAAACAAAAGATTTGAAGCAAAATTCACCCCCACCCCCTAGTGCTTCACACCCCCGGTGTAACCATTTGCAGATAATTATGATTCCATATTATAAAGCATCAAAAGCATTATGTGAGTAATAAATTCAAAGTTAGTTAGGAAAACGTCTCTTCAAAGGCACACTTCTGATGAGGTATAACTTCCTTAGGAGGCATTTTACAAAAAAAAAAAAACTTTATTGAGATTTTCGACATTATTTTACTTCTTCCATATGTCGCCTTGAATTTTACCACCCATATCTTAGAAATGCCTTGTATGACACAGTTATTTGTTTAAGCAAAATACTTAAACATTCCTATAGTTTATATGTAGGTGTGGGAACATTCAAGCACTATTTTAACCGTATCCCACCGCTATTTTTTGCGTCAAAGGAACCACCTACCATTTGAAATATTGAAACAGATTAGTTAGCCCGGTCCGTTTAAAAGGAGCCCCCAGATATTTAGGAGATTTAAACGGTAGATGAAGATGGTAACCCGAGATATTATTTATAAATGCCTGTGGAAACGTCGCGCAGAGGTCTCTAATCTTTTTTCCTTAGATGACACACGTCATAATTGATGTATTACAGGACGAGGGTGAAGGTCTAAATCCCCGAATAGGTCACCCGATAATATTAAATACCCCCATTGAATTTTGGTGGAGTGACGTGTGAAAAGGTAGGTATCACGGGGACAATGATAAAAATACTTTCGGTCTATGTAGGTATTCTAAAAATGTGTTAGCTATAAATACCACTTTTTTTGATATTCTTATTATAAAAAAAAATTAAAAAAAAAAAACAAAAAAAAATACGTGTCTACTGATATCTACTGAGTTTTACTACAGTTTTACAGTTTGCTATAGTTTTACATTTCATAAATTATGCAATTATCTGTTGTTTCGTTCTCTGTCAACCACAGAAATTTATTGCGTATATCTTCTTTGATATTTCCCATGACACGTTGATATGTCTTCTGTAAATCTGTTTTACGCAATGTATGGTTAGGTACTAGGCGATAGAAAATAGGATACATATTTAGCAAAAAAAACGTCTTAAGTGAATATTTTCGACCACGTTCCACGAAAGGCTACATGCGCAAAATATTAGGCACAAATCAAACCAAAATTCCTCTTTTGTAACAATAGGTACCAGCAAAATTTCGTTGATGAATAATAGAATTTAAATGTCTTTCACACTCTCGGCGTCTACGAAATATACATAGGTATGTCGACGATTGCAAGGTATCCATAAAATATTTGATTCGTCCTTTGTAAAATCCTCGTAATTTTCAATCATCTTTTTCAGTCTATTCACAAATGGTAACGACTTGCAAAAATTAACACAAAATCAGATAATACGTAAATACACTACACGAACTCGTGAACGAAGAAATACGTACACGATGCAAAATACGTATATACACAAGTTTATTAGTTAATCACTCACGACACATAAAATTATTTTAAACTTGGCGTTCACGTTCGTCTGTCTCGCGTCAAGCTAATACTAATCGAACAACGGATCGCTCGCTACGCTATACGGATAAATTGTACATATCCGTTCCTCGATCCCGCCACGGGATAGTCCCAGTGGGGTTTACCAGGCATGGTCAGTGGCGTACATATGTACGGGCAAGAAATAAACGCGTACCTACGTAATTTACAAGGCGCCTAAATAACATGGTGTATACTTACTTTAATTATCATAGAGTTGTACAGCGTTGTAGCATACTTTCTGGACTCTATTCATAATTTATACGTTAATTAGTTATACAGTGTGTCCCATATGTCTGTAATAATGTAGGTACATATATACAAACCTATATTCATTATATATTCCTACTGATTTAACCAAATATTAAATAGAAAATAATTCAAGTAAAATTTATTCGGTCAGAAATTCCGAATAACCTAACTAATCTAACAACATTTTTGTATTATAGATGTAGGTATATCGCAGACATATACATAGGTATGATACTTATATTTATTATTTTACTCTAACAAACACTTTTGGAGATTACAGGCTTGTGCTCTCTTGATGAAGAAATTTAAAAATAACCTATAATTCCGTTTGAAAAAAAAGTAACACGGCTTTAATACCATTTACGAAATTTCAAACATTTATGACGCACATAATATGCGGAAATCTTCACCGTAGAATTTTAACTTCAATCATTTTTAACAGATATGACGTTTGGCAAAATCTGTGAATACATTATTACATATATACTCGTATAGGATACATTCATTTGTATAATCTTTAAAAATGTAATTCTTAATAGTAATATTCTATTTTAATATAACACACTATTTGTATTTTCTAATAATCGAGTAGCGTAATCTGTTCAACCAAAATAAACAACATAAATCACAATAAAAAAAAAATTAAATTAAATTCACATATTTATCATTATTAATTTGTTTCGATATGACTGGAGTAAAAATAAATCTGCGTTTCGTGGTAGATCTACAACTTTTAATCAATTAAATAATGAATAATTACCAAAACAGCGAGATTTAGTGAATCGACAAAAACTTTTATCTTGCCGACCGACATGCCAAACAAGCTGTTCGTATTTGGCGGTTAAACATTATATTATCTACCTTCATTAATATATTTTTTAACAAATACTATATGAAACTATTATAAAAAATTGAACAAACAAAATGAATGCACAAAAAATGAAGAGCAATTTTGAGAACTTTTAGATTTATTACTTTTTTTGTTTATTGTTCTTACTATGTGAAATTTTATAAATATTACTTGTAAATAGGAACTAAAGATCAACTAAGAATCAGAGTTTTATAGATTTTATTTTTTATACTCATTCATTTTTTTTAATTTGCCGGTTTGGTTTTATTGTTACAATACAACTTTTTTATTTTATTTATATATTTTTAGTGTGTGGTATATGTCACAGCATGTGAATTATTTTCAACGTGAAATCCACACAACTTTGATAAAAATCATTCAACATTTTGGAATCAGTAGTAAAAATTTCCAAAAATATATACATATTCATTTATGCGTTTTGATTTTTCAGTGTACAGAGTGGATTCGTAATAATTCCCACCCACATATTCTCCGTTAGTTTTAGAGCTAAGAGTTTTTTTTTTTTTCTACAAGGGCGACTTATTTTTTCTGAAATTTCAGAACATGATGTCAGAAACACAATTGAAACAAAGAATTAAATGCTGTGTAGCGGAATTCCAATATATGTATGATTTTTTTTAAGAGTAACGCAGTTAATATGTAGACGTTTTGTCACAACTATATAACAAAATTTTAGACATGTACGTAAATAATTATATATTATAATAATAATTTATTATAAGTATACGTTACATTAAAAACAGAATAGTTAATGAAATATTACATCTTGACTAGTACCAACACAATTATTCAGCCAAATAAAAAATGTAATGAATTTGACACCGGAGAACAATATAATTAGTAACACATTCTTGTACATACCTACTTCTCCACAAAAAAAAGTATCCCACTCGGATCGTAGAAAAAACGCGCAGGCCGTTAGTGTCAAAATAATAATGATCGTTTTATTCAAATTTCGTCTAAAACACGCCTCATCCATACAGGTAATCTCCATACAATGCGTCATATTCTTAGGTGAATATATGTTCGATATAGCGCCCGAACGCTTTTGACAAATACCTTTATCCTAGCGTTGGGCACACGCGAGGGTACACCGCGTGACCTATATTAGTGCTGCTTATACAGCGTGTTCATTTGAGCCGTCCCACTTTCATGTTTTGAAATCCGTTAATAGATTTTTGTTTTATTTAATTTTTTAGTGCGTACTGTTACTGAATGTAAATGTGTTTTTCTATAGGTATTCTACAGGATACTGTCCTAATCGAAACATGTCACAAATTAAGAAATCACAAAGATACATTTTAAAGAAAATTCCTGGTAGCTTAAATGATCTAGAGAAATCTCAAAATTGTACTTTCAAAATCTTTATTTGTTAACCTGTAAACATTCTGACTGATAATTTTCAAAACAAAAAGCAATAAAAATGTAATAAACACCGTATAATATTAGTGTCTTGGTAATTAGTAGAGACAAAACCACACTTAAACTTGAAAACGGTTAGAAAATATTATGTATGTACAATGAAAATGTTCATACCTATGTTCTATTTAAAATAACCGACTTAAAAAACAATAAAGTTGTTCAAAGGTCATCTAACATATTTGATAACTAACTTATACATAATAAAACTAGATAACCGCAATTTAGGTATGCGTATAGGTATCCTCATATTATTCTAGAAGGATGAAAAAGAAAACCGATCGATATAAAATAGTACGTTCTATTTATATTAAGCGGCTTAATATCGTATAATATTAAGTAGCTTAATATTACATTCAGATATTCTTAGTTCAAATATTGATCTAGGGGAGAGTGGGGTGAGTAGTGAGTTTGAGCAACAGGTAACTGTGCACACTTTCCTCTGGCTAAACGGTTAAACAAATAGTTGGGAAACTAGAAAAAAAGGGGCCCAACTCAAAATCTCGCAAAATTATGTTTCTGTTGTGCAGCTAAAATCAAGTATAAATTAAGAGTTTATAGGCAGGCCAGTGCAAGTTCTGCCGCACAAAACATGCATCGTAATTACTTTTGTTTAATTTATTTACCAATAAATTGTATAGTGGTTAAATAGTTGTCTTAAGCACGTGATCGGCTAATATATATTTTTTTGGTTTTTATTTTTTATGTTATTTTAGTTTTGTATTTTGTGGGGTAGTTATAATTATACTCTAGAATACATTACGTTAAATTCAATACTTTCTCATTCATAAGAGCAGAAACTAAAATGTTTCACGGTTTAAGCCCAGTCGAATTCCGGTTATTCGCATTTCAATATGTGGAATTTTTTAAGAAAGAATAATTGTAAGAAAGACTCCAAAACCGCAGGAAAAAACGATATTTTCTGTTCATGTAAGTGCTGACAATTATGTTGGTGATAGTTTTATTGTCAATTTAATGTAGAATAAATTTTAATTTTGTAAATAAAATAAATGAGACATCCTTCAAGCCTGTTTAATAAAAAATACCAGGAGAGTTAGGGGGATTTCCAAACATATTTGGGGTAATTGTGCGCACAGACGTCTTTTGTGTTTTTCTTTCCAAAGATAATAAGAATAATAAAAAAAGCATAATTATAAACAAGGTTTTTTTTATATTCCTCAAAGAGTCGCTAATTTTTCCATGATCAATGATAAATCTAAATGCATCGTGTTCATGAGCCACAAAATGCACACTTCTAATTTAACTGACCCCATATCTACCACGATTCACAAGAGTCGAACGTCATGTATAAGAGACCAAATACGAAGGATAATAATACCCTTCTGCGGTAATACCGTTATTAATAATTCTGTAAGCGTGCCGGGTAGAAAAAGGAGCCACGGCGGGTTCACCCTGTTCGAGACCCGGGTTTGGGTGAAAACTCAAGGTAAAATTAATAACTAGATTTGGCCGAAATGAGCTGCAGGACATAGGCGTACGCATTATAATATGATGCATATATTAAATATAGTAACAAAAACAATAAACTCACACTTTAGAACTACATATGTATATGATTATGTTAATGAGTTACCTGATTGAATATGAATTTCATGATTTGTGTTACAGGAACAGGCTTATTATAAATTACGATAAAACCGTTTGTATACATTTTCAAACTGCCGCTAGACAAATATGCTTAAATTTACCAAATATTGCAATAAATGGTTATCAACTAAAAATTAGTAAAGAAGAAAATTTCCTAGGAGTTGTAATTGATGAAAATATTAGATGGTCCAGTCACATTAATCAATTATGCTGCGGATTGAGACAGCTGCTGCGGATCCTGTTTTGCTATAACTGTGTAAAAAAAGAATTGGATCAAACATTCCTAATAAGCGATTACTATGCACTGTTTTACTCTAAGATCGCATATAATATAATTATCTGGGGACAAAGTGTGGACGTGCAAAGAGTATTTATCTTACAAAAGCGCGTATTAAGAATTCTTGTTAATATGAAACCTATGCAATCTTGTCGAGAGGTATTTAAAAAGTATAATAGATTAACATTGGTATCCATCTATTTATATAAACTACTCTGTTATATACATAATTACTCTCATCAAATATATAGACAAGACTTTTACATTGACAGATTTAACCTTGTGTTATACAAAAAATCTCCCAATTGTGCTGGGAGACATCTCTATAATAAACTACCTATGAATATAAGAGAAATATACTGCAAATTAAAATTTAAATCTAAATTAAAAATGTTCCTGTGTTCAAATGCTTTTTATACCTTAGATGAATATATGACTTATGCATAATCATTTTTTTATAACTTACAAACGTGTATATATGTGTGTGTAATGTATGTACGTGTATGTATGTATACATGTGTGTAATCTTAGTTATTTACTTTCAACAAATTATTGTATAGAAATAATGTGATATATAATATATGTGACATCATACCTAATATGTTTTAGTTATAAGGCATTTACAAGTTTCCATGTACCTTTTATTGACATGTTGTATCCAATGCAATTGTTGGCAAAGAATTAATAAAATATTCTATTCTATTCTATTCTATACATGTAAAACTTACAATCTTACCGACGACGTATCTTAGTTAAGAGTACTATCACGAATTGGAGATGATTAGTAAAAACTTTGTAGCATCAGATCAGTTATAGTAGTCTCCGGGACTGTCTTGTTCGCTGTGGTGAAAATATATGCTTATATTTTGAGAACGACCGTTCGACATCTACTGGATACAGGCATAATTAAAATACTCTTTTGTTTCTACTCTCACAAATTTGTCTTAATTTGGTAAAACTGGTGTTTTTCTTTAATACACTTTCGAACTTATTTTTCTTTGGCGCATCATCTGTATAGTGACTCCGCTGACTAAAACGCACTGTTCTGTAATTTTTTTACGGCATCATACAAACCTTTATAGTTTTTATGAGCAGTTTTTAAAGCCATTTCAACGGACACATCTTGAAATGCTCTCCTAAAGTTGTTTACAGCTTTTATTTGCTGGAAATGTCTCGTCAATAATTGACCATAACCGTGTATTTTTTTATTCACTTGTAATCCACTTTAATAAGTCACTGCGTACAGTTGGTAGATAGTTATGTAACGTTGTGAGAGCTGATAACGTCATTTCTGGAACGTATTTGTTTCAGAACTCAAGAAATGGTAGTTTATCAAGTATATTCAGGGGTACATCGCAGGCACCTAGCATTAAAAGTAAGTCGTACATAAACTGAGTTCTCAAGGGCATACCCTCTTTTTTATTTCTGTTTCATACTACTAGTATGAAGGCTACAACCGCGTTTATCCCTAATAGCAGTTTTTCTTTAAAGGCTCTACACATTACGTTCGCGTCATCATAAATAAATCTCCGAAATCATCGATGAATTTATTAATTTTGTCAGAAAATGGTCGTTTTTTTGGCGTTTGCACGTGTGACATTTTATTGTTAATCTAAAACGACGCTGATAACATACGTCTCGAACACACTAATAACGATGCTAGCTAACGTCTACCAGAAGGTCAGGCAAAATGACTGAACTCAATGGCCCGCTCGCTTCCGCCGCGCGCCGTTGTATTGCGGCACGATCGGCCAACCCTGCTTATTAATAATCCGTGTAAGCGTGCCGAGTAGCAAAAAGGAGCATCGCGGGCTCAGCACCTGTTAGAGGCCCGGGTTTGGGTGAAAACTCAAAGTTAAAATTAATAACCGAAAGTAGGAGGGCCGCTACGTCAAACCTATAATCACGAGACGCTTAACGCACGAATTTAGCGTTGCCTTCTTTACTATGTAACGACAAATTAATATCGAATTAACAACTTTGTTACGGGCGAATCGGACAGCCCGACGTTGTGGTACTTTATTTTTACCTTACGAAGGTCCAAAAAGTAATCGCTTAATTACGTGGATTGATTCTAAAAGGGTGAATACTAAAAAAACATTTTCAACAAAATGAACGTAGACATGAAATTTTTATTAATTCCATATTCATAATCATTAAAGTTGGCTTACGGTAACGCGACATATGTATATGCAACTCGTGTAGCATGTGATAACGGTTGTCTCAATGTAATTTGATTGCAGTAATTCTGTGTCAGTTGGTACTCTTGAACAACCTCCACTACATGCAAATCGTTAAATAGTGTGATATCATTTCATAATAAAATATGACAATAAAACACTGCATTTATTATAAATAATACATTTTGTGGAATATAGTATCTATTTTAATTTCAGATAAAATTATATTTTAACAATTAGCTACTCACCCTCATACTATATCTCAAATGATTTATCGGTAAAGTACATGTACAGTTCAAAATATGCATATACATTTTGATATGGTTTGTATTAACATTTTGTTTAAAATATATTAAAATCATATTAGTACAGGCTAGATAGTTTATTTTTTGAAAAGAGTCCTGAATAAGGTTTTCTCGGCGCGATAATTAGGTAAAACATAGTAGAAATGAATTGTGTATGTTTTGGATAAAATCGGTATGTAGTAGGAACCTTAGTAAAAAAATCGAAAAAGTGCCGAAAACCGGTTTTTTTTTGCGGATTAAGGGACGAAAACTAATTTTTTTCGTAAAACAAAAAATTTTTGGCACGTTGTAGCGCTTGAAAAAACGAAAAAAATTAGTTTTTGGTGATCAAAATTGGTAAGTTTTTGCACAAAAAAAAAACCAGAAAATGCCCATTTTTGAAATCGAATTACAAGTTCTAATGGTCGCGAAGCTTCTGCTTGTCGTTTTGTAGCTTTTGGTGGTGCCTAAATCAGTAAAATTTCATGCAAAAATAATAAGAACTTTTTGCATATATATAAAAAAAAACTAAAAAAAGGTCTTTTCGAAAAACGGCTTGAACAAGCCGAAAAATGGTCGTAAAGCATTTTTCCTGGGCTTATATCAATCGTCATTAAATTCCCTACAAATCCATTATCGTGACTTGTGGGAGAGGTTCATTCAATCGGCCGCAAAACGCGTTTGAAAATCAAGCGTCGCGTTGCTTCGAACGCTCGGGTAAACGAATGAAGGAGAAGTGAACGCGTGGTGGGGGAAGCCTCTCCCGCCGCAGACTTCTGTCAGCGCGTCTACGGCGGGAGAGACTTCCCCCACCACTCGTCCACTCGCTTACCCGAGCGCTCGAAGCAACGCGACGCTTGATTTTCAAACGCGTTTTTCAGCCGATTGAATGAACCTCTCCCACAAGTCACGATAATGGATTTGAAGGGAATTTAATAACGAGTAATTTAAGCCCAGGCAAAAATGCTCTACGACCATTTTTCGGCTTGTTCAAGCCGTTTTTCGAAACGACCTTTTTTTAGTTTTTTTCGATTTATGCAAAAAAGTTCGTATTGTTTTTGCATGAAATTTACTGCAGATAGGCAAGATCAAAAGCTACAATTTAAGCCGAATCAGAAGTTTCTGCGACCATTAGAACCCTTGTAATTCGATTTCAAAAAATGGGCATTTTTAATCGGTTTTTTTTTTTTTCTGCAAAAACTTCTGAACCGATTTTGATCACCAAAAACTCATTTTTTTTATTTCTTCAAGCGCTACAACGTCCTATTTTTTTGTTTACGAAAAAAAATATTTTTCGTCCCTTAATCCGCAAAGAACCGGTTTCCAGCACTTTTATCGATTTTTTTACTAAGGTTCCTACATACCGATTTTATCCAAAACATACACAATCCATTTCCATTATTTTTTACCTAATTATCGCGCCAGAAACCTTATTCAGGACTCTTTTTAAAAACTGAGCACTTTTCTATTATATTGCCTGGCGTATACACCTATGATTTTAATTTACATAAGGAAGACAAACCGGTCGCTTAGGACTCAGGAAAGTGAACAACGGAGCCACTGCATATACATACACTAGGATATACAGAAATTAAGGGATACAAAAATTTCAGGTGACTTTCAAGAAGCTGTAACTTGTGAAAAGAAAAAATAGAAAATTGAAGCTCCAAGTTTCTAGTTTTTGGAACTTGAATTTAATTTTTTTTTAGCGTTAGCATTTTTTGAGTACTCATAAAAAACACCATCGAAAAAATCGAAAAATTCGATTAACGTTTTTTGATAATGAAAATATGAATTATCACAAAAAAAACCTTTTTAACTTAAACATTATAAAAAAAGTGCAAAACGATACTCACGTTGATGTTCATGATAAACGACAATTTCAATCATTTAGAGCATTATGAAAAAAAAATCGTAGCACTTTGAAACTATCAGAGTTTCTTTGGGGTACTTCAAGGTTGAGAAGTTGCCAGTCGATCCATTATTTGTAAAGTTATGCCAAGTTATGCAAATATTACAATAATTATGAAATTTTGTACCTCTTACAATCAATAATTTCGCTTGGAAAAAAATATTTTTAGCGAAAATCAATCTCTATAACTCGTACAACATACTTTGCAATTTTCAAAACCCTACTTCAATTTTCTGTACGTTCATTGCCAAAGTCAAAAATGCCTTTTTCGCTTTGAACGGTGAGAACTCAGCGACAAATCATCGTATAGGGCTCTAAAATAGGTAAAATTAAAGATAATTAAATTATTTGAAAGTTTTATGACGAAATTATCGAAAAAAAAATATATTGAAGTCCGTGGACCTTCTACAAGCAAAAATTTCGAAAAAAAAATCCGTGTTTTTCTTATGATTACTCAAAAACTGCTGACGTTAAAATAAATTAAACTCAAATTCCAAAAACTAGAAACTTGGGGCTTCAATTTTCTTCTTTTCTCTACGATCATTTTTCTTTCTCTTTGAAAATCACTTAGAAATTTGGGATTTTTTATATTTCTCAATTTCTGCATCTAGTGTATATACCTAACCTCGTTTTGAACTAGTGTCCCTCATCAGCACAAGTAATTCCGAAAAAAGGGAAATGAAGCACAGACAACGAAACACAAGGAGAAATTTACTTCAAAATACACGTGCATTTCAATGAATCAAACGTTTTTGGGAAAAATATATGTATTTATCCAAGTATTTAACCGATACCAGGTAATTTAGACAAGCAATCGGAATACTTAAATGACCATTACGTGCCATCTTTTTATTAACATTCGCCACACTGTGGAGTTGTAATTTTTATGTAGATAAGGACGCGAAAGCACGTGGGGCTGCACATATTATGAATATTTCTCAGGTGACCATCGGGCTACCGAATGGTCACACCCTTTGCGAAATTCCGCGCATTGTGTTTATGTTTCTTTAAAGAAATACGGAAACCGTATCATTAACATGTATAAACAGTCACGTAGCGTACATAATTTAATAGAAAATGTATCGGTCGTTTCAATACTGGCATAACATCTGAAGCGTATGTCCCATGACCAAACCCATGTCCACGATTGGATACAAATTTATATACACGTGTGGAACTTTAATTTGGAAGCATATAACATGCTAAGATAATACCTAAAATAATACCTTCCACAAAATATTGCCAATGCCTCACCTATCAGAACAACACGACTATATTCCCCGATCGTGTAGCTCCGCCTTCCGCGTCGCGAGTCGGCAAGGTTCGGCAACTGAACTAATCTAATGCTGCAGCACCGAACATAAACAAAGGTCCACTCTAAGCTCCACCCACTAATGCACTCTCCTTGCCCCGTCCGCTATCTCAGCGATTGTCGGCGGCCGGCATTGTAGGGGAATACATTACGTATGACGTCTGCTCCGCCTATCTTGCCCTACCAATATGCCATGCATTTGAAATGCATGTAATACATCCACTTTTTGAAGTTTGCTTAAATTCTGATAATTTTTGTATTACAGCATTGATTTTTTTTGCTTCTGACAGGGTTATAGCTTGTGATATTCTGCGTCTAATAAGCCGAAGTTTCGGCATGTCGATTGTGTGAAAAGATATCGCTAAAAAGGTGAAATTTCAATGTTTTCAATGAAACGTAAATAACTTCGAAAATAGTAAATCCCTTTCGAAGTTGGACTCGTATTAAAGGGAAATCTTCAGTGCATCTATTTGACTAACTGAGTTGCAAAAAATTTTCCTAGACATGAACAAAAGCTAAAGTTGAACCAAAAAATATCACGAAAATTCAAAATTCCACCATCCTTAGTATCGTTTTCGTAAAAATCACTGTTCCTGAAATTTTAACACAGAGAGATCTAGAGGGATATTAATCCTAAATTTTTGTTGGAGTAATGTGTGGCGTACATGGCTTTTTTAATTTTTTAAGTGTTATGGATAATACGGGTGTTCCAGTCAACTGTATAGTCCTTCTAATTTTAATTGAAAATAATAAATACGCCTGGGGAACAAAAAAAGCGGTGCAACTTTATGATTCCATGGGCGTGCATATATCTTTTATAAATTCGAAAATTGTGAAATATTTTTTTTCATTCAAATCAATATAGGAGATTAAAATTAGCCTGCATACAAAACTCTTAATATTTGTAATATAATTTGCTGTAAATAATGCTCATTTAGCCAGACAATCTCAAAAAACTGTCTGTGTTAATAAACCTAGCTGAAATACACGTCACTGGCGCCTTAAACACGTAGAATTTCTAAAGTCGTAAATCATTTTAACAACGTTAAAAATTTTATGGCACATGACCGAATAAGTTTTGGTGTATTACATATAAAGCAATCCTGTAGTACATATAATGTCGGCATTTGCTGGTCATTCGCGGCTGCCGGCAGCTCAGGCGTTGCCAGCTCTTCAAAATTTTCTTAAGGATAGTAATATACATAAAGTTTTTTTCCAGCAATTTTAAACGCTTTATTTTAATGCTAACTAATACATTTATATCTATGTATTTTTTTTAAATATTTGCAAACTAGCTTTCTAAGAACGTCACGAACTAACAGTTTACTGAAGTATGAAGTATACTTGTATAGTGAGTTTAGCAATTTTAGAAAATATATCTGACAACCTTGCTTTTTTCTACCTATTTTCAATTTAGAATGGAAATAGAATACTTTATGTTGAAATTAATCATCCTAAAAAAACTCCCTGTATGGTAAGTAATAATTTTCGCATGAAGTTCGCACTGTCAAAAGATATTTACGATCAAAATGGTTCTTTTCTTTAACGTCAAAAACACGATGTTTTTGAAAATTAAATTATAAACTCATTTTGAAAGTAAAGTGTACTTTTACCTAGACATTTCTGGAAAGTGGAAGATTGTAGTTGTTTGATGTAAACATATACAGGTGATGTAAAACAAAGGTGCGCAGACGTTCGAACATAGCGGGTGTGGTAAGTTTTATTACACACGAACTTTCCGTGGCCGAATTTACATGTTTAATGGTAATTTAATCCAGTGTACGTATAATTTAATCCGTAAAGATAAGCCGCGGCTTTACTTACAGCGATCCCATTGTCATGAGACACACGTCACGCGATCTGACGAGAAGACAAACGCCAAAAAACGACTAAGCCGCTTACGAGACAGTCACTTAGAAGTGGACGGTAGTCCTTAATGAAGACCGTGAAAATATTTTGTTATTATAAATTCGTCGATATAAATTATCATAATAAAATAAATGGGTAACGACCGAAATAAATTGTAGGAACGTTTATAAACGCGCTTTTATAAATTAGGCATTAAGAAGGCTCGTAAAAGATAGAAATAAAAATAAAATTACGCGTTTTTAAATATATGTAAATAAGTACCAGTAACTAAACATAAAATAATATTAGTTTAATTAATGAAATAAGAGTTTAGATAAACCATAAAAAATCAAAAATTGAAGTTTCATACCAGAATGTTTAACATTCCTGTATTTCACAAAAATCCGTTTAATGGTGGAAGTAATTAGTAGGGTTCGGAAAGTTTGCTGTCACGCGTGGTAAACTGCGTTAGACTGTCCTGCTCTCCCGCGCCGGGATGGTGTACTACTGCGCATACGCGGGTTATAGAGCGTTATCGGGAAGGGTCAATGCCGTACGTAGCACAAGCAAGAAATACGCGCAGATATAATTTACAAGGTGCTTAAAAAATACGGTTTATACTTTCATTATCATAGAGTTTTATAGTGCCGAGCCCTGCGTTGCAGCTCACATTTCCGGACCCTAGTTATTAGTACTTCTTAACTAACAAGTTCTGAGTACCAAAACATTTTAATATGTATTACGTCGTAGTTCGTCCCTAACCTGAAAAAGTGAACTGAAACTGTCAATTTTGTCATTTATAAGGTTGGTCGAGAATCATTGTATAGGATAAAGAGAAATATAGTAACTTTTTGATCACAAGATATCATTTAGGGGTCAATAGAAATACAGCGTGGACAGGAAGCCAGAAGACAGAAATACAGCGTGGAAGGATCCGACACTCTGAAACTTTGGAATTTTTTCAGCAAACAACCTCAAACCCAATAACTCCATAGCCTGTATGTGAGCAAAAGTCCTCAAATACAAAAAACCTTAAACCCATTTCTTCAAAACTAATAACTCCACAACCCTGGGAATCACATCATCACAGAAAAATATATTTCCACTATAACCACGTATATTTATGAATCGAATTAATGTGAATTTACTGCAGACTTGATAACCCCATAGTCCTGAGGATTGAATTGAAGCACCGCAGATCCCATATCGTCCAATCCAGAATTACAGAGTTATTAGATTTGAAGAAATGAGGTTGAGGTTTATCGGATTTGAGTTAATGGAACGGAATTATGTACCGTAATTTGCTCACAGATCTTCAGACTATGGAGTTATCAGGTTTGAAGCTGTCTGCCCCTGGTTTCCAGTTTCATAGATACAGACTCCTGGGATATTGGGTTATTGGGTATGGAATTATAGGGTTATGAGGTTCACTCTGGGTTTCTGTTGACCCGTAAAAGGTTTTATCACAAAAAAGTCACAATCTCCTCTCTGTTCATCCTGTACGATGAGTTTAGATTTAATCTTAAGCCTGATTTACACGCTGTCTTATTATAGTTACGTTTTGTTATAGTTAGAAAGGAGCGAGTAAACAACAAATTGTAAGCTTCGACTGACTTACGGGGCCCAATCGGCGAGCTCGTCGTGCGGATTTGTTTCCTCCTTTTGCCATCTCGCGTGAAAATATAAATTAAATACAAAAGGTTAGTAGAAGGCTTCTTGTAAACAGCTTTGCTATCGAAAGAAGCGAAAATTGTAAATGGAAATTGACGCGAAAAAGGACGAGAAAACATAACTTGTAAACAGTCGATAAAACGTAGCTTCTTTTATGTGACCGACAAGACTTACCATAAATCGTACCCTGTGACCTTTAGACTTTTTGAGGTTAGGAACGAACTATGACGTGATGTGTGCCGATTGCGGATTTAAATTCAGAGGCCCATCCCCCCTCCAAAAAAAAATAAGTGTTGTGATGAAGTCTACTCTAAGTGACATTTTTTTGTGTGACGTAATAAGTAATTTGTACAGACTTTTTTAAACACCACAGAAATTGGCATTGTCCCTCTACCAATGTCGGAGGGAGAGTACACATGGAAAAGACGTAGGACACACCACCAAACCCTGCGACAGATGGCAAGTCCCAGAGGCGGGATTCGAACCCGCGTAGATAATAGCTCTCGGAGTAATCGTCATCTCCCACCTGGCGCCTTACCCACTTAGCTAAAGCCGCGTTATAGGCCAGGCCCGTTGTCAGAAATACCTCGTTTTTTTTGCCAAAATTAGGGACAGCACGAAAATATACATAAAAAATCGGATTGCGCAGATATAGCATACAGATATGCGCGTAGTAAAAATAAGAAATTGCGTAGAATTTAATAAACTAATTTTCGCTAGCTGAATTTCGCCGCGTCATATTCAAAATGGTGTCCAAAGTTGGCTAAAAACCCTTTTTTTCGTTTAAAAAAAAACTATGCGTACTACAAAAAAAAGTTTCAAATAAAGCTTGTAGAACTTATTAAAACAAACAATTATAGCCTTATCCGACTTTAATAAATTAATAAATAATTTTTTTATTGCAAAAAAAAACAGCTAAAAATGGCGATTTTTTCTGTACAAAATGCTGCCTCCGCTCGATGTTTGTACATGCGCGTGGTGGTGGGAGAGAGAGACATGCGACGCGCAACGAGCGGAGGCAGCATTTTGTATAGGGGCCAATACCATGTAGTCTACAGATCAGGAAATGACATTGACTTCCATAAAATAATATTTATGTGAAAGTACAAGTATTTAACTACGATCTGTGCAAGTTTCAGCCCTTAATGTTAAGAAATGAGGCAGTGGCGATTTTTCGAAAAAAAAAATTATCTCGACTCCAGAAGGTCGTTTTTTTTTTAAATTTGTAAGAAAATAGCAGCTATCGAATGGCAAAAACGCCATTTCGATATAATTTAAACTTTTTTGAAAAAATTACATATTTTCAGTAAAAATAAATGGCGATTTTTGCGCGGTTATTTTTAGCATATTAACAATCATATTACGATTCGCGCTTTATTTACTTTACACGAAAGTACGTCTTGAAGAAAATTTTAAGCCCTAACTGAACTCTCTAAGTGCATTTGTGTATGAATTATTGGAGTTTAAAAAAAGCATTTTTTGGGAAAAATGCGATTTTTGCATAAACTATCAGGAATTTTGCAATGTTCAAAATATCAGCTTATTCTACTAATCGAGGACTATACATTCCCCAAGTTTCATGAAAATATATTATATATTTTTCAAAGATATAAGCAATTGAAAAAATCGCGGTTTTTAGCTGTTTTTTTTTTGCAATAAAAAAATTTATTTATTTATTTATTAAAGTCGGATTAGGCTTAAATTGTTTGTTTTAATACGTTCTACAACTTTTATCTGAAACTTTTTTTAAACGAAAAAAATTGTTTTTGGCCAACTTTGGACGCCATTTTGAATATGACGCTGCGAAATTCAGCTCGGGAAAAGTAGTTTATGCAATTCTACGGAATTTTTCCGATTTTTTATGTATATTTTCATACTGTCCCTAATTTTGGCACGTAAAAATGTAATGGGATTGGCCTATTATTTGTGTTGAAAAATTCGTGTTAAATTCAACTGTACTGGACTATTTAGAAATATTGACCTCTCTTTTTCCGCACGCCAATGCCCATATCGACGCGACCATCCTAACTGTACCCATTCTTCCGAGCGTCTTTGGGGGTCGCCGAAGAACCGTGTATCATAGAAATACTATTCCGCGGGTATGTTTTCTATGCGGGTGGGTAATTTTTCTCTCCTAATGACGGTCTATTTAATAAATAACGAAACAATGGCGTGCAGTAATGCGCGACATGTCGTTTCGATACCCTCGTTCAATTATTCTAATTTAATTGGCGTTCGTTTTATGGACGGCCGCGGCGTTTCGGTTTTTCTGTCTCACGGAGTCGCCCGACAAAAAAGACTAACGAAGCGGACTGGCTATTTTGTTAACGCGGAATTGCGTCACAAAGGCTTATTGTTGTTTAAACGT
Organism: Aromia moschata; assembly: GCA_029963805.1. Taxonomy (NCBI): domain Eukaryota; kingdom Metazoa; phylum Arthropoda; class Insecta; order Coleoptera; family Cerambycidae; genus Aromia; species Aromia moschata. The sequence continues at coordinate 1,068,402 of JAPWTK010000017.1, forward strand.
GGACATTAGAACTTCGTACCGGAAGATTAGAGAGCGAAAAGATACGAAACGTACACGGAGAAAAATAATTATTCGTTAACCCAAGCGCACAAGAACAAAAAATGTATACATAAAAAAACATCAAATAATATTTCACGTAGAATAAGAGTCTGGAAAGCGAGAAAGATTCCTAGTTCTTCGTTACCCGCACGCTAAAAGCCACAGATCTGGATTTCGTTCTTATTAGATCTCGTCAGTGTGACATATTTTATGCCGAATAATACAGGACGTGCGTGTTGGTTATATAATGACCAGAAGAGCATACTGTGGTACTAAGTTCATGGACTCACCGTCACATATGTCACACTGAAGAAATGTTTCATTTTATAAATATGTAAATGTTTATTTACAAAATTTATCATTTTGTCACCATTGTCTTCTTCCAGGTCTGCATTTATTTTTGTTAAACGTGAGCGATTTGGCCTGTATTTGTGGTTCTAGAGGGAAAATGATCGTTCCACATCTACTGAAGTTAATTCTTCAGGGTGCAAATGCAAAATAGTTCATGTGGACAGAGGACGAAACAACACGCACATTATTTTCACGTATTACTAACAGTTTTTTGTTGTCACTAACATCTGTACATTATTATTTTTTACATATACAGAGGACAATACATGTGTTACTACTGTTTCTATACTTTTAGCCGCTATTTGCAAAACCAGTTACCTTATTACCGCAAAATCTGTTGTTTCGTCCACTGTCAGTCACAAAAACCTATTGCATATGTCTTCTTTGATATTTCCTTTCTCTTTGATATGTTTTACGCAATGTAGGGCTACTAGGCAATGGAAAATCGGATACAAATTTGGAAAAAAAAAACGTCTAAGTAACGAGCAAAACATTACGCACAAATCAAACCAAAATTCTTCTTTTCTAACCGTACCAGGTATATTTTTTGGTTGGATATTCGGATCTAAATGTCTGTTACACTCTATGTATAGACGATTGCAAGGAATACATAAAATATGTGATCCGTCTGTTGTAAAATCCTTGTAATTTTCAATCATCTTTTTTAAGTCTATTCACAAATGGTAACGACTGTTACATTATTGCAGAAATCCATACAAAATCGGGTAAAATCTAAATACAGTACACGAACGAGTTAGTCATCCGCGACAAAAAATTGTTTTTAATGCGGCGGTCGACCCGTTTACCCCGCCGGCAGGTTGCTATCGAAGTAGCTCGCCGTCTTGCGGAGAAAGTGTATTACGAAGTCCACGGTTCCCGCGAAGACTTCGTTGGAGATAACATCCTACGCACGGACAGTGGCGTGGGTATACAGGGGCAAGAAATATGCGCTTAAAAATACGGTTTATACTTTAATTATCATAGAGTTGTACAGTGCCGGCTCTGCATGACAGCATACTTTCCCGAACCTTAGTAATAATACCTATAAATCGATTATTCATAAACTAAATTTGAGAATTTGAGATCCCAGACGACCAAAAAAAAACAATAAACACGCCATTGGACGAAGGTAGATCACGAGAATGCAAAATGCCACAATTAAAACAAAATGGAAATTATTTATTTATACGTTGATAAATCGAGGAATCCACAAGGCAGGTTCAAGAGACCCGCTAAACTGTACCGAATTATTAGTCCATAAAAAAGCCCGATTGGGAGTTTAAATTATGATAATATTACAATTTATTTATTTTTATTATTACTATTTCTAAGTCTGAAAAAACCCAGCCGCCAAATAATGAATAATCGATCGCCGTTAGTAAGAACATACTTATTAAACATTATTTGCATAAAGGTTTACAATGTAACATAAAGTAAGAACACGAATAAGCATCATTTATTACGTCTGTTATCGGCTATTTTCGAATATGTGGGCTACGGGGGCCGCTATCCAACCGACCATTAGTCACTTTAGAGGACATACTGGGTGTTCTGATTAGAATCTAAGTATATTAAATAAATTGTCAAAGGATGTTCCTAATGGGAAGATTTCACCCTAGGCGAAATCGGCTCGATTTTTTATATTTTGCTCTCCATGACTAACCGATCAAAAGGCTCCAAGGGATAAATTGAACAATTTTTCTGATATGGCCCTAAAATGTATTTGCAGCGTCGTAATTTTTGGCGACCCAAAATTGGAATAAGATTTGTAGAACCTACATTTATCACTAAATTTCCACCAGAATGGACCATACTTATGCTTCCAATATAATTCAATTCGAAATATTGTTATTACTAGAGGTCGGAGGTTAATAATAGATGCCTACTTTACCAGGGGCGGCTCCAAGATATCTATCAACAACGCTACGAAATATTAAACAGGTCATACCTTATACATGTGGAGTGATTGTTTTATCCCAACTAATCGGCAATGGAACCATAAGACTTGCATATTCACGATAAACGACGCTATAGCACAGAAGTGCCCGTACTGCTACATGAGTTTCCATAAATTATTAATAATGTTCCATACGTTCAGGAGTTAAGTTCTGGGCCTGTCACTTAAAATCCTCTTATAAAATGAAAAAGGGCGTTCAACGTCTACATACGTAACTGGAGCATATTTAAAATAAGTAAAGTTTTATACGGGCACATTTATATATTGTTCAGAGACATTCACTTCTTTGCCTCTAAATAAATCCACAATGTGACACAACGTGGGAATGTCAAGATTAGTAACATCCGTTATTTATCATGTATCATCGTCTAAGTTGTTTCTGCAGGCTGACTAATGTCGCCGTACTTTCCACTCGCATCGTTCTGGGCATATTATCTCAACTCGGAATGATCCAATTTTAAGAATGGAACGGTAGCGTGTAATGCACGCTACCGTCATTTTGACTAAATCCAAATTAAATTGTCAATGTAGGTCTGGCACACTCACACCACCACTTACAAGAGCTTTATGTTTGTCTGTAGCAACGGACGCTGTCCCGACATTTTTACAAATTTATTCGACGTTTCGTGCACGCGAATGATGATGCATCGACCACCGCAGAGTAAATAATATTAAATAACAAGTATAAATTACGTTCGCCTTTGCGACTCGATCTTGGTTGAAGTGGGGCGCAGAACACGGCATACGGGTTGTATTCTGGAATACATATAATGGCGTTATTTGATTGAACTACGATTGTACTAAGTACACATATATAGGAGTTGACGTTGTACTTTGTTAATGTGGCAAATATGACAATATCTCAGTCGCGTGAAGCCCGGTCCTAGTAACTCTATAATAATAATTGTTATTTTTAACATTTAGTGATGTAACATTATTAACGGGGTGTTCTATAAAATGTGAATTATTAAATGTGTATTTGGCGAACAACAATAGTTAGAAAATCATACACCGTATTTTCCGACTCCAACAGTGATGATAGAGAAAATACATTTTAGGACCGTATCAAGAAGACCATTCATTTCAACACTTTGAGGCCATAGAAACTTTTGATCAGTTGTTCATGGACAGCCAAATATCAAACATTTTGCCGATTTCAGCGAAGGGCAGTTTCCATAAGAATTCTGGGGGTTCTTTATTTAAAAGTCAGCCATATTAGAAAAAAATTGGCTAAGACAGATGGGTTTTTTCCACAGCCAACTTGTGGTCAATCATTTTCCATCTGTATCAAATGAAATTACATAGGTGCTCGTATAATAAGTACTGTTTTTGTTTTCGTTTGTCGCTAACCTTGCAATGCTAGATAGTTACGCAGAAATCGTGGGTAAATAAAAAGAAGACCCGCAGTAACTATGTATTTAATGCCGAAGAATTTATACTCCGTGACTCCGGATCAACTATAACCGATTAATTAGGTATGCGCAGTTCAGAACAGTTAAAAACGTACGGTTCATTTTTCCGATCGATGGACGTGCCAAAACTACGAATGTAATGTGAATATAATAATATCCAGGTGTATAGGTACTTAATAGATCGTTATCTGTTAGTTCAAAAGGTGAAAATGAATTGTTACAAACCGATCTCATTGCAAGTTCGAGTTAATGTAATGGTTATAGAGGGGATAAAAAGTGACGCGAATTGATGATGAAAACGGCGTACCACAGAGAAAGAAGTTTCTTTGGATCTAATACATCTTCTTTCAAAATAATACCTCTTTTGTAATATAATATTTATTTATTGGATTCAAAGAAACCATTTTCTGTGTACAGCGTGTCCCAAATTCGAGGATGACCATTGGGATCTCGAAATCTATAAGAGATAGGAAAAGGTTTGTGACGAAGCCAATTTGGTGCGTAGTCATATGCCGTTTAAAAACTGAAGAAAGTTGGAAAAAACACTGGTGATATCCGGAGAAAATTAAATTTAAAAAATTGGTTTTATTTTTCCTGACTTCGTTTGCACTTAATTGCACTTATTTACTATCACTTTTTTTCTATAAAATGGCAGTATTATTTCTCGAGTCCGACGTTTCAATTTTCAAGGCAATAGAAAATCGGGTACATATTTGGCAAAAAAACGTCTAAAGTAATATTATCGACTACGTTCCACGCAACGCTACATGCGCAAAACTAAAACGCTAAATGTCTTTTACACTCTCGGCTCTCGGCGATCACGAAATACTACATATCGACGATTGCAAGGAATACATAAAATATGTAATCCATCTATTGTGAAGAGTGGGCCATCAGATGGTTTCTGTTTAAAATTGCTTTTAAAATTACATCGTTGAATAGTTTTAAATGATTGTTGCTTTATTCAAGAAAGTATGCCTTCCCATTATTTATGAAAAAACAATTTCAGTTAAATGGCCGCCGCGGCTGGCTTGGCAGTAGTTCATTCTTTTCACTCAATTTTGCAGTACATTTTCGATTATTTGTGGCTCCATTGCACGAATAACTCGACTGATGTTTTCCTTCAGTGCGACTGTTTGTGGATCGTTAGAGTAACAACGATCCTTAACATTTCCGCATAAAAAATAGTCCAACTGTGTTAAATCGCAGCTGAGCGATGGCCAATTAATGTCTCCAAAACGGCTGATAACACGGTTACCGAATTTAGTGTGCAAAAGATCGATTGTTTTACAGCTTGTGTGACACGTTGCTCCATCCTGCTAGAACCAAAGTTCGTCCAAGTCCAAATCGTACAATAGCGGCCACAAAAATCAGTTAACATGCCTCTGTAACGCATTCCATTTACTGTAACGCCCTTATGTTCTGTTATCATCTTCATTCTGAAAGAAGTACGGATCAATGATGTCACCATTCCAAAACCCACACCAAAGAGAAACTCTTGTCGGATGCATTGGCATTCTCTGTGACTACGTGTGGATTTTCGCAACCCCAAATCCTACAGTTTTGTTTATTAACATGTCCTCCAAGATGAAAATGAGCTTCGTCCGAAAAAAATATTTTTCGATTGAAATCGGCGTCATTTTTAAACTCATTTAAAGCCCACATGGAGAAGCGATAACGAAGTGGATTCTTGAATAAGTTGCAACTTGTAAGCAAATAATCCGAGGTCTTTATGCAATATTCTCCTCAGAGAAGTGCGACTGACATTAAGTTGTTGTGCTGTGTGACGAGTTGAGGTTCTTGGGTTTTCACGCACGCTTTGGGCAACAGTAGTAATTCTTTCAGCTGTGCGCACCGAACGAGCACGTGGATGACTTCTGTTATCCATAAGCATTCCAGTTTCACGAACTTTCCTTAAGAACGTTCTTACACCAGGCGGTGACGGAGCTTCATTTCGACCAAAAATTGTTCTCAATATTCTCACTGTTCCTGCAACGCAGCATTCAGTTTGGAAATAATTTTTCAATATTTGCCAACGTTATTCAAAGGTAAAATGAATCCATTTCTTACAGGGAGGTTACACACCACATATACGTCAATGTCAAGCGCGTCAGTGTCGGCAATTTAGAAATAACGCTCAGTTTCAACAAATCCACACTAAATCAGGTAATAAACAGGCGACAAAAAATTGTTTTCAATGCGGCGGTCGATTCGTTTATACCGTCGGCAGGTCGCCATCAGAATAGCTCGCCGTCTTACGGAAAAAGTGTATTACGTCCCTGGGTTCCCGCGAAGACTTCGTTCGGGATAACAATCTACGCACGGACAGTGGCGTGTGTATACAGGAGCAGGAAATATGTGCTTAGAAAATACGGTTTGTATATTAATTATCATAGAGTTGTATAGTGCCGGGTCTGCGTGACAGCATATTTTCCCGGTCCTTAACGATTACAGATATAAAGCATTTTTCTTTTGTAATACCAAAACATATTCAAATAATCTTAGATGACTGCTTAATAGTATTTCAACATGACATATGTATATTTGGATTGTTAATATGATAGTAGTTTGAGATGAAGAACAGTTTAACGCTGATATCTTTTGACGTTTGACAAAAATTTATATTTATATACTTTCTATGATAACTTAGTATTAGATTTTTGAAACTCCGAGACCGCAATACGGAAATAATTAGTTCAAACTTCCCCATGAAAAATTCTCTGCCCTCAAGATTTTCTGCCGTCGAAAAAAATATATATCTTACACACTGAAAGCTTCGGAGAGAAACCTAACCGAAGAGGAACTGAGAGAAACTTAACTGAAACACAACGAAACAACGGACCACCACAATGTACCGGCCTCGACGTCGACAACACAAACACGAGAATAAATCCCTTATTTACGATCGCACTAAAAGCGAATCGAATGATATTTTGCGGACGAAAAACGAGCGCCTAAAATTTACAGCTCAGATATCGGTTTTCAACTTTTACGATCGCGACGTCCTTACGCATGTATATGAGTTGTAGGAAACGCGACATTTGCATACAGTGATCGTCGGTGTCGTGGGAATATCAATCAATGGAATCGGCGCTTAATGAAAAATTCATCACGTATGAACGTTCACAGGGACGTATGTGAGGTAAGACGGAGTTATTTAGACATGTCAGCAGTGTTAGTCACTCTCGGTGGCCGGCGGGGGCATATGAAACGCCTTGCGGGCAATAGTAGCCGTTTGTAGTACGGTTAAATATGCAAAATAACGACCTGTTTACAAATTTTAAGAAGCACATATAATTTCGGGATATTTAAAATTAACATGCCACGTAGATCGGCTCGTCTGTCCATTGGTTCAAATATGCGGTGAACAACCAACCAAATTACATAAAATAACGTTAATATTATCATTCAACGTAAAACAAAAATTTTGTAACGTTTTTATCCACTACGGGTTCGTTAAATGTGAAAAATCAGACACGCACATTTAACAAACACAATTTATTTAAAGTAAATACAAATACGAATTAAGACACTAAATTACCACTAACGAATTTATATATGTACAATTTATTTTCAAATGTCTTACGAAGCTCGCGACGATTTATTTCAAAAGACTAACTGGTCCCTGGCGGTACCGGCATGGTCTTATATAACCCGCTGGATTCATCGCCAAAGCCGCCGGACACTTCGCAACCATTCTAGTCCAATCGACGTTCATTCAGAACGTCTCTAGGAACGATAGTGGCTGCGTCACTCTCTATATGTTAAATTATTATATAAAAATATGTTAAAATAGAACGATTTTAGAAATGATAATTTCGAACGCTTGAGACGACGCTGTATTGAAAACTACGCACGATGTTAAATTTTTGCACAGTCGCATGCACTGCTCCGGCCGCATATTTGTAAACGGCAGACGAATGCTCAATTCGGCATATGTCCGCAGCTAACTGGTACGTTTCAGCAGTGGTCTGTGTTATTCCCTCATTAAAATATGTGATATTCAAAAATCATTCCGTAAGTTTACAATAAACACCGTGCCTCCAAATAAATTCTCAATTAGGTTAGGCTGGACATTTATTATGAAATTGGAAGCATATAATTTCTAATGGCAAATCATCAGTGACTCTTGATAGCACATAGCATACTACAATTGTTTAAATCTTATCGTGATGTGTAAAAATGTGTAAAAGAAAGACGAAATTAAAAAAAAAAAAATGTATACAGTCAGTGACGAAAGTAATCATACACTCACTTTTTGAAGGTTGCTTTCTGATAACACTGTTCTGCATTTTAAAACTTTTTGTCGCTCCCTGATATTTCTGTGTCTACTGTAATGTACTGAATATCAGTTCGGTTTTTCTATCACCCATAAGTTTTTAGGGAAGGGAAGAAGAATATAAAATATAAGAAACCTAAACCATAAGCAATCTAGTGAATTTTCGAATATTAAAAAAACTAATTCACTTTTTTACAAAATATACTTTATGTTGTATCGAAAAACGTATAATATAATCAATAAATTGTTTTGTTGTTTTTTTTTTTCGCTTGTATTCGCAGGAATCGATTTCACATTTGAGAGCCCAACATTAGTCCGTTAACATGTTTGGGGTCCATTTTCTACTATACCGCTTCTCCCATTCCAAATGGGAGTGAAGAAAATGCAAATTAAGTGGCATGTTGCAACCTAACGTATTGTAAGCTTGGATAAGTTCTTCAACTAGATTTTTGTAGTTCTCCGACTTCTTGTTACCTAGGAAGTTGCTACATACATTTTTGGAGGCGGTCCACGCCCTATTCTTTCTTGAAATTGTAGGTTCAAAATTTTCGTCTATAAAAGGTTCTCGTATTTGCGGTCCAACGAACATTCCTTCTTTAAGCTTTGCCTCAATTATACGCGAAAATTTCCGTCTTAAATAAAGAAAGGCATTTCCTCCTGTATTTAAGGCTTTATCAAATTTTTTATACGCCGGTAAAGGTGCAGATGAGGTAAATAAATGATCTGCTCTTCTACTAAGGGTTCATTATGGACGTTTTTCAAACCGGTCACATTGTTTTCACGTAATGGCCATGTTTTAGCGACATACCTAATGTTGGTTTATGGAGCTGCTATCCAATTCGCGTAAAATAAAAACAATAATATTTGGTGTAGTCACTCTGCAGTCCTGTAAGTAGTGCAACAATTTTTAGATCGGCACAGATATTCCATTTATGATCTTCGTATTTTATGCTTTGAAGTAATATACGCATGTTCTCATACGTTTCTTTCATATTTACAGCATAACCCACGGGAACAGATGGTTGTTCGTTTCCATTAAACAATAAAACTGCCTTCAGACTCGTCTTCTTCAGAGTCAATAAATGGTCGCCACTCGATAGGTTTATGTACTCGTTTACTCGATGTCTTTGTAATTGTCTAGAATTGTCTAGATTTTGCTACGTGATACAATTTACAGGTCAGTGTTAAGTGTTACATAGATAGAAACTCGAAATAACAGTTTGGCGGGGAGGATTTTCATGCAGAACAGTGTAATTACTACAATATTGATTTTTTTTTATATTATTATTATATTTTTTCCGCATTGACTGGACTACGAACATTTCTATTTGACCGTTTTCTCATATTTACTTCGCCTACTTAATACATAATAAATAATGGTGATAAATAACCAGTACGCATTTCGTATAGCGCGATCCCAATTGTTGCGTACATTCCGCTAGGAATATGTAAGTAAATCGCTTTTCTGAAAATTTCCGTTCGCTGAATAGCCAATGCGCCATCCGACGTCCGGTGTTTTTTAAGCGTCCTCAAGGACTTCTCGTGTCCTTGTCTGTCGGCAACGTTAACGTCCCGTGACAGGCATTCAATACGTTCGACGTCAGTAGTGACATCTATCTGCGTAATCCATCTACGAATTATTTTTTTTGTAACATAAGATCTGCTATAAAAAAACTCAAATAAGTTCAAAACTATTGTGTATTTCTTTCGAAAACTATGGAATATTTGCTTCATTAGAGACGTCTATACGGATTTTCTTATCTTCAGTTCCAATCATAGCATCACAAAAATATATTATTTATAGTAATAATGATTCAGTGTTTTTTAAAACTTGTGATTTATGGTACAGTCGGATGCAAAAATTGCAACAGTCCATTGCCGTCCTCAGGGGTGGATTTAGGCATGGTCTTCAATGAAGGGGTGGTGAGCAAAGTGTGGTGGTGTGTCTACTGAAACCAGACAGTAGCATTTCATCAACCTGTTTGAGATTGCTCGAGCGAAATTTTTCTTGGGCGCTGAATTGGTAGAGTGTGAGGGGCTGAATTGGTAGAGTGGTCTCCGAGATCTCCTGATTTTACGCCCCTGGACTATTTTCTTCGGGGATACTTGAGAGTAAAGGTATATACCAGCAGACCACAAAATTTAGAGGATTTAAAGAGTCAAATACGGTGCGAAATTAGACAAATTATGGAAGAAGTCACTCACAACGTACTCAGTGAATTTGTAGACAGGCGTACTGGAAATTTAAAGAACTAGTTCTCTTGATCTTGCATTTTACGTTACAGTTAATTTTTAGTAGTAATTAAATTTGTCTCATTATTTTCATTTTCAATTTTCTCTACAATTTTCTAATGCCAGGTGGTAACATGTTTGTGCAGTTGTCTACAAATCTGTTATAATTTGCCAAAGTCAACACCAAAAATCTTGTTTTACTATTACAACTATTTACAAAAATTGAGATGTCATCTGTAAAAAACAGTTCGATTTAAAGATTAAATAGTAATAAATATGCATTTTTGTAACTAAAATTTAATATTTCGAGTTTTTTGTGAAAACTTTCTGGAATATGTGCAGTACTTTTGCTGATCTCTGTATATTTACTCTACATGATACCGAGAAGGCCTACTTTCATCTGAAATACACATTTGTTTCGATGTCAGTCAAAACAGTGTTTGAGAATATGTTTTTTATTTCCTCGACGAAAATTCCAGTTCTCTTCCAGAAACATATTAATTTACCACTGTAATTGAAATCCGCTGTAACCTCCATGACCTAGCCAAGGTGTATAACAGTGGTGACGCTTTATATTAACTGCAGTATATTGTATAGTTGTCTTTAAAGACCTTTTAATTAATAGAAGTCTAGAAGTGGTTATTTTAATAATGTACCTTAACTTAAAATTAAAGCGCAAGATCTACACCTTTGCTGTCAATGGAAAGGAAATGGTGGTTCGGGAAAATACATTCGGCGCTTCCAAAAAAATATTATTTGGTCTCCGAAAATAAAAAAAAATGTCTTTGCTCTTCAAGTGTTCAATTACTATTGCGTTGAAAATGAGCAGCCCCTTCCCTCGTCTAATTTAGGACAGCCTACCCTTAGAGTAAATCCACGCGACGCCACTGGTTTTAATATACCTCGTGATGACTTCGTAGAGGTGGGAATCTTCACTTTTCTTTCTAAAACTACATCTTAGGTTTCAATGGGGGGCAGTAAATGGCCTAAAATAAAACCCTGTGGAACACCTTCAATCGCCTTGACGGCGCTTCAAGGCGTGATGCAAATTCTTAGCACTGTTATTAGTATTCGCGTACTGTCTACGTTTTGATAACTACTCCTTGATATTGGAATTTGCAATTAAATGATGCAATTTGTGACGTTCGCCGTACTGGCCCGGACGAGCTTCGCGAGCGGCGGCGGCGGCGGCGATCGGCAATTGTTTTCGAGGCCGGCGTAATGAGGGGCGTAGCCCGGATGACAGACGACCCTACCGGTGGCCATATTTAATTTTCGTAATTAATCGGGGGAACGCCTCGTCCGGACAACTCGTGTTCTCTGTCACTTTGTCAAAATTCGACCGGAGCGGGTCGGAGGGGCCGGGCCGTCGGGCCGTATTGGGAGCGGGTACTTTGCGACGAGAAGTTGCAGAAAAAAAGTCGTCTGGTTCCCCGAAGGTATTTTTCCGGTACATCCTCCGGACAATTTTGGTACTTTGCGGCGCTTTCGTTTTGTTTTTATTATTTATTTTTTAAACATTACAAATACTTTGATCATGTAATAATTTACTGGAAAATGAATTGATAGATCCACCTTGACTGGTAAATTGTTATAGGTATCGAACCTATAATCAGATCTACGAAAAATACTGATAAGGTAAGTTCGCGTTGGTTGAACTAGTTTTTTTATTATTAAAAAATATATATAGTACCTACTTATCTATTTTTTTAGTGCATTAGGTTCACGTTTGGAAAAAGCACAGCAGCGTCTAACATTTTTAACCGTATTACGATGTTTATTGCTATTTTATAGGATAACAAAAAAAAATCGTTATTAAAAAAACTGAATCAAATGCGAGGAAGTGGCGGTGGTGAAATATGAAATTCTTGTATCTTTGTAAGAAAGCTTGAGACCCACCTCACATTTTAGGTTATTAAAAAGCCCCAGGGGGGAGGCAGGGGGAAAAAAAAACTTCATACGAAACTTCGAAAAGTGTGAAACCGAAGCGAAAAAAGAATTAAAAAAAATGTCTGCACCTCCTCAAAATCTTGGCAAAGGCACTCAATATAGATCACTTTTTTCATAATTATTATGAAGTGGTTTATGGAAAATGTCATACTATAAACAATGTATGGTTTTTGCAAAATTGCAAAACTCAGAAAAGAAAAGTATGAAATAAAAACTCAAATTTCCATAACTTCAACAAATCTCGAAATTTTGAAAAAGACAAAAAGACTGTGTGCTTAATGATTAAGAAAGAAAATAGTAGACATTTTACAACCTGTTTCCAAGATTTTCTGGAACTGCAGTGATTTTTTTGCAGAAGATTTTTTCAAAATTTGGTCACAAGTTTCATTTGCGGTTTTTTCCACTTATAAAAACCTCTTAAAATCTGGTGGGGATCTGATGCTTTTTTTACGAAAAAAAATCAAATTCCCTCAGCCGTCACTGATGTCAGGGTTAGTCGAAATACTGAATTCATATGAGATGAATATAGAAATTAGCTATATAGTGTGGTCCGTTGAGAACCAGAACACCTCTGTAATATTTTTATTTATTATCCAAATTTGAACGATTCTGTGGAATTGATAACGTTTGATATATTCACCCTAAGGCGTACCGAACTGAGAAAAAACAGTTTTTTCGGTACAGAGTTTTAGGTATGGGGTCTCTGTAAAACCTGTGTAATGTTTACGGTACATAGTACAGTACATAGGAAAAAATATAATATTGCTAATATTATTTTTTTCAATAAACACCGAAACCTTTTTACCTGCCGAAAAAAAATACAGTTCTGAATTTGATTCTTCAATTTAAATTGGTATACACTAGTTTTGAAGGGTTCCACGACCAGTGGTGCCGTTGTTTTTCCACAAGAGGAAAAATAAAAACACGTACGAATAAATTAGCCATTTGGTATAACTGGTGAACTAGCGCATCCACCATTTTTTGAAAAAACGTAATGATAATGAAAATGTTATTTCTAGGTAGATAATAATGTTCAGTAGCATAGCCACATGAGTTAATAGTAATGACTGCTTTTCAACACAAAAGGAAACAATGGTAGAAGCGATTTCATGCTTTAATTTATATAGTGTTCGTAATTTAACTAAGGCCGTTAATTGTTTCTGCAAGGGGTAGATAAAACATTTTATAAAGACAAAGCTTCATTCTTCATTCAAAATAGCCATTGTATATACATAATACTACAACATTTACACCGCTAAAAATAAAAGTGCAAAATTTTGTTTACTGCATTTGATTAAAAATAAATAATGGAACAATAAAAAAATAAATCTGGGAAAAGTATACATTTTTGCCATTATTATCAGGTGGATATAGTATAAAAAATTTTCTGCAAAATTTTCATTTTTCTCACAAGTACAGCTGGTATGAAATAACAGTATGAAATAACAGATTCAGAAATGTCGTAAAAAGTCAAGAGAATAAAGACTTTATATATGATTTAGGAAAAACAATTCGCAAATATTTAGAAGCCATATCCATGATCTGGTGACACATTTTTTTGCAAGTTTTTTTTTTACTGTTATAGAATAGAATAGAATATTTGCCAACAATTGCGCTGGATAGAACATGTCAATAAAATGTACATAGAAACTTGTAAATGCCTTATAACTAAAACATATTATGTATGATGTCACACATATTATATATCACATTATTTCTATACAAATAATTTGTTGAAAGTAAATAACTACGATTACACACATGTATACGTACATACACGTACATACATTACACACATATATAAAATATAATACACATTTGTAAATAATAAAAACAATTATTATGCATAAGTCATATATTCATCTAAGGTGTAAAAAGCATTTGAACACAGGAACATTTTTAATTTATATTTAAATTTTAATTAAATAGGTATATTGTTAACCCCGTATAATCTGATGTGAGCCCCATGCTTCCTTGCGAAAAAACTCCGGTCGACACTGAGATACATACATGTAACAATATCGAGACAAATGATGATTTGTGTTTGTCGACTTTCCGTTGCCACAATCAAACAACTTTAGCATTTTTTTCTTGTGTTTTCGGTATGGGACTTGTCATCGAGCAAAAATGGCCGTCCCGCAAAAACCGCGTGATCTCGTCGACAAAACGACCCAACCAATCGTACGGTCAATTTCTTCGCCGGCGAAACCCATAAAATCCCACAGCATTTTAAGAGTAATACACAAACGTTCTATTGTAGATCGGCCTGTCGGGCATATAAGTTTCTCCGAGAGGCAACAGCAGACCGGTCACGTTTTGGAGACATTCGTTTCTTAGAATTAGAGAGGCCGAGCATCTCAAACATCCCGTGCAAGTAATTAAAAAAAACAAACAAACTCCTTAACGTCGTGTAGACGACGCCGTGTCGGTTTTTCAGCCGGAGGAGGAGGACCGTCTCGGCCACGTAGCCGCAGCACAATTCGCAAGAAATGCGCTCCTCTCCTCATTGCGCTTCTGGGAAATACGCAAATAAGGACAACGAGTGCGTTTTTTGCGGCGAAGGAATCTCCTTACCGAACGGCGATTGGCCACGGGAGGAGTGAAGAAAAAAATACCGAATTCCATCGAGGAGAGGAATCCGTCTTGAAGAGACGTTCCCAAGGCGGCTATCGAAATGCGAACCGTTTTGGAAACTGTAGAGTATTAAACCAGAATTTATTAATGGCGTAGCAAAGGGCAACCGGTTTTTTAAAGTTTTAATAGGAACAACTGGAGAAAAAGACAAAGAGTATCCCAGGATAAGAGAGCCTCCTCCTCCTGAAGTGGGGTTCACCTCACCATCACCACGGAAAAATAAGTGTTTTGTAGCCTTTTCATTAATATTTTTTTTAATCAACCTCTATAATGTGGGGCCTTCCAGAAAAATAAAATCGTATTTAACACTGTAATTATTGAAAAACAAGATCCTTCATATTTGTTTGCTGTTATAAGACCGCGTGATTTCTGTCCTCTGTTCTGTTCTGTCGGGACGGGAATTAAAGTAAAGTCATGTATATGTTTAAGGGGGATATACTACCCAGGCGCACTGAAAAAAGCTTTCTTTGGGAATTTTTATTTCGATACCGGTGTAATGGATCAAAATGAAATTTTGACACTTAATTCTACGGGTATTAACGTATACAAAAGTTACAAAATGACATCGTAGCTCCTAGGTAACATAAAACAATTTTTTCTGGAAGAAACAATCGGCGTATACAGTAGAAGTCTTCGTACACCACTTTGAAACAAAAAAAAAATGTTTTTTTTTGAAAATTAGGAAATCGACCACTTTTTTTTAATTTTTTTTTTTAAATTCGACTTCAAATTGTCTATTGCAAATCAAATTATTTATCAACCGCAAAAAATCGTGTGTACTTCGATATATAATCTATATAAGAAGCTAAAATTAAAAGTCTGTCGCCATCTTATATTCAATAAGCACTGGCGTGTCAAAATCTTTCTTTCAAAACAGTTTTAGGTACTTCTAGTCAATACAAGTAAATGGATAATGATATATGAAGCTTGACTCTTGACAATAGAAAAAGGGAACACTTGGATTCCGTGATATCTGCTACATATCTTAAATGACCGACCCTACGACCCTTTACAAGCAAAGTCAGGGCCGGGTTACGAGAGTGAGTTACATAATAGCAAAAAAAACTTCAAATGAAACGTGCCAAAAAATTGTTCAAAAAAATGTCTGCCTTCCCAGAATATTTTAGAAACGGCTTGCAAAATATTTTTGAATATACATTTTTTTTCACAATTGCCACGTGAATACAACAACTTTTTAAACTTGTGCTTTTTGTAAAATTTCTATTTACATAGCTTAACGATATAACTTGCAATATCTCAAAAATGAAATGTTGGGATGACATAAACATTCAAGTTACCATAACTTTTTACAGATCTCGAATTTTCGAAAAAATTCCAATTTAAAAACCTTTTTTTTTTTGTTTTTACTTGGTGATGGATGATTAAAGAATATATTTACAAAATATTTTACAAGCCATTTCGAAAATCTTCTAGGCAGGCAGCCATTTTTTGAAAAAATATTTCGCAAGTGTCATTTGAAGATTTTTTTGCAGTTATAGCCTTCTGCTTAGATCTAGTAACCACCCCCCAAAATATGATGTGGGTCGCATGCCACCTTACTAAAATACGAAAATTTCATGTTCTACCAGCCGCCACTGGCGTTACGCTTACAAATAACAATCGAGCATAAACAAAAAGCCACCTCAGTCTGGACTGGATGATCCAACCATTTCCAATATTCTGCACGTCGACATTATTAAATTCCTCATATAGTTAAGGCTATATCAGTTCCACCTAGGTATTTCGGTTGCCCCTCTCGGTTTGAATAAAAATAAATACAAAAAAAGCCAAAAACCCGGGCCATTAGATTCAAAAACCAAAACCATCACCGTTCGTGGTTGGTTGAAACTAGCTTGGCGTTGTTTAAACACATAGTAAGTCTGTGAGCCTTATGGAAGTTATTTATAGAACTCCAGCATTGATCGAGTTGTAAAGACAAACCTTCTAGCTACCTCCTACGTAGTCAATGTTGGATTACACCTCTTCTCAGGTGTTCTTTTCGATTTTAGTTGACCCAAGTGCTTGCGGTTTACCACAAACTTGTTTCTCGAAATCGTTTAACCCATAATTTCACTAAGTTCGCGAATAAAGCATTAAGTACTCGTCAAATATTGTAACGATTACAGGAACGTCGCCTGGCCACAACATAAGAATCGTTCGTTTGAAAAAAAGCCTCTACCACAAATGCCTGACCACATCTCCATGTTTACTAACAATCCGCATGTATTAGCTACACTGATGAGTTCTATTAGAACGAAACAGCTGTCCGTGGTTGGTTGAAAGCGAAACTCCTGATTGTGAAACATAGCTTGATGTTTAAACAATTACCAAGTCCTTAAGCCCTATACCAGTTATTTATAGGACTCCAATCAATGGCAATCACCAGGGTAGTAAAATCGCCTTCTTAGCTTCTACGCAATCAGTGTTCGACTACCTTTCTTCTAAGTAGCGACTTGCATCTCCAATTTCACTTGGTCTTCATGTATTCATGGGTTGCAGACCATACTGCCTTTTTTGTTTTCATTTTCTGACAGTCTCCACGCTGAAGACTTCCATTGGAACGAAACATATGTCTGTGGTTAGGTGAAAGCGAAACTTATAGACTGCTAAGCACTTCTCTTCAATTTTATTTGAAGTTTATGCAATGATAAACATTTTTTCCATGTTGCAAACTTTACAGAGCAGCGCGGTATAACAACGCATGACAAAAATCATCATCACATTATTCACGAGACAGTTTGTATTGCGTTTACGGTGGGCACGACGAACAATAGTTAGTTAGTTCTGTTACTCCTACTAACAACGATTATCGAAGCTGTGTAGAAGCTCTCTTTTTACTCGGTCCCGCATACCTCTACGCCCATGGGCAAAACAGAAACGGGCGACCGCAGCAGCAGCAGGACTGCCTTAACTCGTTCTTTGATTGATATTCATCTCCAAAGTACACGGGAATCTATAAATCATCATAGATCTATAGATTTAGATTGATTAGTACAGTGTGCCAGCATCGGGCCATTGAAAAAAAAACGGTTTCCCACATTAATAAAAAATACAGAAGATGCTGCTTTATCTAATAATCTGCCGGTCTTGACATTGTGTGGTTTTTGTTTTTGAAAAATATTATAATTAAATAATAATAACTCGAAGGCATGCTACGATGCGAACGGACAAAAAAAGCAAAGTTAATTGACGGGTATACGCTGGCGATATGCTAAATAATATGTCATGTCTTTTTTGCTGACGATGAAAAACCGTCTCGTTAGCGAAATTGAAACGAAAAACTTTGTACGTGCAGTTCTGTGCAAAATTATCAGTACCGAACGAGCGTGGCGCGGCTAATGGCGCGTCCAGACGTGCGAAAGAACGTAATGCAACGTCAAACAAAATTTATTGTATGTATGAATGTTAGTAAAGACTATTTTACACATACCAATTTATTGCACAATGAATTGTAGAATTCATTTTTCAATAAATTGTGAAATTTTAATAACTGTTTAAACTGTGCAATATTTGTAACAATTTATTGGCCAATTTCAAGACCGCCAACTCCCAATGACTAAAACCTAAAGGTGCATTTTCATGCAGTCGCTAGTCGCTCGTTTTCGGCGAGAAATGAGGTCACGTGGTACGATTTTGAATTTTTCGCCACTTTAAGAATTGTAGCGAAAAATTGCAGCGATTAGCGTCAAATTTAAGCGACAAATGAAACATGTATCCAGTGGCGGACTAAGCCTGTCAGGGGCCCGGGGCGGCAAAACTGAATGAGGCCCCCGGTCTTAGAGGTTTATGTATTTTTACAAGCTTTTTATTCAGTTCACATTTGTATATGTACGAGTGTGTATGTTTAGTTCAAATTTTGCAAATTAAATTCAAACCAGTCCCTCTCAATCAATTTTGCTGAAATTTTGAATACTTATGTAAAGTCGGTGACAATGTAATGTTAAGGTACCATGGAGACGGAAGACGGCCATAGAAATTCTTTAACTACACATGATAAACCCATCGTGTTTGGGCTCGTTTGATTTGTATTGATGGTTACTCTTATTTTAATAGTACTGTCAACAAAACAGTTAAAAATTACATTTCTATGTATACATATAATGTGTGTCTATGCTAGGCTCTAGCAGGTAATTGTAATTTACTTACATACACATAGGTACATAGAATATAGATATGGATGAGGAAGATAAAATACAAATCAGCAACAAACAATATAAAATGTAGTTTTTATTTTCTGTAAGTATGTAGCTATTTCACATGTTTTCGTGCCTTCATTTTACCGAACTCCTCAATAACTTAAGTGAAATAAATTTCCTTTGTAACTTTTCTTTCAATTGAAAGCATGGACGAGTCGCTCTTGATTCATTGTAGATCGAAGATAATTTTTGATAGTTTAAGTTTGGAAAAACTTCTCTCGCATGATGCAACTGAGACACAAATTGATCAAGAATTATTAAGCGATGTACAGGGTAACGATTAGCAGTAGAAGTAATTTTAATTTAGAAATTATAAATTACCGGTATTTATTTGTATCTACTGGGCCTCCAACTTCAAACTGCCTCTTACTTAGGTAGGTACTGAGCATATTTTTTAGCCTTGTTTAAGATTTGATCAAAATAAAGTCGATGTATCGATATAACCATTATATTGTAGAGGTATATGTATACAATGGTGAAAAATAAATATGATACTTGTAATATATTAATAGAGAAAATCATGTCTAGTAAATATGATTATCAAATGTGGATTTATCAGTGTCAAAAAATTATCCGGCAAGCGCCAATTAATAGGCTTCGACGAAATAGGGTTAGAACCACGCTTTTACTTAATCATATTGCTATTCATAATAAACAAAAGCGATATAAAAAGAAAAGATTTTGGGTTCATCCATTATATATGTAAATTGCGACGAGAATATGGATTTTTTGAAGCTGTGTTCCCGACACTTCCTTCATACTCTTTCGATTGTTCGAATTACGTTCACGCTGGTACTATGTAGCGATGATGGTAATTATAGCGATAAAGCTAAACAAAATTTAGCTTTATCGCTACAATTCTTAAAGTGGCGGAAAATTCAAAATCGTACCACGTGACCTCATTTATCGCTGAAAACGAGCGACTAGCGACTGCATGAAAATTCACCCTAAGAGTTATCATAGGTTTGTCCCTAAGAGAAATCGTTTATCTCCTTATTAGGTTGGTACAATGAAATAAACGTAAAAGTTACTAAATATCCATAAAATTGGCCAAGAAATTAGAGCAAGTTCTAAATTCTACAATTTATTGTGGACAATAAATTGGGCGCAATTTCTGTTTTATACGTATTCCAATAAATTGAAGGTTAACTTGTACAATTTACTGTGAGAAAAATTGGTGTGTGTAAAACAGTCGTGAGACTTTCTATACTATGAAGTGTAATGTTGACGCTGTTACACGTTTGCGGTCTAAATTTTTAAACATATTTAGATATGCAGTATAGCAATTATGTCTTATTCATTTTTGATATATTACATAGTAAGTTAGTAGTGAGATATTTTTAGTCAACCACTGTTTTTTATTTAGTGGCAATATTTTTTGTACTTAATGTGGAAACAGTTTTTTCCTTATATCCAAAAAATCAACGTCATGAATTGATACGTTATTTAACACAAAAAAATAAAAACATAACGTAACGGGCGAAATGTAAACATAGTCATGGGAGTATGGTGGTAGTGGAGTGAAGAACACACTACAGTGAGCCCACCTGGCACTGGTGCGCGAAGGTAAACTACAGACCGCAAAGAGTACCACCTTCATCAATTAATTTTAAGGGACCGAACACAAGCAGCAACCCAATTAGCTCAACAGTGGGTAATGGTTACACAATATCATTTATCGTTACGGTGAGTTAGATGCCCCTTGTTAGATTTTGGGCTTCCATTGCGACGTCAATTGTTACGACTTCCGCTGACTTTACAACACCGTCGTCTACGTATCCAATAGTGCCAAGAAAATAATTTGTGCAGGGAGGAATGGCACAATCTCATCATCTCTGATGAATCCCGGTTTTGTTTTTACTGGTACGACGGTCGGGTCCGTATTCGAAGACGCCAAGGAAAACGAAACAATCATCAGTGCATAAATGACGCGACATACGGCTCCAACACAAGGAATTATGGTATTGGGCACCATTGTTTATAACAACAGGTCACGTCTATTCCGATTTAAGGTACCTACCTTAAACACACAGAAATAAATCGATGAAGTGCTACTAGTAGTGGTAGTACAATATCTGCAGGACCAAGTAGGTGCCATTTCCACACGATATTGCCAGATCACATGCAGCAGCAAACGAGACACAGTTTCTGAATGAGCTTGCAGTTAAACGACTTCTTGGCCTTCGCGTTGCCCAGTTTTATCTCCCATAAAAAATGTATGGGATGTGATAGAAAAGACTCCAAACATATGCTGAACGAGCAAGTTGAACAAGAGGAATTATAGAGGAGGATTTCAAGCTATATGGAATGCTATACCTCAAAAGACCAATCGAATTCTGTTTGATTCACTACTAAGGCGTCTAGAAGCTGCTATAAAGGTACGTGGGAGACACGTAGCCTATTAAGTATTATCAATACAACTTATCGGATAAGCTTGTAACAGTACTCAGTTATTTTATTAATATAATGCATTATTTAAACGCAGTTTGAGTTGTGTTACTCAACTCCTTCAGGGTGTTGCATTTTCAACGGCCACCAGTATATTTGCAGGCGAAACTGCGAAACTTTGCAGAAAACAAAATATGTAGATGTTTTGTGCTAGCATATCTCGATAGGCATTAAAAAAACATGTAGAAGATTAGAGTCAACTACCGACAAGCAGTGCTGGAATCGAAAGTAGCACTGATATACTGGGATAAGCTAATAATAACCGATCGAACAGTGGATTTTAACTGATCAGACATTGTGGTCCTAAACAGGGAACAGTGAACAATATCATCATAGATATCGTAGTTCCACTTATCCACAACATTCAAAAGACTGATATTCGCAGAGGAGATGATGACAACCAGATTCGCCAAGAACCAAGAAAGCAGTCTCATTAGAAACTTGCCATGTTAGAAAGGTTTTGGGGCAGGATGAATTGCATCCCCTAGCCTGAGCCCAATTCCAGCCAAACCGTCTGCAGCAGAAGTGGGTGAATTGTTTGTGAATGTTTGAATTAAAGTGTGACTACTTGGACGACTATTTTAACTAACTAACACGTGTTGTCACTCATGTGATAAAGTTGGTTCACGTGATTGATTGTCAAAATTATGTGACAAAATTGACAATCTACAAAAAGGGTTACTTAATACAACAAAAAAATCATTAATTTTACGATCTTCAATATAATGAAAAAAAATGCAACAAAAGTTTTACAGTCTTATTCATACAATTAAAAACTGTCTAGTATAATTAGTAATACCACTTGATCCAATTTTTAAAAATGCCAGATAGGAATCGACATTTTTCCGTTGACATCGTTCCGTTTTTCGTTGCCGCTTCGAAATTCTCGGAATTGTGACTGTAATATCTTGACTGTCATTTTTTTTTTAAATACGCATCTTGAAACCATGCTGGAGACATGCATTTTGAACTTCTGCTGCATTGATAATAATTTGTTTTTTATTACTTTAATATAACGAATTTCCTACGCCGGAGAAACATCTTTTTTTCTTGTTAATTTCTGCTATAAAATTTAAAACCATAGCAGTTTTGAATAGAGAATGAAAAGGCCTTTCAAATGAAGTATCACGAGCCCCTACTTCCAATTTGAAAATTTAGGGGTTGTAGCTGTCACCTGAGAGGGGAATATAAGGTAGAGACATTTTTTTCACGCCGAAAGTTATTTTTTTTGAAAAAATTAATGTGTCTCAGGATTTTCTAAAAAAAATGCATAATAATGGAGCTACTGAATTTAGTTCCATTTGGCTGTTCCACACTGCATATACGTCGCGTCAAAAAAGGTAGTCGCGTAGAAAACGCTATAAAATTGGCCCAAATTAATATTTTTCAAAATCTCAAAAAAGTCTCGGAAACTTGAAGAGATTTACGATTTTTCTAGCCCAACCCGGTCAATATCGTACAATAAACAAAGAAATGGCGTCATTGTCAATTAACGCAAAAAAATTGCGATCGCTAATTACTCGAAAAGTTATTAACGGATTGAGCTGAAATTTTTTTGTAACTTCATACTGAAAACAGCAGTCCCTCCAAGAAATTTTTTGATCATAGTCGCCCTACTTTCGAAGTACAAAAATAGTGAAAAAAAGGCACTTTTTCAACTTCAGCAGTCATTTGCAAGTTAACAATAGCACTTGGAGACTTCGGGTTGGGTTTATTTAGGAAATTCAATAGGCTACAACTTCTTATATACATTTGCTATATAAAGTATGCCAAGGAACGGAGATATAAGCGAAAATATGAGATTTTTTTTTCACAAATCGTTAATTAAAAAAATTAGCGGACGGTTTCAGCTCTACGGACCCCTCGCATTGTATTCTACGCAAAAAAATACATACGGAACCGTCAAAACTAGCCCTATATCTTCCAAGAACAGTTTTTGATGATTTTAGTTAACTGCCTACTGGACTGCATCTCTAAGCATCATCAGCGTGAGATACCGTGAGTGTGAGCAGTCCTTCTCAGTTTATCGTTCTTACCTCAAACACGGCAATTCAATTTAATATGCCGTGTACTCGGTGGTCCAAAAGAAACTCGTCTCGGTGCAGATCTCTAATATTCACCGACTACATAGCGCGGTCATGCCGCTCAGCGGATGTGCATCCTTTTAATTAGACCAAATGGAATACCGCGCTGCGATCCGGCGACGCGACAGTTGCCAGATCGATTTTTACAATTCCCCTAACCAAAGTTAGAAATTCCCCCAAAAATGACACTTTTCAAATAAAATCCCCCAAATCATTTCAAATGTATTACATTATTATATATTTATATAATATATTATTATTATTATTATATTACTGTTTCTGAAAATATTTCTGCAACTTTTTCATCCTCAATATTAGAACAGTGGTATCCACTTAAAATACATTTTGGTATTAATAAAGATAGTGAAAGGTGCTATGTAGTTGATCAAAAACATTTCAAATTTGTTATATTTTACCTTTTTAGGCTGGGCATTAAAAGAAATCATTCATGTAAATAAACTCTTTCAGTCAGAGAATGCGGATCCACTAAAATTGTTTACCGCATAAATAAACGATTTATATGTCACTGTTTACACAGCATACTAACGGAAAAATAAGGTTATGCTTCAGAATAGACCTCAAAGTTGCCAAATGTTGAAATAAGGTAAACATTGCATTGTATTGCAGTAGGTATTATTCGTTCACTAATAAGGACAAGCAATCCTTATTTGTGGATCAAACTGCGCATGCGTAGATGTCAATATAACGCCTACTATAATACTGCTTGCCCTTATTTTGCGTCCAAACACTCTCTGTTATCCCTCAAAAAAATACTCCCAAGATACAATTTACCCCCAAAATTCCCCCAAACAAAGTTTACCCCCAAAAAAATCCTCCAGGCGTAGTAAAATACCCCAATTTTGGAGGAAAAACCCCCAATCTGGCAACACTGGACGCGACGGTTTCGATTTTAATGAATTCCGTGGTAGTCCGTCGTGCTCGGCGATGCGGACGTCCCGAAGTGACAGAACACGGGACGGCGACCGTCCCTCGTCTCGCATAAAACGCACCTATTAGAGCCAAATCGTCTGTCATGTTCGTTCAAAAACAACAGCTTGTTCGGCAGGGCTTTTTTTATGCCTTCTCGGGGCTACGTATTACATATCGGATTCCTCAAAAGTGAATGCGTTCCACCACCAGCCAGACATAAACGTATCTATTTAAAAAGTAGGTAGTTATACATACGCCACGTCTCATACGCAGTTTCAAATAAGACGACTACAACTGCTTTTCCACTCTTCCATCAACCCCTAACGTGTTTACGTATTAATGCATTACATCATCTCGCGAAATTTGTTTATTCGAATAGAATTACAATTCAGAATTGTCTCCTTCAAAATAATTTCCTTGGGAAGCCACACAGCGCTGGAGACGGTTCTTCCATTCGTCATAGCAGTGCTGGAACGCATATACTGGAATAGCCTTCAGCTGGTCGGTTACAGCCGTTTGAATGTCTTCTATGGTCCCAAAATGACGTCCCTTGAGATGATTTTTTCGACCTCGGGAAGAGAAAATAGTCACAAAGACTCAAGTCAGGCGAATAAGGAGGCTGAGGAGCCACAGGAATGTTTTTACTGGCTAAAACCCCCTTTTCCTAAAAAGGTCTGTGAAAAAGCGGCCCGGGCAACCAACCACTATTTGTTCTTGATGTTTGGTCTCACACGCATTACCCTTTTTCGAAGTTTTTCAAGAACATCTCTGTAAAAGTGTTGATGTACTGTTTGACCTGGAGGCACAAACTCTTTGTGGACAATTACTTGGCTATCAAAAAAGCAAATAAGCATGCATTTGATCTTCGACTTGCTCATTCTTGCCATTTTGGGTCTTGGAAAGCTTGAAGTGTGCCATTTCATGCTTTGGCGCTTGAATTCCGGGTCGTATTCAAACACCCAAATCTCATCACCAGTAATGACACGCTCCATAAAATTGTTTCAATCGATTCCAAAAAGTAAAGACACCTTTCTCTCCTGATGTCCTTTTATTCTTGCAAAAAGTTTTTGGAACAATTTTTGCGCAGATTTTTCTCATCCCCAATTCGTTAGTCAGAATCTGATGAACAGTGGTGTGATTCAAATTTAACTCTTCCCCGATCATTCTTGTCGTCAACCGATGATCTGAATGCACAAGATCCCGTATTCTACCGACACTTTCATCGGTTCTTGAAGATGAAGGCCGTCCACTGCGTGGTTCATCTTCAATCGACTCTCTTTTTTCTGAAAGTGCCTTAAAAAAATACTGTCTCCGTAGGCGTGTTGAAGTTTTGCAAAAGTATCCGTTACGCTGTGTCCAAGTCTCAAGCAAAACCTGATAGCACACCGTTGCTCAAAATGAATGTCAGCCATTTTTAAAACGCGCTAGGAAAAAACGGTTTACGAAAACAGTCACAAAGAACAAACAAACGATTCTAACAAGTTCATACTTGTACTGAAGCTGCATCACATGTTAAACTACCGCCCTTCCAAGTCTCGTCTCCGCAGTGTTACAAGATCGGGCGCTTCGTTGCCAGTCTCATTACACATTAATATTAATAATAATTTGCATTAACATTAAGGGGGCTTTCCCGCTTTTTGGTTTTAAAAAACCGTTTTTTTTTACTGAAATGATGCGTTATACATTCAAATTTATTATCCTGAAATTTTAAAGTGATCCGCGTATTAGATTTCGAGTTACAGCCGGATTAGTGACGACGGTCCCGGCGCTTGAAAAGAGTCACGCAGGGAAAATGGAGGTGGACAGTGTAAAGGAAGTGTTTCAACGATCCGAAGAAAAGCATAATGTAAAATATGCTCAGTATATTGGAGACGGGGACAGTAAGACCTTCAAGGCGATTTTGGATTTGGACCCGTACAACAACGATCCGAAAGTAATGAAAAAAGGAATGCGTCGGTCATGCGGAAAAAAATGCATGGGAAGCAGGTTCCGTAATGCGAAGAAAACAAACAAGGGACTCGGGGGAAGAGGTACAGAAAAACTGACCATCGAGGTAATAGGCGAATTGACAACTTATTACGGTCTGTTACTTATTATCCTTATTTGGCGAAATACGGATTCAGTGGAAAAAATGTGTAACGCTATCTGACGTGAAGCCAAAATGAGGTCTACAAGGCAGAGGAGGGTGTCCTGTACGGGCCCCGAATTGATGACGAACTGTAAGTAAAAAAAATCATAATTATATGAAAAAAAAACTTCAAACGCATTTTTCGTTTGAAACTGGAAGAAATTTTCTCGGACACTAATTAACCGATTTTAATGATTTTTCTTTTAAAATGTTCACAAATGATGCCATTAGTGATCAACATAGGATTTTTTTGATATTGCAATTCGATTTTTAATAACAATTTAAAAGTAGAAATTCAAGGTGAAAATCGAACTTTTTTTTTTCAAAGTTGCACCAAATCGCGTAAAATTTGAATCTCAAAAAAACCCCTATGATAAACACTAACAACAACCCTATATTTTATAAAAATGTTTCATTTTTTGATTTCAGATGAATAGCGTCGTAGAAAATTCTCATTTACATGAGACATGTCCGCCTGAAGTATGCATTGGAACAAGGATCGACAGCCGCCATTTTGGTTTAAAAAATAAATAAAAAATTAAATGTAACATACATACCTGTATCTTTTAATTAAAAAAAAAATTGTCTCAATCCGTTTTATACTTTCTTCAAAAAAAATCCCAAAAAAAACCCTTTTTTTTCCAGGGAAAAAGCGGAAAAGCCCCCTTAATAATTTGCACACCTCGTATGTTGTCCTGGGCTATCCCGCTTATCAAAATCTGATTTAACACACTAAAATTCAGTAAAAATTTTGCATGACAAGCAAAGACCGTTCAATCGATACTCTGGTTACTGAGATCGATTGATATCTGGTTATCTCAAAAGAAAATCGACATTTTGTTTTGAGATAAGCCGCCATCATCTCGAATCTCCACCGTCTCACTTCCGCAAAACGAGAATTCCCCTTACAAAACCACTTAAAACTGTCTGCGGCTAAATAATTACTGATTTACATACTTCGTGCCTTCAGCGTGGCCGTCTGCTTAGACACGGGTGTACAGAATAATGCATATTTAAGCGCAATTAGAAATACCCGGTGAGAAAGCGCAAGGCGAAGGAGTGTCAACGCGGAACATCGTGGGGGAGGACCGGACTGGTTCGACGCCGCGACGAAAAGCACTTTTAACGGCCTATACAGTGCTCTCCGAAAAGTTTTATGTAACCCAAAAAAAATAAAATTAATAACTTTCTGACAGCGAATTTAAACCTTGTTTTGTACATAGAGCAAAAAATCTAGGAATTATATTCGATGATAGCCTGCGGTTTAAGGAACATGTTGCTACATTGATTAAAACGTCATACATTGCTTTTAAAACTTCTTTATACCAATGTCAGTATTATAAATTTTAAACTTAGAAAAAAACTGTGTGAGTTTGATGTGTGATTGAAACTGATATCGTTTACTTCCCTTGCCTTTACAAACAAACACAGCATCGCTTACAGAAAGTTCAAAATACTTGTTGTAGATTCGTCTTTCGATTAAAGAAATTTGATGGAATGGATGGATGAAGGAATTTGAGAGTAAGTAGAAAGATAAATGAGATTCGATGGCTTCGCGTGAGCAATATGTTCAAGTACCAACTAGCAGTGTATGTTCATAACATCTTCATAACAACATAATCAACGGACAAAAACTCCTCCTTACCTCCGTGAAAAACTACAGTTTAGGTATATAGTATTCACGAAGCTAACCTCAGATTCGTGAATAGTCTCTCACTCCTTAGAACGCCTTTCAGTCTTCAGCAAATCGTCGAAAATCTACAGAAAAATGAAGATGTTCGAGAAGTGACCGGATATGCAGTGCAACACATGGTTTCCAATGTCTTTTTCAGCAAATCGTCGAATAGATTTTCGATGATTTGCTGAATACTGAAAGGCGATGGGCCTAACCTGACCACGAATTCGAGTTTAAGAAGCAAAAAAAACATTGGAAACCATGTGTCACATTGCAGATTCGGTCACTTCTCGAAAATTTTCATTTTTCTGAATATTTTCGACGATTTGCTGAAGACTGAAAGGCGATGGGCCTAACCTGACCAATTCGTGTTCAGGAGGTAAAAATACTTCGGAAACCATATATTGTATGTAGTAAAACAGCCTTTTTTTTATTTGGCGGTAGCAATTATGCTTTTTCTCGCATGTGGATAATGGAAAAATGGAGGGTTCGTTAACCTTTCATTTAAGGGGATGCACAGGGTCTGGAGCAATAAACCTTCTTTTTCGCACTAGGTTATGATGAGACGAAAATTTTGAGCATTTATAAGTTGAACTTCATCAATTCCAGGTAAAGTTACAAGTGCTTGAAAAACAGGCTAATTTTGGGGTCACTCTTTTAACCAAGAAAGAGCCTAACACATTGATTCAATCAAATAGGCAACAACATCAATATTGTAAATTTTAGATTGCAAGAAAATTTAATTACTTGTTACAATAATTAAAATTACAATACATCCAAAAAATGTCTTACAGAAAAATGATTCGCATTTGCGTTAAGATGTTACGTACGATGTCTTATGCAAAAATTACAACTTTTTTTTTATTAGGCAATTTGTTTTGTCCGCGTTTGCGTTTCACTTTAGTCCATGTAGTTTATTTTAATACTAAGGACGATATTAATAAATACTATCGCTTTATTTTTAGGAAAAAAATGTATTCTCTTCAATACAATAATTTGGAAGGAAAATCTGTAGAACAATCTTCGACTCTTTTTTAAATTTCCAATTTTTTGTAGTGGAATATTCGATACGTATTGAGAAAATTATAAGGAAAACATTTATAAGTTGTAACTTACAAAAAGAATTGGTGGAAAAAAAACACTAGTTTTTCGGAACAGTTTGGATATCAGGTGGGTTATGTTTTTAAACTTTTCACAAAATGACAGTTAAATATTTCACAGCAAAAATTATGAAATTTTAAATACTCAAAAATCGTCATACAGATATTCCTGTAAAACGTGATTCTCCTTTTTTTTACACGTATAGCAGTATATCATTTTAATACCACAAAAACATCAGACTATCACAACACAGACCATCACACCACAGAGGGAGAGTAGACCTGGAACATATGTAGGACACGCAACCAAACCATGCCACAGGCGGGATTCGAACCCGCGCGGATAATACCTCTCGGAGTGATCGTTGTCTCCCACCTGGCGTTTTACCCACTGAGCTATCGCCGCGATTCAATTTAATGCAGTCACATTTAACATCTTAATACGAATACAAAAACTGTTTTAAAAAGTAATGGTAATATTAATCGCCACAAAATCCATTCGTAATGTCTGCCACAAAATGTTTAAAATTTTGTGACGATCAAAAATTTCAAATGGGGTTATCAATTCCATAGAACCAATCTGTTTGACCTTTTTGATTATTGGCGTTGCTGCAAATATTAATGACGGTTTGGGAAAAAAATGTGTACTTAATAAAACAATTACCATATGTGGTCCACACTTTTTGGTAAACATTTTGGTAAAGATGTGGCGACCTATGAATTATGGGGATTTTACAAAAACGCTTTTTTTCCGAAAAAACTCGATTTTTGCAAAAACTATAAAATATTTTTCCATTCTGAAAAAATAATTTTATTTTGCTCACCAAGAGCTATCCTTTCACCAAGTTTCATAAAAAAATATATATTTTTGAAAGATTCTTTCAGATATTTGAAAAAATTACGATTTTTGGCGTTTTTTTTGCAATAACTAATTTATTTATTTATCGATCAAAACCGGTTCATTCGGCTTATTCGATCCGTATTAAAATCTTCTACAACTTCTGTTTGAAACATTTTTTCTAAAATGTTTAATTTTTTTAAAAATGAGTTTTGTTTTTTGCGAACTTTGGACGCCATTTTGAAAATGAAGCCCAAAAATTCAGATAAGGTAAAGTAGTTCATTCAATTCTACGGAGTTTTTCCTATTTTTTACATCTCTTTGTTTACTGAACTAAATTTTTGCAAAAAATTAGGTATTTTCGACAGTTTGTGTAAAGCCGACATCGGCCAGTTGTGAAAAAATCTATTTTAACCAAGACAGGTGGTGAGAGTGCCGGTCTTATTCCCTCACTGCCTTCGATGCGTGTGCGGTTGCTTCTTATCTGTCGTCGCACTTCTGTTTGTCCTTTTTCATAACTGGCCGATGTCGGCTTTACACACACGGTATAATACGAATATTTCACCGACAAATTCAAAACGGAAAACTAAAAAAATATATTGAAATTATTTTACCTGAAAAATGAATATTTTCAGTGGAAAGCTGAGAATTTTTTCCATCAAAAACTGTCAAAATCTTATTTGTATAAATAATTTTTCTCCATTAGAAAAATTAACGACAGTTGAAAAAATTTTTTTTTAAAAATTCAAAATATCATAACTTCGAAACGAGTGTCTAGTAAGGGCTCAAATTTTCAGAGAATTTTTTTCTCATTATAGAGAACATTTACACAGTTTGAATAAAATCGGCGGGGGTCGCCCCGTAAAAATAACTTTATTTGGTGGAATGACCCATGTACATCTGATAGAAAACGAATAACACAAAAGGAGCAGTAATAAATGAGTCAAAAACATCAAAATTCGTCTAACAAAAAAAAAGAGCCGTCGAAAAATTTAAATAATGAGTCGACCGCCCGCCGCTAACATAAACAAACATAACGAAAAATAAATCCATATGCATAAATAACAAGTATGCGAACTTTGCTGGAAGCCGCAGACATTTTTCATGGTATGTCTCAAGGTTAACCGTCACAATAATGAGCAGAGATTCAAGCTAATTTTATTATTTCACCACTTACAGTTAATATTAAGATTAATTATTTTCCCAATTTTTAATTTTCATTATTAATAAAATTATAAATTAATATTATGTTTTATTAGATTAATTTTTGTTTTATAAAATACAAAAGCTTTTTTTAAGTTATAAGCTTATTTAGTTTAGTTTTTTAAGAAGGTTCATTTTATAAGGCCTTAATTTTTGGGTAATTTTTAGACGTTGAAATTTAGGATTTTTGAAAAATTTTTATGTAGAGTTTGAGTTTTTACTTACAGATGTTATATTCTTCAAATATTTTTTTTTTACATTATTTATTATGTAATATTTTGTGGGGGAGGGAGGGGGGAGGGGGGTTCTGTTAAAGAAATTCCGTCAGTGTATTTTCGGAATGATTTCCGCAATTTTAAAACAAAAACGTCCGATAAGGCGTCAAAACATCAGAAATCGGACCGGATTTATTACAAGTCTATTAGTAATCACGATCTTAAACTATACAAACAAAACAAGTTAAACGTACGCCTCCTTCAGATAATGTCTGAAGTCTGAATACTGCGATACACAGTAGAACTTACGGGTATTTACCTACGTACAACCCAGGTCCTCTTTGGTCACCTGGATACGTAAATTCGCCAAATTTTGAAATATAAATACAGCATTTAATATCCACCTATGTATGTACGAACTACTGTACAATCCTCCAAGAGTAGACGTTACAACATAATCACAATTCACAACGATAACAACCTCGCCAAATGTCACGATTAAGGGGGCTTTCCCGCTTTTCGGTTTTAAAAAATCTTTTTTTTTTGTTTTTTTTTTTTTAATGAAATCGATGCGTTATACATTCAAATTTATTGTCCTGAAATTTTAAAGTGATCCGCGTATTAAATTTCGAGTTACAGCCGGATTAGTGACGACGGTCCCGGCGCTTGAAAAGAGTCACGCAGGAAAAATGGAGGTGGACAGTGTAAAGGAAGTGTTTCAACGATCATAATAAAAGCCTAATGTAAAATATGCTCAGTATATTGGCGACGGGGACAGTAAGGCGATAAGGTAATGACTTCAAGGCGATTTTGGATTTGGACTCGTACAACAAAGATCCGAAAGTAACGAAAAAGGAAATGCGTCAGTCACGTGGAGAAACGCATGGGAACCAGGCTCCGTAATGGAAAGAAAACAAACAAGGGACTTGGGGGGAAGAGGTCCAGGAAAATTGACCATCAAAGTTGCGAATTGACAACTTATTACGGTATGTTACTTATTATCCGTATTCGGCGAAATGCGGATTCAGTGGAAAAAATGCGTGACGCTATCTGACATGAAGCCAAAATGAGGTCTACAAGACAGAGGAGGGTGTCCTGTACGGGCAGGGAATTAATGACATGTAAGTTAAAGAATTTCATAGTTAAATGAAAAAAGACGTAAAAAAACATTAGACACGTTTTTCTCAAAACAACGTTTTTGAAACTGTAATGAGATTTTTCTCGAGCACTAATTAACTGATTTTTATGATTTTGCTTTTACAATGTTCACAAATGATGCCATTAGTGATCAACATAGGATTTTTTTGATATTGCAAAAATTCGATTTTTAATTAGAATTTAAAGGTAGAAATTTAAGGTGAAACTCATCTTTTTTGTTCACAGTTGCACCAAATTGCGTAAAATTTGAATTTCAAAAACCCCTATGATAAACACTAACAACAACCCTATATTTTATAAAAATGTTTCATTTTTTTATTTCAGATGAATAGCGTCGTAGAAAATTCTCATTTAAAAAATGAAATAAATAGATGTAAACTTCATACCTCTATCTTTTAAT
Organism: Aromia moschata; assembly: GCA_029963805.1. Taxonomy (NCBI): domain Eukaryota; kingdom Metazoa; phylum Arthropoda; class Insecta; order Coleoptera; family Cerambycidae; genus Aromia; species Aromia moschata. The sequence goes on from JAPWTK010000017.1 coordinate 1,101,631, forward strand.
TAAAAAAAAATGTCTCAATCCGTTTTACACTTTCTTAAAAAAAAAAATCCCAAAAGAACCATTTTTTTTTTTCAGCGAAAAAAGCGGGAAAGCCCCCTTAAGGTGGACAATAAGAAGCGGCGACTATTATCGGCGTCTCGTCATCGCTCCAAAAAAATTAAAAAAAATTCGCTGCAAAAAAATTACGTAGGTGATTCGAAAGTGATCCTAGAGGTTTATTTGAATCTGAAGAAATGTATTTAGATGTATACATTTAGGAAGTACATCTCGCGGTGCTCGTGGCTGTGACATCACAAATGACTCGTCTATATATGTACAAACCTCGATCGGCGCTCTAATTATGACACTTGTATAATATTCGAGTCGGAAACCAACTCTGAAAACAAATCTAAAAAGTAAATTTAAAACATAACGAAACTTTTATGGGCAACCGACTCGTATCCCAATCCCGTGATTATAAATCGCAATTGCCCGCCCTTATTAGCACATAGTGAGTCATTGATTCTTCGACTCGAGCAAGCAACGGGAACGCATGCAAACTTGTCGGCAGTACATCGCCAGAGAGGATTCCGCCGTTTGCTGGCACACTTTGGAGACATCTCATTTGAATAACATAGCAAATTAAGATATACGAGCGGGCGCCCGCAACAGGTTGTGCTCCGCGCTCCTTATCGTCTCGCAGTCTCTTTTACCGTCTCGTCGACCGACTGATGAGCGGACGTTTTATTCAAACTGAGGGAGAGTGGTTTATGTTAAGAAAACATTAAACGGGTAAACCTTGCACATCAAAAACCAAGCGCTTATTTTGGAAAAAGACGTCCGTTTAAACCTAGGACAATAGTTTAATTTTCGACCTACAAGGTAATAAAAAACTTTAAATATGTCTTGATTTTTTTTCTCTCTTTTCTCTCAATGACGGTGAGAGGTGCAAGATTCCAATTTTAGAAGTGAAATAGTCTAATTTAAGCTAAAAAAACTTTTTAATTACAGAATCAGTGGCGTGCTTAAGGGAGCCCATTGTTCCTTTTTTAAATTAGAATTTCTACGCCAATGGATTTTCTTCAAGTTTGACAGGTTCCAGTTATTCTTTGGAAAAGTACAATCAAAAAAGTAACCACAGTCACCTCCTAAAAGTGCTTCGTTTTTCATTAAAAAAAAAAAAACTTAATTGCATGATGGATACAATTTTTAAATACTTGTCGGGGTAACATTTATTAAAAAAAAAACGACTTTTTTTCGAAAAATGAAGCATTGGAATTGCATTTTTCCAAAATAAAAAAAGCAGAACCTGTGACCCTGAAAAAAAAAAACTATTGGAGTAGAAATTCTGATATGAAACGGAAACACCAAACCCCCGTACGCACGCCACTAATTCTTTAATTAAAAAGTTTATTGATGGCTGAGCTTTCATTAGACTACTTGACTTGTTAAATTAGAACCTTGTAGCTCTCGCCGTTATTGAGTAAACAGGAAAAAATCAAGAAAAAATTAAACTTCTATATCTTGTATGTCGAAAACTAAGCGTTTCAGAATATGTGTTCATATAAACTTTTTTTACTTAAAATCACACATTCTACAACACCCTAAAGTTCTGGTCAAAAAAATTGGGACACCCTGTACAGGGCAGTCCAAATACAGAAATTAATTATGTACACAAATACATATAGTTAATAACTATAAATACACAAATAATAATAAATACAGAACATTTAATAGCATATTTTACACACAAAAATTATGCAAGAATGTCGTAGAAACTATGTACCAAAAATGCAGCGTAAGGGAGCTACCCCCCTTATAGGTGGTGCTCAAAAATACATTGTTAATTAATAATTTAAAAAACTAGAAAAGATATCAAAACCAAATGTACAGTTTATAAGCTTTCAGCACCGAATTTAAATAATAACATAAACTTAATAATAATGTAAAATAACAGCTAAACTTCATTCATGTGATTTTAAATCACATTTTAATTCAGATTTAATTTTAAGAGCATTGCTTAAAATTGTCTTTTCATACCTAATGTCTAAGCTTGGTGGAAATGAGAAATGCCACAGAGGCGTACACATCACAAGTGTAATACACTAAATTAACTAGTAGCTTTCCGCACGAAAGTACCATATACATCGCCATAGTTTATTATGAAGTTATATGACACTATTCAACATATTACATATGGTGGAGGTTGTACAACAGCACCAGTTATCACGGGACTACTGAAATAAATACGAATTGAGGCGAACCCCAACACATGTTACGCGAGTTGCTTATGCGTTGCGTTGCTGTATGCTAACTTTACTAATGTCTATACATCCGTACTTTTGTTAAAATTTACAATTATATTGCATTATGCAAATGGTAGAAGCCATCGCATGAACTTTATATATGATTTTAGTAATACTAACTTAGTAGGTAGTATATTCTAAAAAAACACGAGACAATAAATAATATGAAAACAAGGACGACATTAAAACATTTGCTTTTTCTTTTAACTTGATGTCAGTGGGTTTTACTAAATCACAATTAGACTGATTGGTCAATTGAGCAAAATTAGTGAAATCTACTAATATTTCAGGCAAAAGAAATGCAGCAATAGTCGACCAAAGAATAAAACACCATAACCTATCTAGCATATCTCTCTTTTCTATCTGTTGGACAAAAAAAAGTGCTCACACAAAAAATGACTGTTGTTATTAATTAAATATATTTTGAAACAAAAAAAAAACAGCCGCTTACCATCTACAAAAGAGATACTTAGGAGACTCAGATAAACTTTTCCGCAATTTAGACACTGTCACACAATTTCCACTTATTGTAACCCATCAGTCATCACGTGGCCACCAATTTGCAGTAAAATATACTGCAACTCGGTACATATGACGCCGTTATAACCTACGAAACGAATAACTAAAAAATACGAAAATATGGTAAAACTCAAATGTATTAGACGCCCCATATTTTTATGGATTTGCACTTTATATCATATTTATAAACACTGTTACATAATGTTACATTTTACTTGTATTCTACACAAATTAACCTTTAGAGAACGGGAAATTTTCAGTACAAATCGACCTCTTTTAAATCGTGTAATTTATATATAAATCGCATGTATAACTCAGACAAGTCTCCGACCAAATAGGTGGTCCCTTTTTGGGCCAGACCCATCATCTAAAGATTAATGCTGATTCTAAGTTACCTCTGTATTGGATTCATTGGACCATATCTCTTTAGCCTATTCTTCGACTGTACACTTTACATATTTTTTTGCCCAATTTAATATTGTTTGTTTGTAAGCCAGGGTCAACAGTGGTTTGTGAGCCCCGTCTCACATACTACTGTGAGACAGGCATGCAGCCGACTTCATTTAGACCTCTTCTTACTCTTTGTGCAGGCACCTTATGCCTTCTAAAAATAAGAGTGGCCATAAAATGGCGACAACTGCGAGGGAACATACAGACGCAATTCTTAAAATGCACTGAAGAATTGCACTACAGGACTTGACGACAAAAAAGTCGAAAAACTACCTATTACCTATGAGTCTTAACTTGTAGGAAACAGTTTTTGAATTTTTTGTCTTCCATATCTTTCCTCACAGTTGTCACCCTTTTACAGACACTTTTTGTCATTCGACAAGGCATATGATGGCTGTATCTGCACAAAGAGTAAGATTTCAAGGAAGTCAGCTTTCATGCACGTAGTTCGCGTCGCAAACCACTGTTGACTGTTGTTCTACTGTTCACCTGGTACAAACAAAATTAAGTTGGCAAAAAAAATATTGTAAAGTGGACAATTGAAGAATGAGCAAGTGATATGGTTCAAGAGAAGTCACTCAGAGTTAACATTAATTTGTGTAGGACACAAGCAAAATGTGATATTACGTAACAGTTTTTGTAAATATGACTGTATAAGTTTTGGATTAACTGATACACATATTTGATTTTTTTTTATTTTGAACATTAATTTGACATTGATAAATTTTACATCCATTATATTATTCTCTACTCAATGTACATGTTTTTATTTTCGATGATTTTCAATTTATATCCATGATTAATGTAGACAATTCACATACTACAAAACTACTTCTAAGAAAATAACAAAAAATAGACCTTCATTGTTGAAAACTTAATAAAAAAGAAAACATTTTGTTTGATGGCTTGTGTACAAATCAATTAGCACAAAATAACATTTAGGATCAAGAAGAGTTGTTCAGTGTACAGAATAAAAATTAAGTAATCACAAAATTTACTTCCTTTTGAATACTTGTTGGTTAGGAAAAAAACTTAAGTCGTTATGGTTTGTAAATAAACATTAAGTTGAATGCTTTCACTTTGACACTTTAATAAATTGGCTTTCTTTTCGATAGACAATTTTTTACCCAAACAGGTAAAAGATTAGAGGTTTGAAGTGATCTGTAGGCAAAATGAATGAGACAAGTCGAGAGGTTACCATGCAGTACGTAAAGTAGTACATGATACTAGAGCAACAAATTTTAATTCACTTCCATGGCATCACCAATCCTGAATTAATACGTTCGCGACTGTAGCCTATATTTGACAACCTCCCATTTTATTTTCGCAATTTGGTGGACTTTTTATATTTTTCTGTGCAAAATAAATGTTTCTAGGCAATGTTGAGTGTTTTTATTACATTTCCCCGCCCCTTTTAAAAATGTACCACCGGTGGTGCACGACGGCTGTTCGTAATATTTGTTACTCACAGCCGCATGTACGACCGGTGGTCACGAGGTTAAATGTAAAAAAAAAAACACTGAAGTTACATTATCCTTTGTTTTCTCTATTGCCTAAGCAAATATTACTTTTATTTCATATAAAACATGTTGTTTAGTTCTTACTGAATTGTTTATTTTGCGTTCTATTTGGCTTTTATTCTCATCTTCTTTCGCGTTATTCTGAGTATAAATATACATATATAGGTTAATGTTTTTTTCATACATTATGTAAGAAATGCGATGTTTAGTTATTGCTAAAATGTTTAGTTTGAGTAATCTCTACAATTGTGTAATAAAGAAGTCTATTTTGATATTAATTTATTGTAACTTCAAATCTCCAAAACCCATTTTTCTGTCTGCAAACATGTGCACCACAAGTGGTACACAGCCCTTACCTACAGCCGTATGGTAATATAAGTGACTCACGAACAGCCATCTTGATTTTATCTTACATATGTTCTCAAACGGATGTGTACCTGCTGCTTCAAAGGCGATTCCTCAATTTTATGAAGTGGAGAATATCTAGTAAGCCCCAGAAGGACTGATTTGTTCTATGCAAAATAACATAAAACTTTAAATGTGTTTCTCCTAAAATGTTATTTTTTAAAGTAACTAGTCAACTTTTGACCAGACAGTTGGATCAACTTGAAAATTCAAATTAGAGTACAGTATAGCCACAATAATGGTCTCATGGACAGTGGCCATCATTACTCGATATATTTGCAATTAAACTTATTATTCAACATGTTAGGAATCTGAAAAAAAATAGATTATTAAAAAAAACAGGATCAATTGTACAAAACTGAAAAGTGTACACAGTTATAGAATTTATTACATTAAAAACAAAATAAGTGTATCAATAAGGCTTCAAACTCAAGCTGCAATAAAAACAATTTAACAACAAATACACTCATCACTCCAAGATTTTAATTCCTGCTTTTTAAGCTGAAGCCTGTACCACTAAATGGTTTAAAGTCACTACCTCGTCGGTGTCATTATTTTTCTGCTTTACTGGCCTTCTGATAAATTTAAGGGTACCAATTTGATAATCATAATCCGGTATTCCTTTGACATAAACCGGTTTTGGAGAAGAAACATCAGAAGAAGTCGAGTCTTTACGTTTCTTTCCATCCAAACGATTGCCGGCACCACGGAACGCCACAAAACCAGAGGGCTCGGGCATTAGGTCTGCCGGATCGACTGCCATTTCCTCTTCATTTTTCTTCTCCTTTTCAGGCTCCTTATATCCTACAGGGGGAGCAAACTCTACCTATATGTGAAACACAGACACCTATTAAATAATCATTATTAATATTGCTTCCACACTACTTACTTATTTTAAAATGTAAATAAGTCATATTGCAAAATTAGTCTTTTTTTAAAAAAAAAACGCCCAGCTGTTTTCTAAAAGATCAGGTATATGGTTAACTGACAAATAAATATAAAATCTTCTTCTGAAAAATGTATCCATTTTATAAAATGTTTTGTTTTATTGTAAAATAAATGTAAGTAGCAACAATATAACATGAATGAGTTTTTAATTAATATACAGTGTCTGGCAAAAGTCTGGAATAATGCCTATTACTTTTTAACAACTGCTTTATAGGAAGCTTTTTCAAACAAATGTTGTGTTACTTATCTTTTTGCTTGTTCTGATTTCATAATATAAAGATAGCTATCACAGCTGGAAAATAATTGAATGAATAAAAAAATGAAGTTTGCCAAATATGCAAAAAAATAACCCAGAATATACAGAAAATAAATCAAACAACTTTTTATTTGAAAAAAGTTTCCTATAAATCAAACGGTTAAAAAGACATAGACATCAATCCAGACTCTTGGGAGACCCTGTATAAGAGCAATTTAGTTTCACATGAAAACAAAGTCAGTCAGTTCTTTTATTGGAGTCTATTTATTTTTTTAAATGATCAGAACTTTAAATATAAACCTTACAATTTTACCAAACTGTACATCAAATTTTATAAAAAAAATTTTAATCCATTTATCACAAATTACATAGTTCCCAAGCTTTCAAGAGGCACGTTATGCATATTCTCACTAATTTTGTGGATATATAATGACAAATTATTTAATTAGTGTGCAATAGAACTTTCTAAGATAGAATAACTTCATACTTACATTCATGTCACACTCTATGATGCTGATGGCATCACCAGGCTTTGTTTCCAACACGCATAACTCGTAAGCTTTCTGATTATATCTGACAGCAATTACATCGCCAGTTGTTAAACACGCAAAAGAACGCAAACAGTTTTCCAGAACAGCTTTCGGATTTGTTATATCGAGAAAGTCTGGGTTAAGAGGTTGGAACTTGGAAAACGTTCCTACTGGCAAAGAGACACTCTCCATTTGTACAAGATCACCTTCCTCTAGTACCATATTATGCATCATCTGAGGACAACACAAATTTATTGAAAAAAAAAAAAGAGTACAAAAAACGACTCCAAGAAAGACTTGCAAAAATATGTGAAAGCAACAAATCAAAAAACAACTTTTTAAACCTAAAATTAATGAATGAACGTTTAGAACACGGTAAGCTGCAATGTTTTGTCCTGAAAACATAAGAGACAAGTTAAACGGTGGCTAATCGGACACTCACCCACAGAGGAAGATAAACTTTTCCTTCATCTGCAACAAACTCCAAAACACCGCAGTGAGTTACACGGCTCGTTTTTTTATTGGTAAGTTTAAACAACATCGGGTAGTTGATGTTTAGCCTTGTTAACTGTTCCAAGGCTGATGGAGGCATTATGACTGGAAAAGGAAAGATAAATTAAATCGAGGCAAAAACTTATTATTTTTTTTTACTTTTTCCTCCACGTTCCACATCCTGCCTTTCATTTCCTGGTAACATCGCCACTGAATAACACTGGTACGTCATATTGAATGGCCGAGGTATCTCGGGAACATATTGAAGCCGAACTGAAACTGACATTTGCAAAAAAAATCCTATAACTTTGTTTATCATATGGAAAAAAAACTGAAAAAAAAGACATTGTAACATTACAACATACACCGATAAAATTCTAAGTTGTTTCAAATTTATTATGTGTTTTATCTGTGGCTTATAATACTTTCTCTGGAAGTTAATCACAATTATCATATCCGTGCATATTTTGCCACATAATACTCTCAACCTATATGGTATGTTCATTAATTAATTGGTGAAATACGATAACCAAATGTTTATATTTTTATTCGAGTACATTTTATGCATTCAAATGTTTTTTGTAAAATTCACTTTTTCACCTGATACCTACACCAGATCAGATCAGATCAGTCAATCTGAAATCTCACTGGATTTGAATTACCCGTAACTCTTCCGATAAATCAATACGTAAAGAAATTACAGAAGTATTTGTATATATTTATATTGCATATACTTATATTACGATTAATGTATATAATATACTAGCGACCCGCCCCGGCTTCGCACGGAAATATAAAAAATGGTTATTGTGGGTTATCCCTAAGAGATAGACATATACCATCGCGGACTTTTTTTGTAGACCTTTTTAAGGTGTACAATATTGTAGTACATTATTTTGATCTATCTCGTAGGGTTCAGCCAGCGTTTGCAAGGTAAGCGCCAAAAAAATGTGTTTATTTACGACATCACATTAGAAACCTCTAAAATTATCAGTGTTTCTCTACTATATTATGCATGTATTATACATATAAACCTTCCTCTTGAATCACTCTATCTATTAAAAAAAACGCATCAAAATCCGTTGCGTGGTTTTAAAGATCAAAGCATACATAGGTAGTAGATAGATAGATAGATAGGGACAGACAGCGGGAAGCGACTTTGTTTTATACTATGTTATGATATTACGACTAATAATGTTTTTATAGTATATTGCATATATTTATATTACTTAAGAATATAATTCCGATTAAAAATAAGAAGAAAGTGTGAAGAGCGATTTCATTCACAGACCGTGAACATTCAGCACACTATTTTTTTCAAATAATTTTATCAGTCACGTTCATCGATATCAATGCTGTCAGTGACTAAACATCAGGATATTAACGTTAGCTACAACTATTTTACCAACAACTAAAAAATTGCAAAATATAATGTTAAAAATGATTCTAATGGATCGGTTTACATTAACTTACGAATGTATTTCCTGAAATTGTTTAACTTGTTTTTTCCTAATGTAAAATGTTGCAGAAAACGTGACAATAATTGTACATTTAATTGAAATTATTTAGAAAATACAGGATGTTTCATTTAAGAAATATTAATTGATTTACGATAAAACTATTATGCTAACATGAACAGTTTATTTGATGCTAGTAGGCTAGGACAATAAGATCATGCATATTATTGCGTGGATGAATAATTATTACTGTTATCTATAACAGTATAACAAATATACAAGTATAACAAATCTACAAAGAGCTTGTATAGACAAACATAGAACATATAGATAAAACTGAATTGCTTTTTCCTTTGTAAGTTATTTACCTCACAAATACCTTCTAATTGCATCTCTATTCTCTAAAAATATTACTTAAATTATGACTTACCATCTTGTCTGTAAAATGTACAAAAACAATATAGCGAGAATCAATAAGCACTGTTAATTGTTATTGTTATTTTCCCAAATATAAAAATTTTAAACGATATTCTTAATTATCACCGTAGACGTCAAAATTGTCAATATCCAATATGTAGCTGTTTTCGGTTTGCTGGGAAAACAAAATTCGGAACATTCTGAACTTAAAATTAGCCGCGTTCCTTTTTAAATTCCCCAAACAGAAATCAGATTTACATATTTATATTTTTGATTAGAATGAGTACTTTTGATTTTTGTTTGAACTAAATTTACTTTAACTGTTTCTCAGAGGAGAATTGTTAAAATCAAAAATTAAAAATATATCGTGTGAAAACTTATTATTCTGAAAAGAAAATGTTAGCGAGTTACTATTTGGGCCTAAACGAAAACAATCCGAGAGTCACTCAGAGTAGTCCAATGGGATAAACTGAAAACCCAATTAAATTTGACGTTTAATAATAACCTAATTTAAAAATAAAAATTGCAGGAAAAACAAGCTGTATCTAAATTTAGCATTTCTTTTATTAGAGCGCCACATGTTCGAGAATGTGCTAGAGGATTCCATTACGATTTTTATAAATATAACTGGACCATCCTGCACCTTAAATAAATAAGTAACGCAGAAGCAATAACGGTTAACATAACCTCAATAAGTAAAAAAAGTGCAACGAAAATGGGTGCAAATGAAGTGGAAGAAGCTCAGAGATTTAAGGAAGAAGGCAATGAAGCATTTAAAAATAATGATTGGGACCAAGCAGTGAAACTCTACACCAAGGCTATAAATTTGACGACTAGCGAAACCCGAGACCTGTCCATCTACTACAAGAACAGAGCTGCTGCGTACCTCAAGCTGGAGAAGTATGAGGCCGCCTTAGAAGACTGTGATAAAAGTCTTGAAATTGTTCCAATGGATCCAAAGGCATTATTCAGAAGGTGTCAAGCATTAGAAGCATTAGAAAAGTATGAAGAAGCTTATCGTGATGCTACACAAATATTTAAGGACGACCCCACAAATAAAGCAATCCAGCCAATTTTGCAAAGGTTACATCGAATCGTACAAGAAAGGGCAAGGAAAAACGCTCAAACCAGCAGCAAGTTGGAAAGCATGATGAAGATAGTATTCAATTTATCTGAATCTACTGATAAGCGTGAAACAGGAATGAATAACTTACTTGTGTTAGCACGTGAGGCTGCAGGTTCAGAACTGATGGTTAGATCAGCAGTGGTACAGCAAATAAAGAAATTACTTAAAGTTGAAAAGAACAAAGAGATATTTATCACAGGAATCAGAGTTATTGGTGAACTTTGCAAGCACAGTGACGAGAAAACTATGAGAGTGTTAAAAGATGTAGGCATACCTTGGTTTTTGGAAATATTGGACTCGAACGACGAGAAACAAATAAATGCTGCAGAGCACTGCATTCAGACTATACTAAATTCATTCTCTGGTATGGAAAATAAGCCGGATACAACACCAAAACCAGAACTTGCAGAGAAGAACAAAAAACACATAGACACTCTATTGTCTTGTTTGGTATATTCTGTCAACAATCGGGCAATAAGCGGATTAGCCAGGGACGCCATCATAGAACTGCTGATGAGAAACGTTCATTACAGTTGCTTAAATTGGGCAGAACAGTTGATCGATATAGGTGGAATCGAAAGGCTCATGGAATGTGCCAGCGAGTTGGAAGAGTTTAAGTACGAGAGTGCAATGAACATCACTTCCTCCACCAGAACGATAGCGGCTGTGTGCCTGGCAAAGATATACGAGAATATGTATTGTGATCCACTTAGAGAGAAATTCATGAACAAAATAAATGACTTTATAAAAGACAAACTGCTTACGCCTGATATCGAGTCTAAGGTCCGTGTTACCGTGGCAATAACTGCTCTTTTGAGAGGTCCCTTGGACGTGGGCAACTCTGTTTTTGGCAAAGAGGGCATAATGGAGATGATTCTGGTCATGGCTAATTCAGAAGACGAGTTACAGCAGAAAGTTGCCTGTGAATGCATCATCGCGGCAGCTAGTAAAGCTGATAAGGCCAAGGCAATAATAAATCAAGGAATTAATATACTTAAGCAATTGTACAAATCAAAAAATGATCATATCCGGATCAGGGCATTGGTAGGGCTTTGCAAACTAAGCAGCTCAGGAGGCACGGACGCCTCTGTGAAACCCTTTGCGGAAGGTTCCACTCTAAAACTAGCCGAAGCATGCAGAAGATTTCTATTGCATCCAGGGGAAGATCAAGACATTAGGAAGTGGGCAGCTGAGGGACTCTCGTATTTAACACTAGATGCCGAAGTCAAGGAGAAGCTTGTTCAAGATAAAGCTGCTTTACAAGCCCTGGTAGAGCTGGCGAAAAGCGGTGATCAGTCTGTCCTCTTTGGCGTTATCACCACACTGGTAAACCTGTGTAATGCCTATGAAAAACAGGAAGTAATTCCAGAAATGGTAGAGCTGGCAAAGTTTGCCAAGCAGCATATCCCCGAAGAACATGACCTAGATGATCCTGATTTTGTGACAAAAAGGATATTAATCCTTGGCAATACTAATGTGACCACTGCACTCGTAGCCTTAGCAAAAACTGAAAGTAACAACTCTAAGGAGCTTATTTCTAGAGTATTCAACGCACTCTGTAGCCAGCAAGAACTAAGAGGTAACATTGTAGCTCAAGGTGGTGTGAAGGTTCTTATAAATCTAGCACTGAATGGAACCGAAAAAGGTAAAAGGCAGGCTACCCAAGCTCTAGCACGGATAGGCATCACGATGAACCCCGAAGTGGCATTCCCAGGCCAAAGAGCTCTAGAAGTTATCCGGCCTCTTATTTCGCTACTACATCCTGACTGTACGGGCCTAGAGAACTTTGAGGCGCTAATGGCCTTGTGCAACATCGCGCAAATGAACGAGGCTGCACGGCAGAGGATCCTTAAAGAAGATGGATTTTCGAAAATTGAGAACTACATGTTCGAGGATCACGAGCAGATCTGCAGGGCGGCAACACAGTGTATGTGCAACATGACTCAATCAGAAGAAGTTATAAAACGGTTTGAAGGAGAAAATGACAGAGTGAAGTTGGTGGTTTCTCTATGCCTGGACGAGGATAAGGACACGGCAATGGCGGCCGCCGGCATGTTAGCTATCATAACGGGTGCTAGTAAGAAATGTTGTGAAAAAAATATTTGATTCTAAGAATTGGTTAGACGCGATGCACTGCCTTCTTGCCAATCCCCTTCCCGACATGCAGTACAGAGGTGTCTGCGTGGTATACAACATTATAAGCGAGTCCAAAGAACTAACAGAGAAGTTAATAGAAACTGATATTATGGAAATATTAATGGCACTGTCAAAGTTACCCCCCGAGGAGACCTACAAGAAGATTGTTGACATTGCCACGAAGGCTCTAGCAGAGGCTGAAAAATGGGGCGTCATCATGAAGCCTGAAGAAGATTGATTATCAAATGTTATATGTATATGTACAGATATTTATTTCTAAAGTATTATTTTATTCTTACTTTTATAGATATTTCTATTGTATAATGTATTATTATAGGCAGTATACACATGTTTAAATCTGTTTTTGAATAAAATCTGTTTTTATCCGCATTTCTTTATTACGATCTTTATCAACGAATAAGAAAAAAAATATACTATATATTTTATATATACTATATATAATATAATATACTTAATATATTATATATACTATTCTAGTATAGTGAAAAATAAACTTACATCAGATGAAACTGCCGCAATGATTCTTCTATTTCGACTCCTTCGAGACATGTTAAAAACGTTTGTAGACACAAAATTTGATAAATGATTTGACATCTATTCAAACGGATATAAAATATACCCAAGTATGTACTGCATTGCCGACGGAGTACAACAAATTCCCACAAGACCCACTCACAAGTCTTGTTTAATCCAAAGCTACATTCATATCATTGGATTGAATCATTTAAATAATTCGTTATCTGCTCTCGTTTTATTTCGTCGTAACAAAAAAGAGATGCAGCATTATTCCCGGGTTACTTCGATTACTTGTCGAAACTCCGCAACCACTTCATTTCTGACTTCATCACTTGTCATTCGAAGTGGTTTAAATTCCTCCATTTCAGAAACTGAATCGTAGTAAAAGTAGTATACAGCTGGAAGGCGATATATATTTCCCATATAAAGTGGTTTATTAATATTACCTTGCGGTGTGAAAATAAAGTGGTGAGTATCTGTATCCAGATTTGTTTTTCACCACAGGTTAATGCAAAGATTAAAATGGAGTTTGACATTTCACTTTACCAATGTAGGTTACGGTTTTATATGTTTCTAAAGGTTTTCCTGTTGTTTAGGTACATGTATATGCAAATGAACTGTGTGAAGTCGTAATTCCTGCGCTATATAAAGGAACATTCGATACAATACCAAGACGCATCCTAATTCTTTGTGTTTTGGTCAATAATTAATATAATTGTTTTTTATATGCACTTTTGTCAAATTTATTTTTCATCCTTTATCCTCTACTGAAATTAGCGATAATCTATCTCAACTAGAATGCACGTATACCTAAATGGTATCCGTGCTCTCATTAACTTTTTTTAGTATCTTTTTACCTTATCTGATATATATGTATAAATACACCTTTACCTTGTACCTATATCCTTTATAGCTGTTTAATAGGTAGCAACAGAAATTGCAGCTTGGGCATTTACAGTGATTGCGCGATTAATGAGAAAAGAGAAAGACAAATCTTTCAAGCATTAAGGTAATATGGAACAGTGAGAGCACTTTCCGTACCAAACAGACTTTCCTATTCTGTTTGGTTGAGTGCATACCTATGTAATTATAGAGTGGGTGATTCCTTCATTTGTATTCAATGCACTATTAAAATGTGTGCCAAGACATTTTTCGCATAATACTGGCTCTTAGTTATATTTTTTTTGACCGTCAGAAGGCAACATAGATATATAAATAAATTTTAATGAATGTCAAACAGGTAAAAATTATTATTTTTATAATTACCAAGGTAATAAGATATGCATAGGAAGCTAATTTATAAATAATTTAGGTGTTACTTAATCAAATAAGTGTACTAAATAAGTACAGAAAATAGTAAATAAATATTTAAATGGTGTTAAGTATGCTTAAGTCGCTAAGAATAAATGCAACAGGTTGTTGAATTTTTGCATGATTTACAGCTATATTTATGTATGTATGTGGCTCACATGAAATACTTTTACCTTTTTATAAATAATTGTGCCTGTTATGCTGAATTATATACCTATTACATAACAGTTTGATGCCTGACCTACCATAATTAAACATTAAACAATGCCACACATAATTCCATTCCAAATAATATTTTTGGGAGATTATATTATTATCCTATATAAAATTTTATCTTTTTAAAATGTTATAAAAATTATAAAGAAAGTTTTATATTTTATAATTAAATGTATTATATTTAAAAAGGGATTTTTCTATATAGTTGGTTATATAGTGTTTAAAGAAAAATTTTTTAGTTTACTTTTTTCTTAAAATATAGTAAAATTTTACAAAATTTTAATAATAATAATTTCTAGAAATTATTAAAAGTATAATATATAAAGTGTATATAATAATGGTATATTAAATTAAATATAATATAATATTATATATTATAATTAATTTATTTATAAATTAAAAAAAATTAAAAATAATTTTAAATATAAATATATTTTAAAAAAAAAAAAAATAGAGTGATTATTTATAAAGTTTTCAAATTGTGTTGTTATAATTAATAAAATTTGTTATTATAGATTAATATTTGAAATTAGAAGTTATAAGATTTTTTATTGAAAGTTATTATTTGTCCTTTTGTATAAATTGTTTAATGTTCAAAAAAAAATTAAAGAGATAAAGCATTACGATTTCCATCATTCTCCCCAAAATTAGTATTTAATAATTGAGAAAATAGTATTATGGGGGGGGTTTTGAAAATAATTGCTTTAATAAGTTTAAAAATTTTTATATGTATATATATTTAATTAATTTAAATTTATAAAATTGGTAAGCAAATGGTTATTATATAAATAATAAACTTTTAAATAAAGTTATAGGATTATTTAGAAATAATTTTGTTGTTGAAAATGGATATTATTTTAAATTTTATATTGTTTTAATTTTGTAGTAAATTAAAATAGGGTCAGATAGTTGAAGAGTTTGTTGTTTCTTATGTATAAGGTTAATTTGTGTTTTTTAAAATTGAAAGTGCTCTTCGTGGGATATACAACTCTGTTCAATTTGCTATTAAATTGAAGGATTTAATAATAAAAAATTTTGAATTAGTTTAATAATAATTTTTTGGTTGGTTATAATTGTATTAAAGTTTTTTTAGTTAAAAGATGGATATTAGTTGTTCTTTAGAGATTAAATTTTCGATAGTTAAATTATATCATTTTATAAAAATTAGTATTAAATTTTGTAATTTATACATCTTTAATTTTTTATAATAAAATTATAAAAAAAATAATAAAAGTATTTAATTTATTTAATAATATAATTTTGTTTTAAAATAAGGGTACTGTGAAAATATTGAAATTATATTTCTTTATTAAAAATTTTTTATTTTAAAATAAAAAATTATTTAAAGAGAAAAATCTTTTTTAGTAAATATAGAATATGGTTTCATTTAAAAAAATAAAGTTTATGCTAATAAAATAAAAGATATAAAAAATTTTAAGGAAATTATTTATTAAAAAAGTGTTAGAATAAAAGATTTCTTCTAATTTTAAAAAAAGATAAAATAAAAAAAAAATAATTTTTTTAAAAAAAAAAGATAGAAATTTGGTTTTCACAATAATTTATTAAAAAGAGGGGGAAAGGTGGGTTATTTTTCCATAGCCTTACAGTTACCGAGATACCTATAAAAAATCGAAATTTGCCCACCCGGTACAATTACAATTAGTCCCAAGTCTCACCTTAAAAAATGCTGACATAAATAAACATTTAATTATTTGTGTATGACAAACCATAATTAGGTATATATGAGGAATATAAAGAAATAATGCAGCCTAACTAGTAACTTAAAATGGGTATTAGATACAGGAAACCTTCATTTACAATTATTTTTTATTTCAGATTTGTGATGGTTAATAAATAACACCTAAAAACCCACTTCACAATTTTCGATCATCTGTGGTTTTTCCAAAATGGAAAAACTACGTAGCGATGTTATATCGTCTATAAGAGCCTGTCTTGTCTCGACCAAAGGAAAGGTACAGTTGAGACAGCTTGATGGTGAGTACAGAAAATTAATTTATTTGGATCAAATTAAAGCATAATTTAATATGATTCCTGTTATAATTTTTAACCATAATTTAATCATTCTAGCTGACTATAAAACTTTGGTGGGGGAACGAATTCCATTTTTTAAATTAGGTTTTAAAAAGTTAGAGGATTTCATCCAGTCGGAGCCGTCCTTGGTAATAAGCAGGAGTGGCGGAGAGGTATATGTCGACGCTAAAACTTCAGAGAAATCGGCACATATTACTGAGTTGGTTGAGAGACAGAAGAATGAAAAAGAAAAAAGTGTAAGTTAAAAAGTACCCCATTTTAATAGTAATGCAACACACATGTTTGTTTCTGTAGTTTAAAAGTCTATATTGTTAAGAGAAAAGTATGTCTTACATCTGTAAACTTCACGTTCAAGATTTAAAAAAAAAAATATCATGGAAAATTAGTATAAATTCATTCTTCCATTTTTTAATAGTCTATGACTTATACATCTTGTCCGCTACAAAATGTAATCGGAATATTAGAAGTGAAATGTGAGAAGTCAGCCTTTAAAAAGTTGTTAAACCTTTTATTTTATAAACTCTAATTAATCCTTTTAAACGCTAATTAACCCATTAGCGCGGATACTTTTTCTCTAATTTCAAAGTGTTACTGTGTGCATAATTGAAAAAAATTCCGGAACCACTGTTCCCTATGTTTTCAAGGATGCTTTTTCCAATGGTTGAAGTCAATGGTCAAGTGGTTGAAAGTCCGGAAAATGAGTTATATCATTGGAAAATTGGAAACGAAAAAAAAACGGGTTTTTTTGATGAAAAAATTTTTGATCAAGTTTTTTTTTGCTTTACATTTTTGTACGTACCTAAAACCAAAAAAAAAGGTGTCCATGACACCTAAACTAAAAGTTATTGGCCTTACATTATTTTTAAATATTCTTGTTTAAACAAAATTTTCCATTTAAATGGAAAATTTTCTTTTTTAACTTCATCTTTTTTTTTCTCGAAAACTATGGACTGGTAAAAATTGATCAAGAACAAAAATGTCTTAAAATAAGGCAAAGAATACGCTCAAATCGTAAAAATTCGTATTTTCCAAAGGTCATTAAAAAAAATCTGAAAAAATGTAAAAAAAAATTTTTTTTGTCATAAAAAAATCACTTTTTTTTTTCGTTTCCAATTTTCCAATGATACAACTCGTTTTCTGGATTTGCAACCACTTCCATTCGAAAGAGCACCCTTGAAAACATAGGAGGCAATGGTTCCGAGATTTTTTCAGTTAAATTATGCACACAGTAACACTTTGAAATTAGAGAATAAAAAGTGTCCGGTCAGGCGCTAATGGGTTAAATGAATTTGAGGATATAAATTTAAAGTTAAAAATTCTGGGTCAAAAATTTAAGGTCACAAACTCTAAACAGTTTTTTCTAATATCAGATATTTATCCCCAGGACCTCTTAAAAGGTCAACATTACATGTTTGATTCAATTTTTATAATTGCATTAAGGTTGAGGAAGGCAGTTCGATTTGCGCCCAGCCAAAACCCGGCGGCAACGACAAACTGGCGACCGAGGGGCTTCAATCGCTGGGGTAAAAAGTTCCAGACTTCCTCCAGGCCGGCCGCAGTTTCTCACAATCAGTTTGTGAACCGCCCCAGCTATGATAAACCTTCTGTAGCATCGAAAGTCGTTATACCGGAAACGTCCAGCCTGTACAAGAATCCGCAGTTGCAGAGGCAAAACTCGCAACCAAAGAGGGCGGACATCAATACCAGGCTGCAATTGACGGCGCCAGTTGCACAGGATAGCCGACAAGTTGTAAATAACGGACACACGGTGACGATATCGAATAACGTTAACGATACACTTGCGGAGGACACATGCTCACCACTTTCGAGTACGAAGAAACGTATAACTAAGAAAATGTCCGAGATAAACATTGATAGGGACAGCGGTAACAGTAGTCCCGTCAGCGATATGGCTGAGAGTGCAGGTCAGGCTTCTAAGGTATGCAGAATTTCGTAATGACCATTAGAACTTATGACAAGATTAAATATATATTTGAATACATTTACATATAACACGCGCGTTTCGGCAACCATATTGGCATCATAAGGAGGTGATTGAAACTCCTCCGTAAGGAGGTGATTTATTAATCAATACAAAAACATCCAAGTGCAAGTCTAAATGATTTATTAAGCTATTCCTACAGTTTTCTTATCAGATAAAAATTCTTTTAGGATTTGTTTACAAAATACAAAACTTTGCTGGGAAAAAAATCCGATTTATAACGCTAGATTTTCTTCTAGACTCCCGAATTCATTCAGACAGGAGATCCTTTCGTGGATTTGAAAAAACTTTGCGGAAATATATAAAATTGGCGAGTTGGACGTCTCCACAAAACTGTTCAACACTAAACAGAATCGACTCTATTCCTGCAAAATAAAAGTGAAGTATTCTTTTACTATTTCGAAAAATCATTTTTATTGATTGTATGTGTGTAGGTTTCGAAATATTCTTACACGAGTTACCCGAAGGAGTTCAACAATCCTGAGGATGCTCGGAACTGTTGCGCACAGGAGGCTCTGAATGATCTCATTCCAAAGTACGGGCGCAGGAAATCTTTGCTGCTGGCCAGCGACAAGGATATTTTAGAGCGGATACCACCGTTGCTTGAGAAGCACAACCATGGTACGGTTTCACTAAAGACCAAAATACCATTTGACGTTGCCCATTGATGGGCTAATATTACTTTTTTTTTTTTAGGTATTTGGGCATGGCAACTGCAACTTGATTACGCGGATAAATATAACGAACAATTGCCTGTCGACTGGCTAAAAACAATCGATAGCAGTCCCTGTATTCAAATCGAGAAGTGTTTGAAAAATTATGTGTTACGTCATTGCAAACCCGGTGATGTAAGTTTTTTATTTCTTTTTTTGGTTCTTTGTTTTTATGTATATTTCAAGCTGAGTTGTTTACAAACTTTTTTCATATGGACTTTTGCTAATACACCCTGTGTATGTATTTATTCATTGTGCTAAATACCACCTATTTCAATTTTTTATTGGCCTTTGGAAAATTTTAAGAGAAATACTAATTCTGTAATTGCCAATTCCATACTATTTATTTTGAATGCAATTTTTTTTTAGTTCGTATGTCAAATTTAAAAAAAACTGCGGTATCTAGTTTTATTACGCAAGATAAATTTTATTTCCTGTTTTAATTTACAAGTTTCAAATAATCACTGTAGTTAGGAATTATATGTACTTATCAAAGTTGGTGTCAGTAATGATATCAGTATGTTATTTGATTTTATGTGTGCTTTGAAAATGTTAACATTTTTCTTGGAAATTTATATTGATAATCTTGTTTTTTATTTAATTATCTTGGAAAGGACAGTAATTAAGTGTTAAAGTGTTTCATATAGTCATAGTACACAAACATTAAACTAAGAAAAGTAATACTTAAACAGCAGATTAATCAACCGAGAAAATTATGCTATTTATTCTACTATAGCTGCTTATTTTTAGACAGTAATAATTTATTTAATATCCATAAATTTCCAGACGATTTATCATTACTAATAGATTCATAATATGAATGAATTTTACATGTATAAAATTAAAACTACATCATCCTAACAGTTTCATTGTCACATCGTGATCATTTTTTGCCTCAAAAGAGCATGAAAGTACAATCAGAATAACTTTATATGTATGTCAAAATGTAAACCAATACAAATTATTTGACGTGCCATTCATAAAATGTTTTGTGTCAGAGTGGTTAAATGCTTTTGTTGTTCTGTGTTATTATAATTTGTCTGCGTTCAGTTTCAGCTCGGAAAATTTCTATCTATTTTCAGTTGTTGTGTTCGTAAATCCTTAGTTTTTTAAGTTCTTTTCCGAACAAATATATTGTCATTTCAGTTTCTCGTGGTTTGTGTGTGATTTTTTTTTGTGGTGTTACTTTTTTTCTTGCAAATATCACAATAAATATATTTGAATTTTTTGTACAATGTCTTTGAAGCTTTACTAGTTAGCACATAGTAGTACACATACATAGTAAACAAGATAATATAAAATTAGTTTGTGATTGTAAGATATGTAGTGTGTTGAGAATTAAAAAAAATAGAAATTTTTTTTCAGAAACGAGTTGAACATACTTTGGAAAATATCTTGCATTGTCAATATCTGCCACAAAATATGATCGGCGAAAGTTTTAATGTGAGATATTTAGACGCTTTTTACTTTACCAGCATGCCATTCCTGAGGTTGTGTCTGTCTTTCAACTTTATAAAAGAGAAGTGTTAAAAAAATTATATTTTTGGCCCCCTTGCGAAATCTTATTTCACCATTATAAGTTGTCGTGGATTTGTGTGGATAAAAAAAAACGTACACAACAAAAATGTGAGAAATATTCATTTTTCAAGTTATTTTTAGTATCTCATAAAAGTGGAGTATTTGCATACCTATTACAAAATTTTTATATAGAAAAATAGACTGAAGGTCATCCTTCAGTCATCAAATGGAAAATTTCGAGATAATCAGAAACATAGATTTGATATCAAAAAATATGTGACTGGATGTGAGTATGTTTTCTTCCTGTTTATATAGATCCAAAACAACCCTTTACCATGGTTCTACAAGGGTAAAAAAATAACTTTAGCTTCTCCTTTTGTCCTGTACACAAAATCTGTATTATTTATAAATCCCTACTTTGCTGACAGCTTAGCCCGGCTATAGTATATTCCCTATTTAAGTTCCACATTTTATTTACCAAAATAGATATTGCCTTAAAAAAAATCAGACACAATTGTTAAATAAATAAGGTATTGCTTCCAGTACAAATAAAACATGCTATAATTTTTGTAATAGTTGAAAAGAAATTCATTATTAAGCCGCCTAACTTGATTTCGTCCAATACTAAGGATATATCAAGCAAAACTTGTATGTGGTCCTACGCATTTATTTTTATTGGCTCAGATTACACCCACCTCACATTCATAGACTGTAGGGCCTACCATTCATTGCTCCCAGAACAGCAAGTGGCCTCAAAAAAAAGGGCGGATTGTATATAAGGTTATTTTCTATTTTTTACAATCCTGAAAAATAATATGTTAATATGAAAAAAATTTTGTCTATTAAACTAATAATTGTTCCACTTTCAATTTTGTTAAACTATTTTTTGTTTGACTTATCTGATTTCACTTTATATCTAACTTTGAGTTGAAGTACAGGCGCGTTCATAAACTAAGGGCCGTTTGCTTATATATAAATATTGGCGCTTCAAGCACAGTTTTACTACTGCAGCGCCATCTACTGACTCATTGCGAAGCTTCAGCGTCATTTGTTTTGATTCTGAAGTCGTATTGTTGTTCGTGAATGCAAAGAACAATAGCCGCGAAAATCGTTGATCCCGCCAACTGTGAAGTGTGTTCTGTGATTCGTTTATGTGCAAAAGGATCGTCGGCTGCTGAAATTCATCGGGAGTTATGCCTGGTTTACGGACCTACAGTTATGAGTGAAGGAAAGGTTAGACAATGGTGCCGTGATTTTAAAAATGGCCGAACAAGTGTCCATGACGAAGAGCGGAGTGGCAGGCCCAGTATCCAGACCGATGAAATCGTTTCACAAGTGAACCAAACACTGCGATCTGATCGTCGATTGACGATTAGTTGCCTGGCTAACAAATTTCCTCAACTTGGACGCACTACTGTTTACAATATTGTCACAGAAAACCTCGCATACCGCAAATTGTGTGCAAGGTGGGTACCAAAAATGCTCACCGACCACCACAAAGAGCAAAAAATGTCTAGTGGACGAAAGTTTTTGGCCTGTTATCAACAAGATGGAGATGATTTGTTTTCTCACATTGTTACTGGGGACGAGACGTGGGTATCCTACGCCAACCCAGAAACAAAACTGCAATCGATGCAGTGGCGACACTCATCTTCACCAAAACCGAAAAAGTTTAAGCAAACTCAGTACACAAGTCGAAAATTGATGGCTACAGTTTTTTGGGACAAAGACGGTGTTCTTTTGGTTGATTTCTTAGAACGTGGGACAACAATTACAGCTGACGTGTACTGCGAAACGCTAAAAAAAATTGAGACGTGCGATCCAAAACAAACGCCGCGGGAAACTGTCATCTGGCATAATCCTCCTCCACGATAACGTGCGTCCTCACACTGCTGCCAAAACCAATGAGAAAATTCAAGATTTTCGTTGGGAACTTTTTGACCACCCACCGTACAGTCCCGACCTTGCACCTAGCGACTACTTCCTCTTCTTGCATTTTAAACAGTGGCTCGGTGGACAACGTTTTGAAACCGAAGAGGGACTCAAAAACGCCGTTGTCAACTGGTTCAACTCTCAGGCGGCAAGCTTCTATGCAGAGGGGTTAAAGAAGCTGGTGCAGCGGTACGAAAAATGCTTAGAAGTGAACGGCGATTATGTAGAGAAGTAAAGTAAGATTGTACCTAACTAAATATGACAATAAAATTTGTTTCTTATGAGTACATTTTTTTCTGTGACCAAACGGCCCTTACTTTATGAACGCGCCTCGTATATAGAACCCAACTCCAAATTATTTACCCTTATTCAAACAATGGTAGCATTTAATGAAAATGTAAGTCGAGGAATATCAGTAATTATTTAAGCCGGAGCATTATTTAATGATGGCATATGTTTTCTCGCAGAAGGAAAGAGTAAAACAAATTAATTCATCATCTTCATGATATCCAACTAATCCCTAAACAGTGTTTAAATGTTGCATCCTACTGTTTGGCACTGCATAGCTGTTGTACATAGTTGCCTGAACTTACCCCTTCGCCTTGTTATGGCTGCTTGGTGCTAACCTAGACTAACAAGTACCACTCTTAACATCTCAGGTATTACAGAAGGGGCAGAATTGGAACAAGTTTTTGACGTTGTCCGACGTTTCTGTGCCATCTAATACAGTGCAGTTTGGCGATGATGGAAAATTATATGCTGAAGTGACTTGCGTCATGAGCGCAAACGAGATCTGGTGCCGCCAGTGCTTGACTGAAGAAAGCGTAAGTATTAAAAATCTGTTGAGTAGATATCATATTTTCCAGGTTCTTTTGTATTGAAATATCGAGGTGTGTTGCCTGTAGGGCTCCAAAGAAGCTATAATACTAATATTAGATCTAATATGGTCACAAATGGTCCAGCTGTGACCAACCAGTTTTTTTTTTAATTGTTTAACATGTTTAATCACCTTCACTTCACTTTCACAAGTCACTTGAATACGACATTTTAGATCATTTTAAGGATTTAACATTTTTCTTTATAAATTACTGGTTCACTGATAATTAATTTGGCGATTAATGTGGCGATAGAGCCACTTAACATTTTTTAAAATCTCTTAATTCAGGAAACATACAACGAGATGATAGGTAGGATGGAATTGTTCTACAATCTGAACGAGAACGAATTAAAGGCTGAAAAAAATTACTCCGGCCGGCTATTATATTACAAAATATGACAACACGTGGTGCCGGATAAGGGCTGTGGCTGTGTTGGACACGGAAGTCCAGTGCTTCTTGATTGATTACGGGGAAGAAATGGCTATACCCAAGAATAATATTTATCAGTTGAAAAGAGAATTCGCTCTTTCGCAGGCACAGGTGGGTAATATTTATTACATGTTTCGCTTATATATAATTGATCAAGTATGTTTTCCAAATTTGTCTTGACTATTCTAGGCCTTTGTGTGTCGTCTAGTGGGCTTGGAAGAATTGTATGAGGCTTCGTTTAATTCGGAAGTGCTACAAACCCTTCAATACAAGCAAGTAATCCTTGAGATAGCTGCCGAAAATGTGGGTACGTAACAATGATATAATAGTCCAGGCGAGGTAGCAAAAAACAAGTGATTTTTTAAAATAATTAGCTGCGGCACTTTCTCAATGTTATAATTAGGAGAAAAATTGTATGAATCAAATGAAAATGTTTTGGACGAAATCCGAGTGTAGGATCATTGCGAAAAAAATTGCAAAAAGGTGCGAAAAAAAGATTTTTTCGACTTTTAGGCAGGAAAAAAAAATTCAAAAAAAAAATATTCCGTTGTAGAGCTTGAAAAGATGAATAAAATAGTTTTCGGATCATTAAAATCGGTTAATAACTTTTTTCACAAAAAAAATAAAAACCGCGAAAATTAACAATTTTTCGATATTCGATTACATGGTCTGTAATTATCCTAGAAATGTCTTCCGGGGCTTAAATTGTAGTTTTCCAACACCTGTCTACAGTTAAATTTTTGTCAAAAAATATTTATGTTTTCGCGCAAATTGCGAAAAAAGTAAAAACAGGTACTTTAGTGAAACGGCCTCTATTTGCACAATAACTGTCATAGAGCAATTTTCCAAAATTACTCTACGACAAGCTCTACGTTGAAATTTGACAAGCCGGAAACAATTGAGATTTCTCGGGAACTACCGAACAAAAATTGATGTTTTTTTTTTGCTGTGCCCGCGAGGGAGAGTTCCCCCACCACTGCGCCACTTCCCCTTCGCTCGTGCGGCCGCTCTCTAAAATTGCACGTTTTTCAGACGCGCTTTTTGAGGTACTTATTATTATCGTATCGGCTGCAAATTTGATATGGTTGTAGAGGAAGTCCAAGAACACCTAGCTTTTTGCAAAATTTCTCTACGACAATTATTGTGGAAATAGGGGGCCGTTTTACTAAAGTACTTGTTTTCACTTTTTCACAATTTGCGCGAAAACATGAATATTTTTTGACAAAAAT
This sequence comes from Aromia moschata, assembly GCA_029963805.1. Taxonomy (NCBI): domain Eukaryota; kingdom Metazoa; phylum Arthropoda; class Insecta; order Coleoptera; family Cerambycidae; genus Aromia; species Aromia moschata. The sequence continues at coordinate 1,126,989 of JAPWTK010000017.1, forward strand.
TTAACTGTAGATAGTTGTTGGAAAACCCTACAATTTGAGCAAGACATTTCTAGGATAATTACAGACCCAGTAATTGAACCATTTTATTCGTCTTTTCAAGTGCTATAACTTGATATTTTTTGTTTTTTATTCAACATTTATTTTTGTGCCTAAAAATAGAAAAAAAAACGGTTTTTTGCAAATTTTTGCAACGTTTTCGCTATGTTCCTACAATATTTCGCTGTCCAAAACATGTGCATTCGATTCAGACGATGTTTTTCCTTATAAAACCGTTGAGAAAGTGCCGCAACTAATTATTTAAAAAAATAATCTACGCCGCCTGGTCTATAAGGCTCTACATAGTTGATATTAGCAAAATTTTTTATTGATATTTATAATTATATTCAAATATTTTTTTGGAATTTCAGGCGACGAAAGTGGGAATGACCTAAGCATACCTGTTTTCATGTACAATTTTGCCACAGGTGACTCTATTAATCAAGAAATGATCCCGTTGTTGACCATCGAGTCAGCTTCACCGGTGATAAAGAAAGTAAGTAATGGCAAATTAACAAAAACCCAAGACTCTTATTTAGGAGATCTGCTTGTTTTTAAAATCGTACAATTTTTGATTTATAATCTCCATTTGAGGAAACCATTACCGAGGTGTACGTTTGAACGTAGAAGACAACGGCGATGTATACGTTCAGCTCCGTTCACATGGTTTCGTCAGCTTGCAAAATATGCTCTTCAATTTGGAATCTCAGATTCTGGCCAATCCACCAGTAAACTTGGTATCCACAGTAACCAAAAGCAGTAGTGAAAATAAAATATACTTTTCAAAGTACAAAGTGGACGGCCACTGGTACAGAGTCACAATCATAGACTGGTCTCCCAAAGAAGACCTGGCGCAAATCTACTTCGTAGACTATGGCAACACCGACGTCATAAACGTCAACGAAGACGTCTTATATCCGCTGGATAAGCTCAGCGAAGTTTTGAGTCAGTATCCTTACCAAGCCATTAAGGTAAGTCGTTGTTCTGCGATGGCTGCTATCTTTGCTGGAATTCTATGTAAAATTGTTTAGGTGAGGATGCTGCTGGATAATATCCCTTCGGATTTCGTGACGGTAGCCAATAAGGCGATGCCTTGCGATCAACCCGTTCTACTTAAGATTATGGATTACGATAGCGAAAAGGTCCCTTGGGTTGAGTTCTTCAAAAGGAATGCCGATGGCGGTTTGTTCTGTATAAATAAGTCTATAACGATGGAGGCTGAAATGAAGTAAGGCATTAAAATTTGTGAATTATACACAGAATTATTCTTAATAAAAATACCTTTCTCTCGCAAATGAGAAACACAAATGATAAAAAACATTGAGTAGGAAAGAAATATTGAATTAGGATATGAAAAATGTAGCAATTTCTTATGTTTTTGGTCTTTCTATATGATTCCTAAAATCTTGTTAGCTCTATCACGAGACAACATTTTCCACTACTAAGAGAAGTGATAGTTCTCAAGCTAGATGCATGATAGATGCATGAAACATTTTGGTAACGTGGCTACATAAAATATTTCTTTTAGGAAAGGTGATGGAACCAATAGCGCAAAGAGTTCCAAAAGAAAATTAGCTCATATCGATGGAGCAGCCAGTAAGTGTTGATTGAACATTCTCCTTTCAGTTCACAACAGATTTTAAATAACTCCCTTATTATTCTTATATATTAACGAGAACCATAGACTTAATTTATAACTATTTTGCAACTCGTCATATGCTCTTTGGAATAACTAATTTTATAGTGTAAAACTTGCTTCTTTTAGGAGGAGGGTTCTTTTTGTCGCATTTGCACTTAGATGTATTTTTTTTCAGATAACGTACCATCCGGTGGTACATTACAAAGGCCACCTCTTCCCGACAAGGGGGACTACTTTAAGGTGCACATACCTTTCGCGGTCAACCCCTACAATTTCTTTGTACAACCGTTAGCCTCCAGGCCACAGCTCAATAAGATGATGGAACAGTTACAGCACCAATACAAGAACGTTTTGTACAGCCCCTTAAGCGTCGAACAGATCGTGCCTGGGAACATTTATGCTTGAAGCACGAAGATGGATACTGGTACAGGTACGTCTGGTCATTTCTCCGTAAATATGAGGAAATAATGTGCCGCGATGCTTTTTCAGGACGAGCGTTATTAAAGTTATACATTCGGGGTCCATATCGGTATTCTACTGTGATTTTGGGTACTACGCCAATCTCACAGTTCAGCAGTTGATCCCGTTGGATGTTGAATTTATGAAGTTACCATACCAGGCTTTGAAAGCAAAACTATCAGGTAAAAGGTGGCATTATAAAATGCTATAGATATTATTATCATATATAATTAATGCCGGCTATCAGCGCGGCGGCCCAGTGGCGTGATGCAGGCTTTGTGCATGAGTCACAGCCGGCTGAACGCGCGGCGGGCGATGCGAGTCAGTTTATATTTACCGTTCTAAGCGTTTATTTGAAATCGCGTATTATTTTTACGTATAACGAAGATGTCGACGCCACGGAAGGGTAGAAAGCGATCATTCGCTGACAGAGTGCATAAATTTATGACGCTTACAGTTATGGCCCGCCGCCCGGATCTGCCGCCTTTATATATAATACTTAATATTATCATGATTAGAAATCAATATATCTTATCTTCATCACATAGTATAAAACAAAGTCGCTTCCCGCTGTCTGTCCCTATCTATCTACTACCTATGTATGCTTAGATCTTTAAAACTACGCAACGGATTTTGATGCGGTTTTTTCTAATAGATAGAGTGATTCAAGAGGAAGGTTTATATATATAATACATGCATAATATAGTAGAGAAACACTGATAATTTTAGAGGTGATGTCTTAAACCGGGCGAAGCCGGGGCGGGTCGCTAGTAATATATAAAACAAAATCGTGTTAGTTACACCATTTATAACTCAAGAACGGCTGGACCGATTTTTATGATCTTTGATCTGTTGGATTCGTCTCCGCCCCGAATAGCAGAATAACTATTAAAATACCGGAAAAATTCATCTCGGAAATAATAAAATTCATTAAATTTGACATTAAAAGGGCAGGACAACATCTGCCGGGACAAGTAGTTATACATACTTCCGTAATTTTATACATACTTCTAGAATGTTACAAACGTTGAGGTTAGGGACCCGTACGTTTGAGGTTAGAACACGTCTTCTAGCCTAAAGTGTATATGTTTTTTTTTTTACCTTTAATTGTAGGTCATTGTCCAGAAGTTAAACATCTTGTTGGATCAACTTCACATTTTAATGTTCACGACTTGTGAAGCTAGTTTTTTTTTTCAGATATCAAACCGAAACAGTCCAAATGGACCATGGATGACTGTGAGGACTTTAAGACATTAGTTGAGAAGAAGCATTTCTATTCGGTCCTTTTAGACATAGAAAAGGATGAATTGTATGAATCCGATATTGTACTGAAACTGATATTAATAGACACTACGTCAGACCAGGACATCTATATCGGAAAAGAGCTGATTAAAAAGGGCGTAGCCGTAGAAGCTTAGCTTACTCGTATAAGTTCATAGTACTGAACTATTTTTTTTAACTATTAATCACAATGATTATTTAAATAATTTGAGATATATAAATATATAAAGTTATAGATTTATTTTCTATATATTTTTTAACTTTGTAAATCTTAATTACCAGTTTTGCCACCAAATTTGTTTTTATTTGACGTTAATTATGTTGTTTGTACAGTTTTTTTGTTCCATTCTGTTATCAAATTTGTTGTGATCAAAAGCTCATTTATTTTTGTGTAAAAAAAGGTAAATGTAAGTTTAATACCAAAATTATCTTTGTTTTTATTGTAGTGATGATTTTTTAGATGTAACTGTTAAGCTCTAAAAACGAAGATTTAGTTTGTGAATAAACAAATATTTGCTGCTTTCTGGTTTTATAAAAAAAAACTTATGTACTTAACAGACCTATGGAGAAAGTGTTTACAATTCAAAGAAAGAACGAGTTATTGTTTTGTTATATTATTATTTTGTTTTTTGATATATATGTTGTTGTTTTTTTTTTTTTGGAAAAAAAGTGGTTATAAAAAATAATATGCCGTAGTTTTACATCAGAATTAGGAGAATGATTAATAGATGGATTTTCAAAATGATGTATTTTTTTAACAAAATGTTTCGAATAAAAGTTGTTTGATTATAGAGAGATCTGGAAAAAAGTGGCCATGTGCCTTTGATCTGGGCAATCTTTTCAAGGTTGTTTGACGGTCAACTTTATTTTTTCAAATGGGAACTAACAATTTTCAATAGAGAATCATGAGTTTTTTTAGATATATGGCTGTCTCAAGTTAAATGACGCACCTGGTATATGTAACTAAAATATATTTATGAAAATGGAATTGTATCGAATCAGTTAAGGAATTTTATGTGAATAAAATGTTTATATATAGCAATATTCCTTTTAGCACAGTATATTCATAAAAGGTATTGGGATATCTTCTAATTATTGCAATAAATTATTGAATCACTCCCTAGTAAATTACCGTTAATTTTTAAAGGGTATAAGGAGTTTATAGATAAAACTAAGTATTGTTGTAGTGTGGAAAGTCAACAATTTCAAGCCATGAAAGATTAAAAAATTAGAGCCATTAACGATTAATAAGACAGAGATTAAAAAATTTGGTTCTTGATACTATACAGTTTGTGTAAAGCCGACATCGGCCAGTTGTGAAAAAGGACAAATGCTACACTTCTCGTTCTAACAACAAGCACAGGTGGTGAGAGGGCCGGTCTGTTTCCCTCACTATCCTCGATGCGTATGCGGTTGCTTCTTATCTGTCGTCTCACTTTTGTTTGTCCTTTTTCATAACTGGCCGATGTCGGCTTTACACACACGGTTGATTTTGTAACGAAGGAACTTCTTAGTGTGTTCTATAAGTGTATCAAAGTTTTTTTTGCAATTATTATTTATCGCTACTTTCACTAGTTTAGTTGACTATAACAACTAGCTTAGTTATATTGAATTATAATGATGGCTTCAAATATTTTTAGAGCATAAATTCCGGAGCTGATTGAGTTCATTTATTCAATTATCCATTCAAACAACCTTGTAGTATATTTCACATAAAAAATAATCATTCTCCTAAGCTATTAGATCCAGTGAATACCACATCTTTTAAATTCATTCCTTGTATAACGTTATCATACTGTACTGTTTTTGTATTTGCTTATTTATTGAGAATTCATTTTAATTTAAAGGATGCTTCTTATTAAGTTATTATTGTTATTAGACTGAATTTCGCTGTTTTCACAATTTTGTCTTTTTTATTGAATCAAATAAAAGGTAAATACAATTCAATAGGCTTTATTCTCGAAAATAACGTGGTTAGACATTTCTATCTATTCAGAAATTTTATTTACAGGCTAGAAGTTTCATAATTTAAGGGAATACATTTTTAAAATGATCACTGTAAGCTTAAAAGTACGGAAAATTTATTTATCTATCGATTTCACCAAATACAACGTCGAGTGTTCCAATAATGGCTACAATGTCGGCCAGCATGTGGTTTTTACCCAATTTATCCAGTGCGGCCAGGTGGGCAAATCCAGGGGCCTTAATTTTACACCTGTATGGTTTAGAGCTTCCGTCAGAAACAAGATATACGCCAAATTCGCCTTTGGGTGCTTCGATTGCGGTATAGGTCGATCCAGGAGGTACTTGAAAACCTTGACTGAACAACTTGAAGTGATGGATTAAAGCCTCCATGGATGTCTACGAAAAAAAGTTCCACAATATAACTTACAAACTTCTTAAAAGGAAAACATTGAGTATGTTTACTTGTTTATGATGTGTTAAACAACAGTTGAGTAAACAAATGGGGAGGCTGGTCAGTACAACAGATACGTCAAACAAATTTTAGAAGCTTTGTTTTTAAAGCTAGGAAATTTGCTGCCTAAAAACTTCTTTGAAATTTCACACACATATTAAACAGTGTGAAATGGTATCTGGATCAATTATTTCTGGCTACTGCAGAAGTAGCTACACAGTTGGGAATGGATCACCAAGATCTTATTTACTATTAAACCAAATAAGGACATCTAGTGGTACTAGCAGAGATGCAAGTTGAGCTATCCACTCAGGTCATTCAGTAGGTTCAGACCCAACAGAACTGGCAATTGTGTTTGGGCATATGTTATTGCTGTATTATTTCCAATCTTGGTTTAAAACTATAAAAAAGAACATAGTATTTCCTTTGTAAACACAGCTGCACCGACCTCGAACGCGTGCCATCCATAGGCGTGAAAATTCTAATCAATTGTGTACTTTCCAATAATTTTTTTAACAACCGAAATTCTTTTAGGAATACTATGCCATTGTAGAGAAGCATAGAAACGGACATCCTGGTAGAGACGCTAGATTTATAATATTTTAAACTGTGATTGGAAATACTATCCCAATATGATAACTATAATATGGAAGATATTTGATTTTATTTCATACGTCAGTTGAAGAAATAGAAATTTCAACTGAAAAAAATTGTAAACATATATTGTGCAGGAAACATATTAAAGAAATCTGAAGTTTACACCTCGAGTCTAGACTGGAATGCTGGTAGCTGTTAAAGGGATAGGCATAAAAGTTGATACAACTAACAGTAAAAACACTTGATAGGGTCGGGTAAATTAAGATAAATACTTTTGCGCATACCTTCATTTCATTTCGGGTAGGTGGCGTCAATTTTGCATCGTCCGTTTGATTTCTCCTGGGGGCATGTCGTTGAGACACTGGTGGATGATTCTTAATGACTGCCTCATCTCTTCTAAGCGGCAAAGGTAGCGGTCGTAACAGTCACCTTTTGTTCCAATGGGAATATCAAATTCAACAAGGTCGTAAGCATCGTAGGGTTGAACTTTACGGAGATCCCACTTGATACCTGATCCTCTCAACATTACACCGCTGAAAATAGAAGGCTTAAAATATAAAAAGTAGTAACAAGAAGGTTGACAGGTCGATTCCCGCAGTATTTTTGCAGCGTCGAGAATAAATTGAGACTTATGTGGTACACAATATAATGTAGGACACACATAATCTTAATGACAATCAACCTGTTTAGAAATTCAAACGATTTAAATCAATCATTTTTATATTTCAAAGCAAGAACATTTATTTTTATACCTAAATCCATAATTTAAGGCATCCTCTGCAGAAATTACACCTATATCCTCTGTCCTCTGCACCCAAATTCTATTAGTCGTCAAAACATCTTCAACTTCATCTATTCTTTCACTGAATTTAGAGGCAAATTCGTAGATATCGTCTAAAAGGCCTAGTGGTAAATCCTGAAATTTTGAACTGTGAAGTGGGATAAAATGTGTACTTGTTAGACTTACTTGTGATACCCCACCAGGACGAACATATGCTGCGTGCATACGAGCACCTGATACTCTCTCGTAAAACTCCATGACCTTTTCACGTTCTTCGAAGAGCCAGAAAAATGGGGTGAGAGCACCAACATCGAGAGCATGTGTGCCAATGCCCATGATGTGATTCAAAATTCTAGTAAGTTCGGCAAATAATACTAAAAAATATATACAAATGCAAAAAAGTGCATTACAAAAAAAATAATCCTTACCTCTGATATATTTAGCTCTAAGAGGAATATCGATGTTCAGCAGCTTCTCTATCGCTAAACTAAAACACTGCTCATTACACATCATCGACACGTAGTCAAGACGGTCAAAATATGGTAAAGCTTGAGTGTATGTTTTATATTCAATTAGTTTTTCAGTACCACGGTGCAAAAGGCCAATATGTGGGTCAGACCTTTTTACAACCTAAAACAAAATTCCGTCATATATTTTAAATAAATAAGTACACAAAATACTAATCCTTACCTCTCCGTCTAATTCCAACACTAGACGTAATACACCATGAGCAGCAGGGTGCTGAGGACCAAAATTAAGGGTCAAGTTTTTCACCGTTTTCTCTACTGGAGCTTTCTTTGCATTCCATGGTTGAAGAGCCCAGTTTTTAGTAGTCTCATCGGGATACATGACCGGTCCATCGAACTGGGACATCCACTCTGAATCTGGATACCATTTTGCATTCAAATTTTTGCTACAATCATGTTCGGTTAAAGCACAAACAAAAGAACTTTTGAAAAATATAAGTATTTTGAAGGAACATCATAACATAACCTAGTTAATTACATAACTTTATAAGTGTATACGATAATCTAAAATATGGGCTGATTTGTACCTGGTGTGAAATAGAGCTGCCCCATTTTTAACAAACAATTTTGATGGCAAAAATTCAAGGGATTTTTTCAAAACCGTGTTCATCATAGCATTTGCCATCTTTAACCCTCGACTTGTCAATTTGACAACTTAAATCAGGTGCTTTCATCAGGTTTAATAGTTCCGTGGTTGATGGAGAGAAATTTTCTATGTGATATAAGATCAACCAAAAAGTATATATACTTTATATTTTGTCTATGGATCAACTATGTACTGACTGAAAAGGTGAAACTGTAAATAATCTGTCTGTATTATCTCTATGACATCACTGAAATTTAAAATCTCGGTGGACAAAATCAAGTGACTTCCCATATCTGCATACATATGTTTTGTGCAAGTGACAAAGTGCCATTTGACAGAAAATGAATATGAAAAAAGTGGAGTGCTTAATTAACAAGTATTTTTCAACAAACGTGCTAACTTTTGTGCCAAAGCATAATCCAGTACTGGACGGAGATGTTAAAGAACTAGAAAATTTCATATGGAAATACAAAAAAAATTGCGGTATTAACTGGTGCAGGCATTTCAACTGAGTCAGGTTATTATGAAATACTTAATATACACATGATACACGTATCGTGAATATGCAAATATATCACGTGTATCGTGAATATACATATGTAATATGCATGTATGTAGCTTAAAATGGTTGTATAAAATTAAGGTGTTTTTTAGGAATACCGGACTACCGTTCTGAAGAAGTAGGATTATATGCAAGGACTAATCATAAGCCAATACAGCATCAAGAATTTCTCAAATCATCGCAAGTGCGACAGAGGTACTGGGCCAGAAATTATGTTGGATGGAACAGATTCTCCAAGAGCAAGCCAAATTCTGTACACTTTTCCATAAGAAATTTAGAAGTGGAGCATAATAAGGTACTAACGTAGGTATATTTTTCTTTCCTCATTCTCCCATGCTTACATAGTTTTTTGTGTAATAATTTTATTTATTTATGAATTGCAATAATTAAAAGAAATAAATTGTTTGTTCCAGGTTTCAAGTGTAATAACACAGAATGTTGATAGTTTGCATTATAAAGCAGGTAGCAGGAATGTTATCGAATTACACGGGACAGCCTTTCGGGTAATATGTTTAAACTGTGATGCCAGTTATAGCAGACACTATATCCAAGAAATTTTAACAGACCTAAATCCAAATATGAAAGAAACATCAAACATTATTAGACCTGACGGTGACGTAGAAATATCACAGGTAATTTTTTATTCTTGGTAGTGTACTATACTTAAATTTATACATAAATATAGTGCTGATAATTGAGGAGCTTGCTGCAAGAACAAGGCAGCTCCATTTTCAACGTGTGATGAGGTTAGCTGCTTATAATTTAGATAAAATTTTTAGGCATTATTTAACGCAAATTCCACACATCTCAGTGCATGGAGTATACATCCTGACATATGTTGAGCTGCGTCGAATTTGCGTTACATAACGTCTAATATTTTTATCGAAATTATAAGCAGCTAACCTCCTCACGCTTTGAAAATGGAGCTGCCTTGTTCTTGCAGCAAGCTCCTCAATTTTTCACAAAACTGTTGGGAAAATTTTCTGGTAAATTTTACATAAATTACCAGAAAAATAATATCACTGCAGAAATGTAATTATTTTATTCCTTGTTTTGTTGTCATGATAAATATAATTTTATGATTTCCAGTTTATTCAAAACAGCATTCCCAAATTTTCAGGAAAATATAAAGGGCTTTAAGCCACCATTGTGTGACTCTTGTGGGGGGCCATTGAAACCAGACATTACGTTTTTTGGGGACAACGTCCTAAAAGAACGAGTGGAAAATGTCAGAAATGTAGTTTCCGATAGTGACTCCTTACTAGTTTTAGGATCGAGTCTTTCAGTGTTTTCAGGTTACAGAATAATTTTGCAAGCTGTGGAAGAAAATAAAGAGATCGCTATTGTTAACATTGGCCCCACTAGAGCTGATAAACATGTGAATCTGAAAATATCTGCCAAGTGTGGAGATATTTTACCAAAGATTTGTTAATACTTGAATAAATATATATAGGTATATTTTTTGTGGTGCTGTTGTATATATTTCCCAAATAGTCAATCTATTGAGTGAGATATGTTTCGTATACAATGAGGAAAAAGGGTCCTATTAATGGTAATAAATACGGTGACCAAGTATGACAAGTCTTTTACCAGAGTTTAGTTGATATTTGTGTAATATGTAATTGTCTATGTGGATATATTATTTGCATGTTTACTACATGCCTTTAACATAATAAAAAAAATACTTCCTATAATTAATCAACTTATTTCATTACTCCATTTCATAGATAATACTTTCCTGATTTGTTTATTTGCATATATCGAGGGCTAAATGCCCAATTAATTTACATACTGAGATTGATTAGGGAAATGTAGGTACTAGATGTGTGTGTTATATTATTATCGTGTCCAATTATATTTTTGCGGAACTGATGAATAGTAAAAAAATTATATAAGGGATGCTATACTTACATTTGTGTAAAGCCGACATCGGCCGATTGTGAAAAAGGACAAATGCTGTACTTCTCGGTCTAACAACACAGGTGGTTAGAGGGCCGGTTTTATTCCCTCACTACCTTCGATGCGTGTGCGGTTGCTTCTTATATGTGGTCTCACTTCTATTTGTCATTTTTCATAACTGGCGATGTTGGCTTTACACATACGGTATAGATAACATACTATATGTATGTTATCTATAATATAAATAAGTAATTCGTTCTTAAATACGTGTTCAGTGGCGGATTTACAAATATGCCACCAGTAGGCTATTCAATTTTTGCCGCCCCTACTGACCTCTAAAATTCGATACCCTAGTTCGCAATCATATTAACTATTAACTACATTATTCTGTCAATGAAATTGCAACTTTATGATTTGTGCTCTATCGTCTTCATTACATCGGCTTTTTCCCATTACATTTCCTATTACATATTATTAGCATGATTGTAACTAGGGGATCGTTGTGCTAGATTATTTTTACAACCCACGATTTGGTGAAGATTACACGAGAAATAGTTTTTGGGTATACTTCAGAGCTAAAAAAAGCTCAATCATGTACTAATTATAAGGTGGGGTAAGGTATGCCTTAAAAATGCTAAAAATTTGCCGCCCCCTCAAATATACCGCCCTAGGTATATGGTGGTAAATTATACAAATATTCATACATACTGGTAAATCCACCACTGAAAGTGTTCCAATTTGATTTTAAACATTTCTACTAAAGCATTTGATTTTAATGTTTATTACTGATAAAACTATGACTTTTGTTTCTTTACAAATTTCAGAGAAATGGTGTAAGCTTCTTTTGTTTTATTGAAAATTTGGCAATATATGTCTCATTTTTTTGTGAAATTATGATTGAGTTTGAATATGTGGGTTTTGGAATTGTTGGTAAATGATTATAATCTTTTAAATAAAATAACAGCTTACCCGTTTCCACCATGTAAGTTTTTCAGCGGTATTTATGAAATAAAACAACTATACATATTTACAAAAAAAATATTTATTAAAAAAAATCATTCTCCTAATTTTCTTCATACTTGAGAGCTTGGGGCTAAGTGAGCAAAATGTCAGTAATCAGAAGTCTTTTATATTATTCATATAACAATAGTAAAATTATCATGGATACCTATACAGTTTTATCTTAAAATCTACATAGAAAATACTTTCATAAAACTGGCTAATACCATAATTATCATTCTCAGTTGTTTTCTCTACGAATAAAGACTTACAATCTACCTCTGCTTTTTTATTTTTTTTCCTCTCTGAAAGTTCTCAAACAAAATCGTGAACTTTTGTTGATAAAGAGGAAACCCGTAAGAAATGGAGGTGAAGAATGAATCCACCTCAAAAGTATAGGATTTATCTGCAAAGGACTTAAGTTGCAACTGTACGAAACATTTCACATAGACATGCAAAATCGTATGTAGATTTACTACTACTGGTGTAACAAAATAAAACAAAGTCCTTTGTTGATAAAAACTGGTAAAATCCAATGAATGATTAAAAACAAACTTGCAACATATTATAGTGTTCGTTCAATTGGTATGGTATTTGTTCCAAACACTTTTATTTGTGACTAGCTAGATACAGATTTAGAATAGTTTTCTAAACCAAAAGAATATACAGATAAACAAAACCATTCAGTACATTTTTTAGGTATTCTATTTTTTTCTGAAGTGTAAATTAACTTGTAGCGCATCAAATGTGGTTTCCCTAAACAAAAAATGACGACATATTGGCTAATTGAAAGAGACCTTTTACTTTATTTTGGAATTATGTTTTTACAAATAAAAAATATGTCAATATATATGCATATTATGGACACATAATAACTGATTGTTGAAATGTGACTATACTTTTTTCTAAGTAGTTGCTATGAAAAACATGACTACCCTATGCTTTTTAAAAATCAAATGACAAAATATTATTTCATTGTTTTTATTGCTTTTTAATGGCGCTAGAGTTTTATCACGAAAGATAAATTAATTTTTGGAATTAATAAAAATATTTTGTTTTTTTGTTTTTTTTTTTTTTTGTTAAAGTAAGTGGTAACAATATGCATAGATTGATAATAAAACAGCAATCAATAAATTAAAACTAAATTATTTTTAAAGTATGTACAGTTTATAATATATAAAGAGTACCTACTAAATACAAAATCGTAAATATACACGTATAAAAATGCATTTTAACATACAAACAATGATAAAAAATGGACGGACATAATACACATTATTTGTGTTCGACTTTGTTTAGATGCTCACTAGAGGTATATTGTGCGATATTTTCAGTGCTCTCTCTCAAACCGGAAACTATCGCTTGTGATTATTTAATATTTGGAGTTTTATGGTACGTTTAGTGTCTAGATATTACTATTGCCTAGAGTTTATAGTGGTGTAGGTGATTTTTCTCTTAATCATTAATTATTTTACTAATAAGGGATGTTTGCCATTTTAAACTTCACTTCCTTCCTCAATTCAAGTCCAACAGCGTGTAGGTATCTCTGCGAGAAATGAACCTATTCGAGTTGTATATGTAAGCGCTACTTCGCCTTCTTAGAGTCCTCATGCCTGCAATAAATAAATATGGATAGAGGGAGGCACAGATATGGAGATTATAAAAGGGCTAATTTTTAAATCAATCAGAGGCATGTTGAATTATCAGAGGCAACGATGACCTCAGTAATTAGCTGAATTAAGGTGAGCTTAAATTTTGATGAAATAAAGAATTCTTGCGGTACCATCGAGAGTAAATAATTAGAAGTAAAGAAACCAAGTACTCTACCTATTTCTATGGTCTCCTTGGTGAACATCAGGGACTTGTAAGCGTTGACGAAAACGCCTAGGATGACGCAAGTACCAAGGAATATGAAGCCGTAGGTCATCAGAGGGCAAGCAATGTCGGCGAACGTCGTGGCGAGATATATCCATCTTCTAATTGGAGGCGTTGATCCCTAGAAACAGGTAAAATGCGTTTTACATTTTTCTTAGTAAATGCAAGTTCCAGCTTCCTTCTTTTAATCTTACCTCTTCCACCCACATTATTGGGAATATAATGTTGGGAAAATTTTTTGACTGGAGTGACGTATGGAGCTTGATCGACTTTCAAATTCAGTTGAGCCCTTATCTTCCCCTCCACTGGAACGCCGAGTTTCTAAAAAACAGACTAGTGTACACTTTGATCGCTATGAATTGCATTTTTTAATATTGGTAAACCAAATGATGGTGCATTTTTGTGCTAGAGAACCTCAACGTTGTTCTAGACTCCAGACTCAAATTGATGCTGCTCTAAATTTTATTGCAATGCCTCTGGAATATCATAAAAAATGATAACTTCGATATGCGTCAATGGGAAAAATTTGTGGAAAATTTATTATTGAATAAAATATAAAAACACCTCTAAAATATCCGTGTTTTGCATCCTTTTCCTCTAGATAACTCGTTAACTATTCGTTGTAGAGACAAGTGAAGAGAGAAACAAGTTTTGTTATTAAATTTTATTAAGATGTGTAGATTAGAAATTAAATAATTTTGGTGTGTTACGAAATTTTTCCAAACTTCATACAGCCTCTGCAGAGCTTTGTGCAACCCAATTTTTTTGTATAAAAGAGCGTTTAAACATTCGAACCTTTTTTGAAAATTTAAAATCGGTTGATTAGGAGAACCTGAGGAACTTTTAAAGTTTTAAATAGAACCAAGTTGAACACTTAGAGAGCGCGCTGCTGTTTTGAACACGTCAATTCTGTTTTGAAGGTGCGCGTTTGCGTCAACTTCCAAAATCTGTTAGGTGAAACAATCGTAATTTATTTACTGATCGCATTGTGACAAACGGAACGCACTGCTTTGCGTTTAACTAACAGTAAGAAGTGATTTAAATCGGACAATTTTCGGTTCAACTGTATTAAGGTTTTCATAGATGCAATTTATCTTAAAATTACGACTTACCGGTTGTATTTTGAAATACGATTGATGCTTTTCTCTGTCGGCTCTGAGGCCCTCGAATGGTTCGAGAAGTTTCGGATCAGCGTCCAAAAAATGCGGGAAAGATAGGTAGACGGGAGCGTCTGCAATAAGAAGATAACGTCAGAAATAAAAAATTTCCAGATATCATCCATGCCTCTGGTAAATTGCATTAAAATTGCATTGCATTAAAAATCGTAAACATTTCTTAATTTTAGATTTAAATAAAATAAAGTAGGGGAATGTCGTCAGAGTTGGGCCACTGTCTAGGTTGGGCCACGGCTATTTCTCGTATATGACACGGGCTGCCTCTGTGTTTATAGCGTGGAATTACTATTCTCGATGACAGAAAACTTTTCAGAGCATTGCTTGTCACGGAGATTGTCTGTAAAAAGATTTGTACCTTCGTCTTGTTTTCGATAGTCCGAAAAGTTTTGTAATAACCGTAAAAAACTACTCAAATCTTGGACAAAAACGATGTCACCGCCAAAGTAAGTACATATATATTTCCATTATAGGGTTAACCATTATCGAGTTCCCAAAGGAAAATTTTTATTCCCTAACCTGTTTGCCTATAGTGTTTAGTGATTGAAAAACGCTTGTCGTCTAGGTTGGACCACTTGTGTAGTCAGGGTTGGGCAACATAATTTTTTTTCCGACAAGTAAAATAACAGTCTTGAGCCAGTTTTTCGCACCGCAGAACATTAAAATAATTCATTGCCGCAATAAAAGTAATGTTTTATCAATAAAAAAAAATCGTTAATATAATGATAAATAATATAAGATTTTAAGGATAAATTAAAAAACAAAATAAATCCAACAGAATAAAAATCATAACAGCAAAATATCAATAATATAATAAAAATAATAATAATAAAAATTAATAATAAAATAACAATAACAATAAAATTTTTAATTTAAAATTGAATATTGATTCCGATTAATGTTCTCATGAAGATTTCTCTTCAAAATTATGTAGAGTTGAATGAAAAACAATAAAAAGCAACATAATTGTTTATTAAAATGTATTTTAGTACATATTTCGTCGATATTCACTAGTGGCTCAACCTATACTGCAATGGAGTGGCCCAACTACACTATATGTATGTATACTGGAGTGGCCCAACCTAGACTTTTTTTTTCGTTTTGTCAATAACTCTTTTTTATAACGCGCAACAATTCGCCCTAATTAAAAGTTTATTATGACTGTCCAAACTTTCAAATAGTACGTCAACATTGAGAATATTCGAATATAAACAATATACAGGGCACAGTTAAAAAGGGGCCCAACCCGACCAATCCCCCAGAAAAATAATGTACGCTAATTTTATTTACTTACCGAACTGGCAAGGACTGATGTTCTGTAAGCCTTTCGGTGGACAGTATTCGTTACCTGGGCAGTAACATTTGTTGTTGGGATTGCTGTCGACGGACGCGAAAACGTTGTCTATGGGCGTAAAAAGATCCGCAGAAATTCCTAGAAATTAACATAATTTTCAGCTGTATAAACATATTGTCCAGATGGTAAACGATTTTCGAGATATCACAGGTCGGATTTTTTGAGGACATTGCAGGTCCGTACCTAGGTTTTTATTTCTAATATCAAAATTGACTAAACTCAGTAACTCCTCGACATTTGAAAATTTGACAATTTTGATTCGAAGGATGTATTTTACTATAAACTGAAAGACGCTCTGCGAGTATATCGAGGGTTGCAGTACTTACGAGGTGTGTAAATTAAGTAATGAGACTAAAGTTTTTTATTCGAATAGAATTACAATTCAGTAGGTATTGTCTCCTTCAAAATAACTTCCTTGGGAAGCCACACAGTGCTGGAGATGGCCCTTCCATTCCTCATGGCAGTGCTGGAACTCATATATTGGAACAGCCCTCAGTTGGTCGGTTACAGCCGTTTGAATTTTCTATGGTCCCAAAATGATGTCCCTTGAGGTGATTTTTCAATCTCGGAAAGATAAGAAAGTCACAAGGACTCAAGTCAGGCGAGTAAAGAGGCTGAGGAGCCACTCGAATGTTTTTACTGGCTAAAAACTCATTTACTGAAATGGCTGTGTGACAAGGCTCATTGTCTTACACGCATGATCCTTTTTCGAAGTTATCCAAGAACCTCTCTGTAAAAGTGTTGATTTACTGTTTGGCCTGGAGGCACAAACTCTTTGTGAATTACCTGGCTATCAAAAAAGCAAATGAGTATGTATTTGATCTTCGACTTGCTCATTCTTGTTTTTTTTTTTGGGTTTTGGAGAGCTTGAAGTGTGTCATTGATGGAATGACATACTTTGGCCCTTGGTTTTCCAGGTCGTACTCAAACACCCAAGTCTTATCACCAGTAATGACACGTTATGACAAAATGACAAAATGGGGATCATTTTCAATCCATTCTAAAAAGTCAAGACACCTTTCTCTCCTGATGTCTTTTATTCCTGCGAAAGGTTTTTTGGAACCATTTTGCGCAGATTTTCTGATCTCCAATTCGTTAGTCAAAATCTGATGAACAGTGGTGCGATTCAAGTTTAACTCTTCCGCGATCATTCTTGTCGTCAACCGACGATTTGAACGCACAAGATCCCGTGCGATCTTGTCCGAAAACCTGGGCTCTTGAAAAAATACTGTCTCGGTAAGCGTGTTGAAGTTTTGCAAAAGTATCTGTTGCGCTGTGTCCAAATCTGAAGCAAAACCTGATCGCACACGGTTACTCAAAATTAATGTCTCATTTTCAAAACGCACTAGAAAAAAAAAACGGTTTATGAAAACAGTTACAAAGAACAAACAAATGGCTCTAACAAGTTCAAATTTGTACTGAAGGTGCATTACATGTTAACCTACCGCCCTTCCAAATCCCGTCTCCGCAGTGTTGCTAGATCGGGCGATACGTTGCCAGTCTCATTACTTAATTTACACACCTCGTAAGTTAAGAACGATCTGAGAGCAGAACAAAATTTTTATTTTTGATGTAGTATCTGTCCTTAATTTTTGGCCTTATCGCTTGTCCGGAAGAATAGTGACACATCTTGAAAATTAGAACTTGTCAAGAAACGCAATTGAAAATCATTAATATATATTATTAAAATTATATTATTATAATCTTTCACTTGGAGTGTTTTTTTTAATTATATTATATTATTATAATTATATATTATTATATTATATTATATATTATATTATATTATGTATAATATAATTTAAAAATACACTATTGCTCAGTGAAAGATTATAATAAGTTTCAATTGGATACTTGAAAGGATATTAATGAACCTGTACATATTTTTTAAATAAGTACAGTTCGATTGACGTACGGATCTTGCTCACCGTGTTTCGTTACCGGCCTGCGGTACTGCATGGGGAGTATCCTGCACAAGTCCTTGTCGTAGATGTGGACCACGTCGGCCTTGGTGAAGTACCTCGGAGGGAAGAAGGAGCCCTCGCTGGCCCGCAGCGCGTTGCAGGGGGGGCTCGTTCCAGAACGGCAGGGTGTCCTTGCCGTTAAGGTTGGCGAGCAGACCGAACTCGTGCATCCCCGTCGCGCCCGTGTAGATGTTGTGCACTTCCGGTAGGGTGCCGTTCCTCTGCATTTTAACAGAAGTGTTAGGTGAGGTGGAAGCACATACTTGAGTTATAACTACTAGATTTTCCTTATAATGTAAATATGTAGTTATTTATGCAACAACTGTATAAAGTTTTCCTTTTTTGATGAGTGTGAATTATGTTTTCAATCACACTTTAGTCAAAAAAGGAACTTTATACACGAGTTGTAAACTATCTTTCCATTCTAAATTGAAAATAGGTAGAAAAAATCAAGGTTGTCAGATTTATTTTCTAAAATTGCTAAGCTCACCATACAAGTATATTTCATACTTCAGTAAACTGTTAGTTCGTGACGTTCTAGGAAAGCTAGTTTGGAAATATTTAAAAAAAAATACATAGATATAAATTTATTAATTAGTATTAAAATAAAGCTTTAAAAATTGCTGGAAAAAAATAATTATAAATTAAAACAACTTTATGTATATTACTATACTCAAGAAAATTTTAAAGAGCCGGCAACGCGCTGGCCGGCCAACTGCTGGAGACTGGTGGCGCAACGTAAACCACTGTCGGTAAACCACTTTGCATATAATACATTGCTAATATTTGTTCGGTCCACTGTGCCATAAAATTTTTACGACGTCGTTAAAATGATTTACGACTTTAGGAATTAGGAACTTAAACTACTTGTTTAAGACGCCAGTGACGTGTATTTCAGCTAGGTTTATTAACACAGACAATTTTTTGAGATTGTCTGACTAAATAAGCATTATTTACAGCAAATTATATTACAAATATTAAGAGTTTTGTATGCAGGCTAATTTTAATCTCCTATATTGATTTAAATGAAAAAATTTATTTCACATTTCGAATTTATAAAAGATATATGCACGTCCATGGAATCATAAAGTTGCACCGCTTTTTTTGTTCCCCAGGCGTATTTATCATTTTCAATTAAAATTAGAACGACTATACAATAGATTAGTTTTAAAACTAAATCTGGCGCATTCGCCATTTTCTCGAAATAGCCCAGTTTATGCGTAGACTCGGAAAGGTTCAGCTTGCATTAATTAGGGCAAATGATTTTTTTCTCTAGGACTGTTTGGTATAAGGTGAGAAGTATGAAACTGAGTTTTCGACCTCGAAAGCCGGGGGAGAACTTTTGGCAGGCGAAAAACAACGAAGTTTTCGCACTTTTTTTAGTTTTTTGCTTATATCTCCTAAGAGAATCACGCTACAGAAAATTTTATACGTTCCAAAATGAAAGTCGACAAAACTTCCTATAATTTTTTTCCTTTGATTTTTAAATTAAATTTGAATTTACACATAAATTAAATTTCTGTCATCAAAAATTAGCAATTATTTTTTATTCACTAAAATAAATTAGTAGCTGTGTAGTTTTAAAATTTTAAAAATAACTAATCAACTGCAAGCATTTTAGTGTAAATGTGAAATGAAATATAATTTTTGATTACATAAATTCTTGTATGGTTAAATTCAAATTCAAATTTAATTTTTGAATAGAGAATAGACGGATTACCCAAGCGCTATGAATCCACCATCTTGAATTTTCAAATATGACCTCGGATTCATGATCAGCGCCCCCAAAAAAACCTCGTGTACCAAATTTGGTCCAAATCGGATGATTTTCAAAAAAAAAAAACGTCCGCCATCTTGAATTTTGAAAATCGAACTTCAGATTCGTAATCAGTGATCCCAAAATCCCCCATCAGGGGCGTCTATCACCTACAATTTGAGCCAAAAAAACGACCTAATCGGTTGCGAATTTTTATTTTTATTATACAAGCTCTTTTTTGCTGAACATCCGATTTGTCTCCGGCTTCCGGCCGCCATATTGGAGCTACCATATTGGATTTTTCAAAGGCGCACTCGGCACATGAAAGTAGACGCTCTAAGCTTTAAAATAAGCCCTTGGTCGATTTTTTGGGTTGCTTCTAATTTTGGTCGGAGCTCTGATCCGGTTGACGCGAATTGTCCCATATACAACCTATTAAGTATAAGTTTAAAATATTTTTCATTTCACGATTTTCAAACTTCCGTAGAATGCGAACCACACGACCCACTATTATTACCTTTGACCAATGAATTTTGTAGGAAATTTATCTATATCTACTTTAATTTCGGAACGTATAGAATTTTCTGTAGCATGAGTCCTTTTAGGCTGGGGCCGTTACCTTTTTGAGATGAAAAAAATTTATAGCAGGCAACGGCTGGCTGGAATATATAGTTAAGGTCATAAAAAATGAAAAAAAAACAACTTTGGAACTTGAGATGAAGGGAAGTAGTGAAATGGGGTGCTATTTAAGGGATGAAAACCGTTTTTCGTGATTTGTGGCGAAGCGTGACCTCCTAGAGAAAAGTGTTTCATACAAAAGTTGTAGATAATAAAAAAAATCTAAAACTCTTACTCTATATATTTTTCAACATAACCTCAAAGTTTGCGAGAAAATGACGAAAAACCGATTTTTCTGTTTTTATTTTTTTTCTCGCGTCAAAAGTATTTAATTTAAATGAAACTTTATGAAAGTAGGTAATTATGTGCATACAATAAGCATGAATTTTTTCAATTATGGGATATAAATATTTTTCGAGATTTTACCATTTTTCCGAAAAAACACCCCTATCTTCGGCGAACAACTTTATTGATTTGTGTTGGATTTTAATGTTCTACTAGTGCTCATTTTTTTCGTCGAGATGTCTACTTTCAAATGGTACGTCGATGTTAATGATTTATTGTCATTTAGCAGCTTAAAATTAAGAAAAACCGAAAAAAAAATTTCGAATTTCGAATTTCTCGATTTTTTCCGGTATTTTCAATTTTTTTAGCATATTTATGTTGATCATTCATACTATTTTAATGAAAAAACTTACTTTGGTATACAATAAATAAAGTTGAATGAATTTCATCACGGCAAGGTAGGGAAAACTTCATGAAACTTAACATTTACATGGAAATCAATAGTACTTTATTAATTTTCATAAGCTACAGTTAAGTTTCGAAAACTTTATATGCATATTCAATTATTCTAAATACATATGACAAAATACAACATATAATTTATTTATATTGGCTACAAATTCTTTAATTTATTTACAAATATTTCCTTTATTAATATTGGTTGTGTACAGCTTATAAAAAGAAAAACAAAAATTTTATAATCACTTTTAGGCCTTTTTTGTTGTGGTTCGTTTTCTTCATCGATCAAACTCTCAAATTCTATATTATCTTCAAAATCATTGGCATTTTCAGGCTCTTCAATTTCGATATCATTATTCTTTGCTGGCTCTTCATCAATATCTTCAGAATCACTTAAATCTACGAATACTTCTCTGTCTCTATTTAAACAGTTCTCAGTGCATGTATTGCATAGATTGGTACATTTTAAGCCGTGTTTTCGGCAGCCACACCTTTGATTATTGCATCCACTTTCACAAGTACAGCTAACGCTTTTTAATAACTTTCCGCGAATCAAGTCGGAACTGTCAGAGATGTATTTCGGCACGAGTCTTCCTACATTTTCGTTCCAGCCGCAATCCTTTGGTTTTTTGTTGTCCTGATCGTTGTCAAAATTACCCAACCAAGTTTGCAGTTGGTAATAGACTCTGTAGAAGTGTTGTGCAGCTGCTTCTTCAGTTGGAGGGAGTTTTTCCAATTTAAAAGTGGATTTGTTTGTAGCTTGCTGATACAGCTCAAATCGTAATTGATTTAATGAGTTATAAATTTTCTTACTTTCATAAATATTAGCTGTAAGTTGACATCCATTTTTTGCTATGGTTATGTGGTCTGCATCTTTTTTGTTTGAATACGTAACAGTATTTTTTTTGTTTGTATTCAATTTTAGCGTGGTTTCCAATAACTAAATTCATTCAACTTTATTTATTTTATACCAAAGTAAGTTAATATTGGTTTCATTAAAATATTATGAATTATTAACATAACTATGCTAAAAAATTGAAAATAATGGAAAAAATCGAGAAATTCGATTCGAATTTTTTTTTTTCGGTTTTTCTTAATTTTAAGCTGCTAAATGACAATAAATCATTAACATCGACGTACCATTTGAAAGTAGACATCTCGACGAAAAAAATGAGCAGTAGTAGAACATCAAAATCCAACAAAAAATCAAAGTTGTTCGCCGAAGATAGGGGTGTTTTTTCGGAAAAATGGTAAAATCTCGAAAAATATTTATTTCCCATAATTGAAAAAATTCATGCTTATTATATCCACATAATTACGTACTTTCATAAAGTTTCATTTAAATTAAATAATTTTGACGCGAGAAAAAAAATAAAAACAGAAAAATCGGTTTTTCGTCATTTTCTCGCAAACTTTGAGGTTATGTTGAAAAATATATAGAAAAAGAGTTTTAGATTTTTTTATTATCTACAACTTTTGTATAAAATACTTTTCTCTAGGAGGTCACACTTCGCCACAAATCACGAAAAACGGTTTTCATCCCTTAAATAGCACCCCATTTCACTACTTCCCTTCATCTCAAGTTCCAAAGTTTTTTTTTTCATTTTTTATGACCTCAACTATATATTCCAGCCGGCCGTTGCCTGCTATTAATTTTTTTTTCAGCATAAAAAATCCGTAACGGCCCCAGCCTATTTAGGAGATATAAGCAAAAAACTAAAAAAAAAAAAATGCGAAAATTTCGTGGTTTTTCGCCTGCCAAAAGTTCTCCCCCCAGATTTCGAGGTCGAAAACTTACTTTCACACTTTCTACCTTATACCAAACAATCCTAGAAAAAAAAAATCATTTGTCCTAATTAATGCAAGGTGGAGTGTTTTTATCAATTGGGCTAAAATTATAATCGCTTTCCAAATTAACCTCAAATACCACAGTTTTGATCTTAAGGCTTAAATAATAATAATATCACCCTGTAATTACTCCTAAGAGTAATCCTTGATATCCTGGCTAGGATCTGTGTGGGGAAGGGATAATTACTATTATTACAGTCCTGAGCAAACTGTTAGGGTGAAAATGTTACTGAAATGGGTGAAAATGTTAGTTTCTTTTTTCATTCAACAAACGATTCCTTTATTGGCCCACTTACATTGATTAGCAGTCCCATTTTTTCGGCTGGCCGCTTTTTTCTCGGATAAAACTGGTGAGCCAGAGCCACGAGCGTGTCATCGTAACCGAAAACCAACTCGTCGGCCGTTATGCTGACGAAAGGCTTGTAGTTGTTCATGGACAGTAACACAGATATCGTTTTTTGGACCCAATATCCCATGTTGTTGGATTGTGTCGAGAGCGTCTGTAAGAATGGAGAATTGAAAATTGATATAGGTATATTTGGGTGCTGTGTTTTGTACCAATTTTTTACATATTGCAGAGTAATGCTACAGTAGATTAATCAGCCACCAATAAAAGTAAAATAAGGGACACTATTATCACTCTTTACACACTTTAGTTAACCTTTAATTAAGTGCCTAATGGGTTGTCGCTAAAATTTTACTAGGTTACACGTACTATTTCAAAAACGACTTGCGCTGGGAACATTTCACAGGACGCATTTTTTTTTATCAAAATAGTAATATTTCTTCATTAAATCTCTCCATTAAAAAATGCAACACATGAAAAAGTTATACCCGTCAAAAGGGGCGACGTGACCACGAAAAATTACCACCCCGTATATTAATATAGCCGATATTTTGTCTTTTTGGTGTTGATTTTATTTCAGCATTAGATGTTGTAATACTTACTAGAAGAGGAATGTTGGGTACTACGATTTTCTCGTATTTATTCACAGATAATTCAGGTACAAACTTTAGTATTTTCTTGTGCTGGTACGACACAGTACCATTTTCATGAAATTGTATGTTGACTTTTTCCATGTCTTCTCTGAAACAATACGTAACAACGTTAGTAGTTACAAACATAAATTTAGTTACATATCGGCCTTATGTAATAACTACGTAAAGGTAAAACTAGTATTTCGGTTTAACAGAAAACGCGTTTAGGTTTGTATATCGTTGACACGATATATTCTGCTGTTTAATAGAGTGATAAAAGAATGAATATGATAATCCAATGAAGGGCCTATTTTATTTTTATCATTCTTTTTCAAAGGATACGTGGATAAGAAAATCCAAAATATTATAGAGCCTAAAAAGATTATATTAAGGGACCTGTGAACTTATTTCGCTATAGTCGACACGATAACTCTGCTGTTTTCTGTCATACATTTAACATGAAAGAGTGATGACAATGTTTGAAGTTGGTTAATCCAAAAAAGCCTCTTCTCTTGCTACTGTTTGTTGATTTAGTATACTCTAAATTTCTGCGTTACGAGGTAAAATAGAAAAGAAAACCGGCTAACTGGCCAAAACAAAGCCAAAACCGTAACATAAACATACGCATGCACAATGCACGTACTATACATTTATAATATCTATGTTACCATTGATTAAATAAGTGGTATACACATTAGTAACCTGTGAAGTAAGCTGTGAACTTGTTAATGTCAGTAAGTCATCAGTATGTCAGAAAATATTCATATTTGCAGTCTATCGAAGAAAGAGAATTCTGGTTTCCCCAAGTTGCCACCGAATGCCTCCTGTGGGAGCAGATTTATAAGAAGGTTGAGGAAATTTGTTGCTATTAACCCAAACAACGCAAGATGTAAGACGTACTTCCGCAACAGATCCGGTCTAATCACAGAAGCCAAGAAGTATGCAGCTAGCCCGTATTTCTTCGTCATCCACCCGTTCAGTAATTGCCACGCATTTTTAGAGGTTACGTTTTTCGTTGCTTGGTTGTATAGTCTCTTTTTGAGTCCTTTAGTAGTCTTCTATCCTGTTCCCAATTCTGATACACTTCACGACAAGGTGGAGTATTATTTTGTGCTGAATGTACAACGGCTTCTGGTGATATCATTCTTCTTTACAGGGTACGTGGATAAGAAATCCCAAAACATTATTATCGAGCCTAAAAAGATTATATTAAGGTATTTGCGAACTTATTTCATCTTCGACTTAATAGCAACAGGTTCTGTTACTTCACCGGTTGAAGAGTACGTTCAAAAAAATTATGCTGAGTACTTTTACTTCAGTGTAAAGTCGGCAGAATACTTTCTTATAGTACTATGCTACTACGTCAGATTTAACACGGTGACGAATTATATGACAGACATATTCCAGATTCTTAAGTTGCCCAGACGGATTCAGTCAATATTGGGGCATGTTCTAAGGACGTACTTAATCCTGCACCTCTTCACTTGCATGCTTTACGGTATTCCTAGAGCGTTGTACAATGACCATTGGCCCGAAGAGTCTTGGCTCACTAAGACCAGGCCAAGGCCGGAAGACGGTACTATTCTTCCAAAATACCTGGACTGCCTTATGGTGGCGTCTTGCTACTTCTTCGGCGCAAGTCACGATTTGTACAATGTAGACCTACCTAACGAACAGTTGTGTTTGAGCATAGTGACTCTCTTCGGACGGCTGTACACGCTGTTTCTGTTGGCAGACCTGCTAAGAGTTTTTGGGATAGCGCAAGTCGCCGAGAGCAATTACGAGCAAGAACTGTGCTGTCTCGAGGAGTACATGACCTCGAAAAATTTACCGGAGAAGTTGCGGAAGAGGCTGAGGAATTTCTACGAGTACAAACTGAGGAGGCGCCTCTTCAATGAGCGCGAGATATTCTCTACACTCTCGGAACATCTGAGGACTGAACTGTTCTTGTTTTCGGCGAGAAAATTAATACAAAGATTATTTGTCTTCAGGTCCGTTCCCAAGCCGGTTGTCAGCAGTCTCATATCGTTGATGAAGATGGAGATTTACTCCCCAAGAGAAATTATTATAAAGATGGGCACGACCGTAGAGAACGTTTCCTTCATATCTAGTGGAACTGTATCTGTTATAAATCAGGAAGGGACGGAGCTCTGTCACTTGGAGGACGCAGACGAATTCGGTATAATTTCGTCGGTCACCGACGATAAACAAATATATCAAATCGAAGCCGTAGAACCAACCGAGATCATTTACATCAACAAGCAATATTTTCTAAATATTCTCCATAATTATGGCGACGTGTTAGCGAAAATGGACGAGATGGTGAAGCAGCGACTTGCCAGGTTGATGAAAATACAAGAGCACATTAAAAAGGGCGGATCTAATATAATCTCGGATTTGCGGAATGGGAATCTTCTGGAGAGATTCCATAAAAGACCACTAATAGTAATTGAATAATTCGCTAGTTTCTTTGGTTAAATTTTTATTAGTTGTGTTCAATAATCGTTAATTATCGTTGCAATAAAAATGAGTGTACTACATACGCAAATAATGATTTTTGACTTAGTTGACAGATTGACATCAGTTGTCAAGATATTTCTTGAAGAAGGTCTTTCCGAAGTTTCAACATTTGAGGAAATTTTATCTTTCTAAAGTGAAACATTTGACAACATGTTGATTTGGTCGAAGTGTAAGAGAAACTAATTTTGTATTATTATCTACCGTTTCAGTGTTTTTATGTAACACGTTAAGCGCCATGGCGAGAGACCAACAACATTCAATACAGAACTGACCTTGTTGGTCCAATGAGATCTACGCCATTTCAGAATTTTAATCATCGAATGCGGACCGGCGCACTTGTCAAGACTGTCACATCATATGACATCCATTGTTTATTTTACGAATTGTGACAGTCACCTGTCAAAAGTTTGACATAACCGAAAAGCTTAGACATGACCGCTATTTCCATCTCTCGTTCATAGCCAGAGTTGATGACGTTTTTTTTGGATGTATATTATAAAGATTTAAAGGCATGATTGCTTCTGAAAATATATTTCTTGCTGCTGCGAGTTTGCTTTGCCAATCTAATTGCTATTGCAGGTTTCCTGGAACAAGCTACTTCGGGCTTTGATCAGAAAGTACAACATAGATAAGAAAGTCGGAATTTATACGATCCAGAAAATATTTCCGAAGTAATATCAATTTATAGGGGATTTTACAGAGAAGAAATGGTCGTAAACATACTTCGGAAATGACATGGCAGGTCATACTTTCTTGAAAAACACAAATTCTTCTATTTTTAATCTGTTTGTCACCCTAAATTCTCATTTTATAGGAAATGGAAGGTTCTAGCACAAATGTTGACAACGGAATCATATTCAGCGAGTAAAAATACTTCGGAAATGACATATCTGATCATACGTTCTTGAAAAACATAAATTCTTTCGTTTTTGGACTGTTTTTCACTCTAAATTCTCATTTTATAGGAAATGGAAGGGTCTAGCACAAATTTTGATAACGGGATCGTATTCAGCGCTTACGAATACTTCGGAAATGATTAGTATTTAAAAAAAAAATCGCATAAAAGCGTATTGTGACAACAAAAAACAGGGATTTACTGAGTTAAAAATTCGGTTTCAACACAAAAAAAATACTTCGATTTGATAGGTTTAGTTCTTGGAGCAGATTTTTTTTCTAGACCTGTGTAATTGAATGAAAATAAACCCTTTCCCGCGTGAGATCAATCATCGCAATAACACGTGCTTATACCCACTAGAGGAACAACGGTCCCGTGGTAAATTCTTGATACTTCAAGATCGCGTTAAATAACGTAGAATTATTCAAAAAAGAGTTGAACTGAAAAACGATGGTCTATGCGTTTATTTCAATAGTAACTTTCTAATTATTATATTGGTCTAAAAAAAAAATTAAATTCGATTCTGGCGCCCAATGTGTTACTAGGCGCGAAAGTCTCACTACTTGATACATTCTCGTAACTTATCGAGAACGCGAGGAAAACCGTTTCTTCTTGTGGAAAACGGCAATAAGAAAAGATGAAATCAAATGGAGGTAATATATTTCACGATTATTGACTAAAATGTATCGATACCCCGATATTTTCATGTATGATCACTTGATGTTTATAACAAAAATTAAGGTGTACTTATTCCCCATGTATCTGCAATCCGATACGATCAATTTTGTTGTTTTCCGAGCATTAATGGAGTACGAACTCGGTCAGTCTTAAAAAATGGTTTATTTTGTTGCCATTTTCTATTGATCCTCTCTGCACACCGTCGTCGTCGTTTGTATATTATCGCTGATCACAAAAACATTATTGAAGTAAGCCGTGAGTTTGCTAAACGTCAATAAGTCATCAGTATGCCAGAAAATGTTCATGTTTGCAGTTTACCGAAGCAAGAGAATTCCGGCTTTCCCAAATTACCACCGAATGCCTCCTGTGGCAGCAGATTTATAAGACGGTTAAGGAAATTTACTGCCATAAACCCAAACAACGCAAAATGTAAGACATTTTTCCGTAACAGATCCGGCCTAGTGGCAGAAGCTAAACACTGCGCAAATAGCCCGTATTTCTTCGTCATCCACCCATTCAGTAATTGCCACTCAATAATAGAAGTTACGTTTTTCGTCGCATGGCTTTATAGTTTAATCATAGGCCCCTTAGTAGCGTTTGAACCTTTACGCAGTACTAATAAGCTTTACGACATAGTGGAACATTATTTTCTGCTGAATATACAACGGCTTTTGGTGATATCATTCTTCTTTAATGGGTACGTAGATCAGAAAACTCAAAATATTATTATCGATCCTAGAAAAATTGCGCTGAGATATTTTCGAACTTATATGTTCTTCGACTTAATAGCAACAGAATCTATTACTTCACCGATCCAACAATATATAGCAAAATATTATGTCGAAGAGGTTTCCTTCACAGTTAATTCAGGAATAAGAATTTTTATAATACTCTGTTACTACGTTAGATTTAACACGGTAATATATTACCTAAGAGATATATCTCTAATTGTAAAGTTGCCAAGAGGGGTTAAGGTAATATTCGTGCATATTCTAAGGACATACTTAATCCTGCACCTCTTCACTTGCATACTCTATGGTGTTCCCAAAACTTTGTATTTCGACAATTGGCCCGAGCAGTCCTGGCTCGTTCAAGCCCACATTCATGTGACCGGCAACAGCAGTTTGATGAACAAATATTTAGAGTGCTTCCTGGTGGCTGTTTGCTACTTCTTTGGCGCAAGTCACGGTGTATACGACGTAAACCTACCTAACGAACAGTTGTGTTTGAGCATAGTGACTCTGTTCGGACGACTGTACACGCTGTTTCTGTTGGCGGACTTGCTAAGAGTTTTTGGGATAGCGCAAGTCGCCGAGAGCAATTACGAGCAACAACTGTGCTGTCTCGAGGAGTACATGACCTCGAAAAATTTACCGGAAAAATTACGCAAGAGGCTGAGGAATTTCTACGAGTACAAGCTGAGGAGACGCCACTTTAACGAGCACGAGATATTCTCTACTCTGTCGGAGCACCTGAGGACTGAGTTGTTCTTGTTTGCGGCGAGGAAACTGATAAAGAGATTATTCGTTTTCAAGACAGTGCCCAAGTCGATTGTCTACAGTCTCATATCGTTGATGAAACTGGAGATTTACTCACCGAGAGACATCATTGTAAAGTTCGGCGCGACCGTAGACAACGTTTATTTCATATCCAGTGGAACTGTATCAGTTATAAATCAGGAAGGGGCGGAGCTCTGTCACTTGGAGGACGCAGACGAATTCGGTATAATTTCATCGGTCACCGACGACAAACAAATGTATCAAATCGAAGCCGTGGAACCAACCGAGATCATTTACATCAATAAGCAACTTTTTTCTAAATATCCTCCACAATCATAGTGACGTGTTATCACGAATGGACGAGATGGTGAAGCAGCGACTTGCCAAGTTGAAAACAATTCAGGAGAATATTAAAATGGGACGGTCTAATATCATCTCGGATTTACGGAATGGAAATATTCTGGAGAGCTTCCAGAAAAGACCGCTAATAGTAGTGGAATAATTTACGTCCGTTTGGAGTCCTACTATATTCTTACATTATATAGTTAATTCATATTTTTGTATTAGTTAATTTTGGAATAAATATGTGGGTGCTATTTTTTTAACAATTTTACATACTCATCCTTTTTTAAGTTCTTTCTTGTTAGAACTGTTACAGACCAACTGGTTTAAGAAATAAAGAGAATATTTAAAATGACTTAAACATTATAGCTCTTTGAAATTATAGCTCTGTTCGCAGAGGTAGTTTGTGATAGTTTCTAACTATCAAAGTTGTTTCCAATCATCCGGGTTTGTACTAATTGGAACGAGTCTAAAACTCAAACGCAACTGGTCCAATACTTATGGCGGTTGGAAACCAGAAATGCTTCCGCCAACAGACCTTATGTTTAGAATACGTTGAAATCTCATTACGATATGCTTATGTACATATGTACATATGTTAACATTCCTACGTTTACAAAAGGTTAAGAAACCTAAAACATTCTATTTGAAATCATTATCTGAAATAAAACTATTATCTAACTGATGTAACTAAAGTTTTAATATGCATACAAAGATAATATGGTTTCCCTTTTCAAAAGTTAAAACTGTTATAGTTTTTATGTTGAATGAAGTGCAAAAAAACTAACAAATTTTTTGGTTTTTTTCTGTTTTTTTTTTTTTTTTATTAATATCACTTCGGTAAACTCAAAATGGGATGACATCCTGAGAAAAGAAATAATTAGGTTTTATTTCTTTTAATTTGGTTGCGTAAAATAAACGTAAGTTATTATGTATCGATTATAGTGACATCCAAAAACATCAAGTTGGAAAATCGTTTTCTATTCTTAATCGAATTTATAACCTTATTTACTTGTTATTCATATGAGCCTTGTTTATTTTACAAATTTGACAGTCACTTGTAAAAGTTTGACATAACCGAAAAGCTTAGACATGCCACTATTTCCATCTCTCTCGTTCATAGCCGGTTATGACGTTTTTTTTGGATGTCTCCATATATTGTGACATTTGTTAAGTGTCATCAGTGACAGCTGACAGTTATTAAGTTTTATAAATAGTTTACATACTTAGTCTAATTAGTTTATACACTAGCTGTTAGTAAAGAATTGTGTGGAACGACATCTATCAAATATTCTAGATGTCAAATGAATTTTCTAGAACATTATAAAAACTATAATAGTGGTTTTGTTGCTAGGATAGAGTTAGTTGTGATTTGGATCATGCTATGCGCACTCTAATTAGGAAATATGGTAACTTTCTTTCCCTCAAGTTTGGTGGGTGTAATATAGCCCGCAATTGCCAGGTTATTATGAGTTTGTTTTACCAAAATTAGATTTTGTAAGTTGGCGGATCTTTCAATTCATTTTATTTTGAATTTCGAATACGTTGTCTTCCTTTCAACGTTAGTTGTGTGTTTCGCAAACGCTTTTATGTATTTGTGCCTCAGTTTTGTTCAATTTAGTGTTTGTATTGAAATTTGAACTTTTTCTTTAGGCTAATAGACTTTGAATTAGTGAATCTTTTCTTATTGCCGGTTTTTGAAATTCATAAAATTTCAGTTTCTTTTTTTCAGTATTTGTAGTATGGTTATTAATTTTATCTGGATACGTAATGGTATATAAAAATTTTCACTTGAAACTTGTTAAAATCCTTATGCTTTAGTTGAGTTTTACCTATTTTTTGCTAAGCCATTGGTGTTTTTTTTTATGTGTTTTTCGAAAGTAACTGAAATCACGCCTTCAACTCCATGTTTCGTACCGGTTGGAAAGCAGTAATTCCAGCTCGCTTCCAAATCCTTCAAAGCAAGTAGGTTTCTATGGAATAAAGATTATTGGTAACCCTAAAATTTGATCAAACTGAAGAATCTGCTCTCTTAATTTTTTCCCAAAATTTGGTAATAATAATAAAGCTAATTTGAAGTATTGTTGAAGTAAATTGAACATTATAATTATTTTCTTAATGTTTATATTATTGAATATTTTGTTGCTATTATTTGTATTTTCCTCTTTTTTTTTTTAATAAATCTTATATTTACTTTTTTTTGTTCTTCATATCATTCCTTAGGTAGACTAGCTTGTATAATGCAGATTTTCAAATTATCACCACCCTATATAGCGGGAAGCCAATTTCAATTTTGTGTTGGTAAAATCGTTCCTAATTTTTGATGCGATTGTAATTGCCCCCAACCTCACTTGATGGCGCTGCTATAGTGATCATTGCAATCCTATAGGAGTGCCATTCTATTCCCCCTTTTTCTATGATTTGGATGTTACACAGTTAAGATCGACGAGTTGTAGATTGTTAATAAAAGTGTTTTGAAGTGAAGAAATGAATTATTTAAAGAGGAATACGTAACAATATAAAGTAAACTGATACTTTATCATATTTATTGCACTAAAAGCAAAACAATGTGACTTAATACAACGCTAACAACAACTATTTTTCAACTGTTGGTCTTTTATTGAGACTTTCCAAAATCTTGCCGGACCGTAGCTCTGACAGAAAACCCACTCCGCCCTTTTTAATGGTCTCCTCTATCATCAGCAATTTGCTGGCCCTCTTCTCGATCGACTCGTGGAACTTTTTAATCGCTTCCGGATGAGTACTTAGAAGGCCCAGGAAAACATCCTTGTTTATGTAAAACACCTCCGTCGGTTCCACTGTCTCGATCTGATACTTTTGCTTTAGGTCGGTGAACGTAGAGATAATACCAAACTCCTCACCGTCTTCCATGTGCAGCAGTTCCAAACCCTCCCCGTTTATAACGGCCACTGTACCGGATGAGATGAAAAAGAGATTTTCTATGTTCGTCCCTATCTTGATGATGACGTCCCTCGGCGAGTACGTCTCCATCTTCATGGAGGCTATAATGGCGCCCAGGGTGGCCTTGGGTAGGCACTTGAACACGTGAACCTTCCTTATGAGCTTCCTGGCGGCGAATAGGAACAGCTCGGTTCGTAGGTGTTCGGATAGCGTCGACATTATTTCGGGCTCGTTGAAGTAGTGCTTCTGTAACTTGTACTCGTAGAACTGCAACAGCCGTTTTCTGAGGTTGCTCGGCAGGTCTTTCGATAGCATGTACTCTTCCAGCGTGGACAGCTGCTGTTCGTATTTGCTCTCGGCAACCCCGGCAATACCAAAATTCTTCAGCAAGTCCGCCAACAAGAACAGAGTGTAGAGTCGCCCGAACAGGGTCACTATGGTTAGGTATAGCTGTTCGTTCGGCATGTTGACATTATACAGGCCGTGACTTGCTCCGAAGAAGTAGCAGACGATCACTAGGAGGCACTCCATGTATCTACTCAATAAAGTGGTGTCGCTGTCGCGGTGGATCTGAGCCTGACGCATCCAGGACTCTTGCGGCCAGTCGTCGATGTAGAGGGCGCTGGGTACTCCATACATGAAGCACGTGAGACAGTGGATGTATATGAAGGTCCTTAGGATATACGTCGCCGCGGTTTGGATCCCCTTTGGTAGCCTCAGGTACCTGGTGATGTGCTTCAGGAAATGCATCAACGTGTCCAACCTCGTCAAGAAGGCGCACATGCCTATTATCTTCTTGCAAATGGTGAAGATTACTTCCCCCTCCCTCGAAGTGTTCGCCAAGAATATTAATTTGATAGTTTGTAGAGTTAATCCCGTCGCTGTGGCATCGAATATAAAGTACGTCGTCAAGTAGTTCCAAATCACCCGCTGAGGTTGCGTAACGATTTCCTTCGTTTTCGTGTCCACGTAACCGACAAAGAAAAACGACACTACTAGTATCCTCTGAATGTTTATTATGATGATATCGTCGATCATGTCGTATACCGAGGACACCGGTCCCAGGTCGGTCAGTATCTCCAGTGGATCGCTGACGATGCAAGCGAACCACGTCAGGAAAAATACCACCTCGAGCAAGGAGTTGAGGTTGCTGAACGGGTGGATAACGTAGAAATGGGCGCTTTGGGCGTACCTCTTTTGCTCGGCGGTTTGGCACGACTTGTTCCGGAAAAACTCCTTACACTTAAAGTTGTTTGGGTTGACTGCCAGCTGCTTCCTGAGGCCTCTCGCCAGCTTCCTGAACGGAGACGCGTTGGGCGGTAACTTGGAAAAGCCGGACGTGTCTTTCGGAGGTAAATTGCAGTCGTGCACGTTTGACATTTTTGCAAGTGATGGGACTCGTTGATGACAGTTTGGAGTTATTGGATTCACCCAAAGCCTTCTCTTACTTCGTAGTGCTACTCATATTTTATGATGATTGCTAGTAATGGGAGATGAGACTATTTTGTTACGGAAGGCCAGTCAAATTTTCGAAAATACCTAATTTTTTTTTGCCAAAATTTAGTACAGAAAACAAAGATATTTAAAAAGTAGGAAACATTCCGTAGAATTGAATGAATTACTTTACCCCCTCTGAATATTATGGCTTCATTTTCAAAATGGTGTCCAAAGTTCGCAAAAAAAACAGTTTTTTTCATTTAAAAAGTAAAACTAAACATTTTAGAAAAAAATGTTTTAGACAGAAGTTGTAGAACTTTTTATAACAAAAATTTTGAGCCCAACCCGATGCCAATTGATAAATAAATGTTAGTTATTGCAAAAAAACGGTTAAAAATCGCTTTTTTTAAAACTTCAATATCTTTAAAACAAAAAAAAAATTGTCTTTACGAAACCTTCAAAATATGCAGTCCTTGGCAAGTAGAAGAAGAACATTTTTGTAAAATTGCAAAATATTTAATAGTTTTTGAAAAACTTATTTTTTTTTTGAAAAAAATACATTTTTACTAAATCATACAGTATTTTTAGTAAGTTTTAATAAATCATACAGTAATGCAGTTACGTGACCCGTCTTGTGCTTAAAATTTTCTGGGAGAGATGTACTTTCCTGTGCAAATTGTGCGCGTATTGCAGAATAATTGAAAATATGCGAAAATCTACCAAAACTTTAACCTCGTTTTTCGGGTCGAAAAAATGTAGATTTTTTTCTTGTCGTTAAAATTTAATCAGAATGGCATTATTGCCATTTGAAAGTTGACATTTTTTTTTACGAATTAAAAAAAAACATGTCCTACGACCAACAGAAGCCGATAATTTTTTTTTCAAGAAATCGCTACGACCTCATTTATTAATATTAAGTTCTGAAATTTACACATGTTGTAACTGAATACTTGTACTTCAATATAAAAAATAGTCCGCAATGATTGACTCCCTTTTTTTTACAGTGAACTTAATTTTGTTGGGCCCCGTAAAATGCTTGCTGCGCTCAACATATTGATGCGCGTGATGGGAGGAGAAATACCTGCTCAATTTTGAACGGTTGTTCGCTTTTGACACATGCTAACGACACTGAAAATGATGAACAAGAAATCGCATTGAACAGTAGTAGTGACGAAGAATTGAGGCCTAAGAAATGTTCAAAAACAAATTAATATAATTTTCATACAATTAACAAAATAACTGTTCATTTTTTTTAAATATTTTTATATATATTTTAGTCTTATTTTTATTGTACCATTTCTTTTTTATTTCTTGAACTAAGCTACATTACTTTTATTATTTTATTAATATAATTAACGCACGTACATATCGTTAAGTAAATTTAAATTAATTACTGACAAAAAAGTTTAATAAACGTACAAGAAATGACAAAATACGCTGAGTTCATTACGAGGGATTGACAGATACAACAGTGGCGTCGCGTCGCAGTGTTTCTCCCCACAGTCTTTCATGAAGATAAGAAAAGTACCATGCGATTGCTTAAATTTGGTAGTCTAATTTGAATAGTTTAATTTAATGGTCAAAATATGACAAACGTATATGTATGTTTTAATCCACAGGCTATTTAAAATGTTATGTTTTTAATTGCTAGATTGTGATTTTTCACAATTTTTTTTCACAGGAACAGAGGAATTAATTTTTCTTTAAGTAGTTAATAGATAACAGAATATATTAAGAAACAGAACCTTGTAAATATATAATTTCTATTTTGCGGTACGCGTTATTAATTTCGTTATTCATGTTGGAAGGTCGAATTTCTGGTAGCATTTGTTTTCTTCTGTGGTACGCCTTATTAATTTCGCTAATTAATATTTGTGTTAATTTGAGTTATTCATTTAGAAGGTCGAATTTTTGGTAGAGTTTGTTCTGTTTTATTATTTCAGCATTTAGCGAAGTAATTAATAATGACAGCAACCCCTTCAAGGATTTGTTAGGATTGTTGGTCACGTGTGGCTAGTAGGTACTTACTCGTATTTGGCAATTTACAGCTATATGAAGGATGGGTCTATATCTGGCGAACAATTTTTGGAAATAGGTCTGTGTAAAGTTTCAGCGAAATATGGCGTATGATTATGCCTTCCCTTACCAAAAATACAGGTATCACATGTTGCCTGTGGACCATATTTTAAAAAATGCAAAATAATTCCATTGACTCATTTCAAAACTAATAAAGAAATAGTGTCATATAAATATTTATCTACATATTCAATACAATATTACCAAAATATGAACGAATATGAAAATATGAAACCAAAATTTGAAACATCGTCTATCTTTCAACTATTCCATAATTTTTGTGTGAAGCATATTTCATCACATTTTTTTTTGACAATTCAAAATGGATATAAATACATTTGTTAAAAAAAAACTCGAACCTATTCATGGAATTTTATTTATTTATTGAATGTACAATGATATTTGTCATCTTATAAACAATGAATATTATTTTTAATAATAATAAGATTAAAAAAAAACCTGGACGTTTTCCACGAAACATCGAACTACTACACTTTTCTCGACGAGCGTTTCGCCAACCAAGTTGGCATCTTCAGGAGAAGATTAGAACTAAATTCTAGCCTACACACTTGCACTATTTATACTAAATTTGTTGCCACGGTTCACTGAACCGTAACTGTCTTTGTTTATCAGAGCAAACAGTGGACTGGTGGGTATCGGACCATTGTCCTTATTCATACTATTGTTACACTTAATGATTTCTAAACATTCAAAAGCATCCAACTGTCTACTGTTGGTTACATTTCTAATTAATTTTAAATTATTTATGTCTATCCTATGGTTGTTGTCAAAAGCGTGTTGGGCAACACAAGATTTTTATCACAACACAAGACAACACAAGACAAGACAAGACAAGTTGGGCAACACAAGACAACTAATACATCTAAAAATGGTAGCTGTTCATTGTGTTGCACCTCATATGTAAATTTTATTGTAAGGAAACGGTTATTTAATTTGGAAACAAAATTATCTAAACTAATTGCTTTTGTATCAAATACCTCTAAGATATCGTCCACATACCTGAACCAAACTCTAGGGAAACACTCGAATTTATTGTTTCTACGCCGAAGGTTCTAGTACCCACTCCAGGATAAGATTAGTATTCATGTGTACTAGTGTTTAAACCAAAAGTTGATTTTTACATCAGTTAGTAGAATACTCCCTTATGATTGGAAGGATGCCGCGGTCTTCCCGTGACATAATCACAGACCTGCAACCTGTGGCAAGAATGTGGACGCTGTATGCTATATAACTTACTTTTCAGCACGTATTTAGTGGCAGGGCAAAATAAGGACCAAACCATCTGGCAAAATAAGGACCAAAATCATTCCAGTTTCACTTTTGGTAAAACACAAATTATTTCTACTTAGGATTCTTATAAATTTTCATTCAAAAAACAGCTTTTGGATCTGGGGTATCGCAGTTTTCGTTTTAGAGAGGGGCCATGAAACTGGAAGTGGCCGCGCTGTGAATTGGTGCCGTGTAGCAAGTGTATGACCTTGACATAGACAGTGAATTACTCTCATTTTCAGACTCTACTATTACGGGTTTAGTCCTCGTACGTAATCATTCATTAATAACTTCCTTCTCGTTAGACAAGATCGTTCACCTTTATGTTTCCGAGTAGCCTACATTTAAACTAAACTTTGTTCGACTCCTTCCTTGAAACAATCTCTCTGTCACACATTATGATGTAGATTATTTTTAAATCTTTTTTTTGTCTTATGCAGGTAATGGACAAAGTGGAAGTAATAAGATTAAAATATGAAGTAATAAGATATGTTTCAGGTGAAATTAGTTTGCATTTTGTGGTGTTTGTTGCATTACCGAAAATTGAGAGTGATGCCAACATCTTTCAGATCTACTACAGCTGAATTAATTTTCGCGGAATTTCCTCTTTTGAATCTAGACATATTAAATCAATGTATTCACGAGCGGTTAGAAACGACCTTCACGTTTGTTTGTCTGGTTTATTATCGCAACAATGTATTATTCGTTATTCGCGAATGACCTTGTACAACGAGAAATATGGTAAAAATATGGAAAAAAATAAGGCATGTCATAAGTATGCCAGTGTTGATACAATAAAGATGTCTGGCTCTGTCATGGTTTCCTTATTTTAATATTTATATTAACAGGAAATAAACACCTAACATACTGAAAAATAAAATAAAATAAACATTTTGTGGTCAACAAATAATTAGGATTTAGTTTCAGGAAATTGCATTGAAGGTTATTAATGAATAATAACAAGAAGTTGTCCTCAAAGCGTATACATAAGTAGAAGTTTGGTCGAAACTACCATAATAACCCTAATAAGAGACACAGTTAGATGCACTTTGAATCACCATTTATTACCATTATACAGGGGTTGTCCGGAAAGTAATGTCAGTGAGCTTTGAAAAATGGTTTTTATTGGTTCTATGTGTACAAATCTTTAGAAACATTCAAAATACATTCCTCCTGCTTCCACACATCGGTTCCAGCGGGTCTTCCACGCATCAAAAGCCGCACGGTAGTCGTTTTCCGGAATCGCCTTTAAAGCGTCGGTGCAAGCCTTCTGAATGTTTTTTCACCGACCCAAAATGCTGTCCTTTCATTGGGGTTTTTGGGGCGCGGAAACAGAAAAAAGTCTGGGGGGCCACATCGGGGCTGTAGGGAGGCTGGGGAACAACGGCGATGCCTGCCTTGACGAGGTAATCGGCCACGAGGAAGCAGGTGTGCGAAGGCGCATTGTCGTGGTGAAGCTTCCAGGATTTTGAGATGTCTGGGCGGACGCGATTCACCCTGCGTTTCAGCCGCTTCAGCACCTCGACGTAAAACTTTCCGGTTACGGTTGTCCTCTGCGGAACGAACTCATGATGGACCAATCCCCGGCCATCAAAAAAGAACAATCAGCATTGTCTTGATCTTTGACCTGGACATCCTGGCCTTCTTGGGGCGAGGGGAGTTCGACGTGTGCCATTCCGCACTTTGCCTCTTCGTCTCCGGATCGTATTCAAATACCCAACTTTCGTACCCGGTAATGACGTCATCAAGGAAAGCGGGGTTGTCTTCGCAGGTGTCCAAAAGTTCTTGTTCCCCTACGAGTTTCGCGCACACCTTCCTCATTCCTAAAGACTCCGACACAATTTCGTGAACAATGGTTTTCGTAATGTCTAATGTTTCGGAAATTAAACGGACACTTAGACGACGGTCAGTGTTCAACAAGTCACGCACACGTTTCACATTGTCGTCGGAACTGGAGGTTGATGGCCGTCCAGCGCGGTTCTCGTCGTTGACATCTTCCCGACCTTCTGCGAAGGCCTTGTGCCACCGGAAAATTTGCCTGAAAATTGGAATGGTTTCCGCGCCTTTTTTTCTCCTCGTTCTGCTTTTTTTCTTGGGTCTCCCAGGGCCCGCTCCGGGCCCTGCTTGTTGCCGATCCCTCCACCACAATCCCGCCGCGCGGCGGCGGTCCGGAAAATTCACTGGATTACTTTCCGGACAAACCCTGTATGCCTACTGCTACGAACTACTTTTGATTTTTCCCGTTAAACCACTTTTAAGACCACTTATTTTTTGCTTCAAACAGTCTGGTCTATGAATCTGTTTAATTACCTGATGTTGTTACTAGTTGACTTAAAATTATTATATTAATTTTTCCTTTCTTTTTCAGTGTAGGAGTTTTTCAAATCGTCAAAAGCATTTATTCATAGCAATTAACAATTTTCTGTACACAATCTATGGTTGAAAAAGATCACCAATTGCCAATATGTCGGATCTGAAGGATGGTATCCATGCGCTTGATGAGGCAACATCTCAAATAAAACAAATTCGATTGATAGTTGTTATTTTCTACCATCTGGTAAGTACAATACTTAGAGGAACTTAAATAGGGGAAGGTAAAACAGAACCGTTACGAATATCAGTCCCTTTTAGTATAAATAATCAACTTTATTCAAACAAAAACGTTGTGAGTATATTGCTCAATAGTCGACTTATTATAAACGTTTATCAAACAAAATAAAAATACATAGAACCGCTAATAAAACTACAATAATAATAAAAATGCTAATGGTTTTACCCGCATTTGAAGACAAAATGGTACACTGCTATATTTGGTATTTAGGAACTAAAAGTTACAAACTAAACTAAACTCCATTGCCAAAAAAAGATAACAAATCGGGGAACACAAGCAAGGCTTATTCTTATATATAGAGTTGAAGGTAATGTAGTAAAGGTAATTTAATAAAATACGTCAAAAACAAATGAGATTCGTGGTTTACACTGTTCACAAACAAAAACAGCCTCGTCATCCTCACCTTTATTTACAGTGCATATGCAATGTGCACTGGATCCTAAATTCTGTGCATTGTAAATAAAAAAAATGGTTCGTTTTACCCGTTCCGTTTTACTCTTTCGTAGAACACAGCATCACTTGATAACTTTGTGGTCATATCAATCGCAAAAAAACTCAATGAAAACAGTTTTAAAACGCGAACATTATATTGTTTTAAGATATTACATAAAAAAGCTTAATATTACACGAGACGAAAATGTAGCATGCACAAGAGAAGTCAATTTTGTATCGAAAATCCATAAAAACTTTTCCTGAAGGTACGCAAGATGTCGCTACCAATAAGATATGTATGTATGTAAACGGTGTGTTATGACTTCATGGTCCATTGTTCCAGGAAAAAACGAACTATTATTTTTCATAGTTTTCATTGTGGGTCTACTACGATGGTGTGTTTCCTCAAGTTATGCCAATTCGGTTTTAATAACTGCTTTCTTTTTGCAACAAATCTCGGATTATTGTCACTATATGACGTGATGACTCAATTCATCGATAAGTTCCTTTTGTTGCTGCATGTGAGACGGTACTGAGATTTTTTTCTACTTCTACTATGTCTCAAAGTCAATTTAAGCGGCCTGGAAATTATTGAGTTTCGATTAAGCCTGCTTGTATCAACGAGTTGCCTTGTTCGCTTGCAGGCCTTTGCAAACGAATGCCAGTTTTGAGTGAGATCCCAACGTTCCTCGTATTCACCAATAGCCTAGGAAAAATAGCCAAAATAGGTCCAATTTTTCAAAAAATTCCTCAAGCGTTAAAAAAAATTGATAATGAGGTAAAAAATAGTGCAATTCGAGTGCGCTAGTTTTAGATCAAATCGGTTTGTAGGAACATAACCGAAAAAATTCATAAACGTGTGAAAAACCGATTTTTTCACTTTTCAAGTACCAAAAAAAATTATTTCAGAAAAACAAAAAATAGCACGTTATAGCATTTAAAAAGACGAATAAAATCAGTTTTTTAAAATTTAAAATCGGTTCACAACTTTTTGCAAAAAAAAAAATGAAAACCTTCGAAAATTGCCCTTTTTTACTATCTAATTACTCGGTATACGAAAGTTGTAGGGACTTCGGCGGGTGGCCAAATTGTAGCTCTTTTCGGCGGCTACTTACAGTAAAACTTTTATCAAAAAATATTCATAGCTTTTGGCGCAATTCGAAAAAATGTAAAAAAAGATGTTTTCGAAAAATGACCCAGCAATTGTCAATAACAGTCCTACGGTTATTTTTCAATGTGTGTTTGGTTCATAAAGAGGTGCTCTACAATCATACAATGGACCAAGTTTGTCAAATTTTAGGAAGTATCTCAAAAACGGCATTGAAAACCGGACTGTTTTGCGTTTCGGGCGCTCAGGCGCTCGAGCGAAAGGAAGGCCGCATGGTGGGGGAACTCTCTCAAGTTGAACACACGAAAGCAGTCGCGCCAAGCAGAGTTCCCCCACCATGCGGCTCCCCTTCGCTCGAGCGCCCGAAACGCAAAACAGACCGGTTTTCAATGTCGTTTTTGAGATACTTCCTCAAATTTGACAAACTTGGTCCATTGTATGATTGTAGAGCACCTCTTCACGAACCAAACGCTCTTTGAAAAATTACCGTAGGACTGTTATTGACAATAATTGCCGGGCCATTTTTCGAAAACAGCTTTTTTACATTATTTCGAATTGCGCCAAAAGTTATGAATATTTTTTGATAAAATGTTTACTGTAAGTAGCCGCCGAAAAAGAGCTACAATTTAGTCACCTGCCGAAGTCCCTACAACTTTCGTATACCGAGTAATTAGATATTAAAAAAAGGGCCATTTTCGAAGGTTTTTATTTATTTTTTTTAAGTTGTGAACCGATTTTAATTTTTAAAACTGATTTTCTCCGTCTTTTTAAGCGCTATAACGTGCTATTTTTTGTTTTTCTGAAATAATTTTTTTTGGTACTTAAAAAGTGAAAAACCGGTTTTCAGACGTTTATGAATTTTTTGGTTATGTTCCTGCACACCGATTTGATTCAAAACTAGTGCACTCATATTGCACTATTTTTACCTAATTATCAGTTTTTTTAACGCTTGAGGAATTTTTTGAAAAAAATCTTTCTTAGGCTACAATTTGTCTAGCCATTAAAAAAAATAAACCGGATT
This sequence comes from Aromia moschata, assembly GCA_029963805.1. Lineage (NCBI taxonomy): Eukaryota > Metazoa > Arthropoda > Insecta > Coleoptera > Cerambycidae > Aromia > Aromia moschata. Next base: position 1,169,911 of record JAPWTK010000017.1, read on the forward strand.
TTTTATTTTAAAGGGGCCATTCAACTGGAGATGGCCATGCCTTAAAATGATGCCGTGTAACAAGTGTATGACCTTGACATATAGACTGAGTTAACTCTCATTTTCAGACTCTACTAATACGGGTGTATTCTTCGTAATCATTCATATAATAATTTTCTTTTTCGTTAGACAAGATCATTCACTTTTACGTTTCCGAGCAGCGTTGTTTTAAATTAAATTTTATTTGATTTCTTCTTATAACCATAAAACTTTCTGGTATAAATCTCTCTCTCTCTCTCTCATATATGTATGAGACATGTAGATGTATATGATTTTTTAAATTCGACAGGTCATTGACAAAATGAAGTAAAATACGAAATCATTGTAAGTACGCACTTCAGGTGAAATTAGTTAACGTTTTGTGGTGTTTTTTAAATTCCACTCTGATTTACTGTCAGTTACCCTATGATTCTGAAATTGTTGTAAAGCATCACCTACAACGTCATTCAGATATACTAGCTGAATTAACTCTTGTGGAATTCCCTCTTTTAAATTCAAACATATTAAATCGATGTAAACTGCTCGTCAAAATTAGCGTAACATTTTTTTGATCAGCGCCATTTGAGTTTTATTCGGGCTGGAGACCTGCGGTTTTTTAAATTTCGGTATCTTATAGGGTTGGTTTTAATGCCCAGAAGTCGCTACACTGTGGCCTAATAGGTGTGCCGTTGACACCCCAAAAACCAACCCCATGTCGAAATGCTGCCTAATACAAATTAGTGTGGTGTTCCACAATTCGCTTTTATCATTTGACAACTCAAGTTCTCCTCCAAGCCACCCTTATACCAACCCCCCACCCACCAATCTGTTTCCGCCCCTGTCTGAGGCGGTGTGGGGTGTCGTTTTGTCTCGAATTCATGTCCATTTCAAATGATGTCAATCATTTGAAAGCGCTCGAAGTTGACTGGATCCATTACGGACCATTCTACCACTAACTCACCCCATGCAAATTTGCAGCACTGAGGTGTTGTAAGCGGGTCTCTACGCATGGGGTGGCTCAGAAAGACTTTCCGAGGATGCTTGAATTCTTGGTGTAGGTAAGGTAAAAGGGTGGTAAAGGGGTGCTTGAGTTGTCAAAGAGTGAAAGCGAGCTATAGCACCCAACATCTATTTATTAGTCAGCATTAGGATTAATGGAATCACACAAAAGCAATATATATAAGGTACAACCCATCCGTTCTATTAATGAACGACAATGTTCAGGTCATTGTCAATGCCAGTATTTACTGTTCCTTCCCGGCAAGGGTCGAGAGAATTTTGACGCCGGCGCCGCTTCTAACCTTAATTTTGGATGAATGAACGAATGAACGGAACGCGATGACTTGCAATTCCCCAGACTCCGGCCTTCGGTTTGCCGTCTAGCCGGCGTCTAGTCGATAAACGATAAACGAGCGCGTGTAGCAGGTGCCTTTGCTCGGTCGCCGATTGCAGCAAAAGCGAAGCGGCCGCTTACCTTAGCCTAAACCTTGGCGCCGAGCTACAAATGTCGATCTTGAAGAGAATAAATTAAATAATCCGACACAAAACAAATAAGTGTCATTTATAATAAATTAACCATACCGATGTGTTTTTTTGGGTGGCTAAATTCGGATCCGCAGTCAGTTTAAACCTATCACATCATAGTTCATCTCTAACCTCAAAAATATGGTCTGATATCGCCAATTTTGCCATTTCTATGGTTGAATCGAGAATAATAGCATTACGATAGAGACTGTCACTCTTTTGTCATAAATTATCATTTAGGGGTCAACAGAAACCCAGAGTGAATCCCACAAACTTAGAACCCTGTACCCTTAAAGCCAGTAACTCAATAGCCTAGGGATATGTACCTATGAAACTGGAAATCAGGGGTTCGTGAGCAGAAATGCAAACCCAATAATATTATAGTACCATAGTTCCGAGAGTTTGAAAATCACAATTCTCACAACCCCTTACCCTTGAACCCAGTAATTCAAGGTAGTCCAGTAGCTACGTAGTTTATAAAACTAGAAACGATGTATTTTTGAGATTTTTGTAGCAAATAACGTCAAACCCTATACTTCAAAACCAGTAAATCTCAACCACATTCTATCAGACTTAATAACTCCTTAACCCTGGGGATGAAATCACTTAGATTAGGATCCTTAGGAAGGATCACTTAGTGTAGTAGGAAATTGTCCCTCAACATTGACTAGTCCTAGGATTACCACCACTTTTTACCAAGATTACCACTTTTTTGTATGTCGAACAGATAATTAGACGCAATCGTATTTAAAGTGAAATAATACAAAAACGGTTGGTCCAAACATAGACATATTATATATGGAGACATATATATAAGGATTTGTGATAAAAATTAATTGTGATTATATAAGGATTTGTGAGAAAAAGGCCCCTCTTGTCATTTCTTTCCAAATTGAAAAAATGAACTCACATTTTGCCATACTACAAAGAATATTATATATTGTGCCTTTGTAAAGAAGTGGATAATTGTCACGGATTTTTTTTCGGAAATAAATGCTCGGACTTATCAAAAGATACATATTGCTATTTTTTGATACGAGTCTTGAATTTTTTCGGCACTTTGGCACAAAGCAATGATGTAATCGATATATTTTTTTTCAATGCGAACCCTTCTTTTTTAAGACGGAGCTAGAAAGAGCTTTTTTTACGTACAGTAATGCGAATATCGATATAAGTCGTATATGGACATTTTTAAGAAAATCTTGTTAAGAAACTAAATTTACTAGAAGCGAATACCGTTCACATTCTGAGAGCGCGCAGGACACTTATAAAAATCTTGTTTATTACTTATTTGCAAATATTGTATTCGTCGCATTTCAAAATGAACGGTTTTTATACTTTTTTTATTTAGTATGAAATCAGTTTGTCCGAACTTATCACTAGCGCATTCGCCATATTTGAGAATGTCTAAAATTTTGTCAATTTTGTTTGATACTGTTGAATAAGATTTTCTCGAGCTTCTTGTACGTTGTCGTTGATCACTTAAACAGGCATAAGCAACATAACATAATTTGTCAGGATTTGTCAGGACACTGATTGAGATAAACGCGACCATACCTGAGGTTCGTTGCTTTTGCAAATATGAATTATATTACTTTACCAGTTACTTTTGAAAGACTTTAAATATGTTTGTTTCTGTCACCTACACCTACTGTACCGGTTTTTAACTTAAGTTACAAAACATAACTTGCATCTCTTACATTCGTTTATTTGTATAGAAAAATATCATGTTAGAACACAAAAGTCTCGTTTTAAAATTTAATTAAAAGGAAGACTTAAGAAAAAGTTGAAATATTGCCTTTCTCGCAACGGTGGTAGGTTTCATGCATATGTGAACAAGTTCTTCCTGTTTGTCCGCTGACAGTTTAAGTGAAGCATTGTTTAATGTGGATATACGCAGATGTCATAGCTATTATATACTCGTGTTATACCAGGTGTCCCATATTAATAGGTAACCCCCAATTTTTATTGCAGAATCTGATTCTACGGGAAAAAATATGTCCAAAATACGTTTTTGAAGTAATTTTCCTGACATCCGGCTCCTTACGAATGCTTATCCATGCTTTTTTCAAATATTTGTGGCTCCCACTACCTCGAATTCACGAGATATTTGAGAAAAGGAATTTTTAAGGGCCTTGATGACGCCCGGATGTCAGGATAATAAACCTGTTTTGACTCATTTTTTCCCGTAGAATCAGATTCTGCAATCAAAATTGGGGGTTCCTATTAAAAAAAAAATGGGTGCCTCAGGGCCGTGTCAGGATGCCGGATAAGGTACTGGAACATGGTCACATGACCTCCTCTAAACCAAACAACTTTTGAAGTCATTTATGGATTGACGGTTTTTCTACAGTGTTATTCATGTGGATAAAATTAAATGGGACACCTGTTAAAATGGGACACCTAGTACATATATTCTTTACAGAAATTATAATACAATACTATTCTTTGACATTGGTGCAGTAAACGTCTTCCCCTAAATTAAATTTTCTTACCGATCGCAAATGATCAGAAACCGCTTTATAATTAGAAAAATCCATATTGGTCATCAGTCATCATAATGACAGTGCGTGGCCAAGTATACTTAGCCAGTCTTAAAATGGGAGGTAATTGATCAGACATGAAAACTGCTGCTGAAGATATTGCAGGTGATATAAGTCGGATATTTTATTAACTTTCAATGGTACCTACAGGTATTTACAGTTAAGATTCATAGTACCGAAACGCTGCACAAACTGAGTTACGTCGGTTTGTCAGATCACAGACGAATACACGAAGGGCCCATCGGTACAATAAAATTTAGAAAACGAATTTAGAAAAATTGGCACTTGTGCCTATTTGCGAGATCAACGACGATATTAGGTTTGCAGAAATGGAGTTTAGGTTTGAAGAAAACGCATTTTAGAACCTTTGTTCACAGATCTTCAGGCTATTGAATTGGGGCTAAAAAACTTCTGAGACACATTGTTTCTAGCTCTATATACGCTGCTGTTACTGGGCTACTGGGTTATTAATTTCAAGGGTAAGTGGGCTATGATGATATTGGGCTCATCGTAATTATACAGGTATTTCATAATTCCATTTTTCTTCATCGTTATGTCTTAAATGACTTGTATTTTGTAATAATACTACATATAAACATATATACTATACATAAAATATATTACAGTCAGTTAGAATGTTCTTAATGGAGTATTATTTTCATTCTAAAATATTAAATATATCTCTAGAGTTTCACGATACTTTTTAATTGTTTCCGAGTCTTCACAAGTTTCCTAGGAGGTTATTTAGGAACATGAAAGATAATAACTTCTTTTTCCTAAGAGATTATTTTCGATCAGAGCGTAAACAGTGATAAAAGTTTAATACAATGTAACATGGCATAGGTTTCGCTTTCTTCAACATAACAAATATTGATTTTCATATCGATCGCCGTTGATAATTGATTATTACGGTTGCTAGGATCTATGGTACGAATTAGCTTTACCTCATTTATTTACTTAATCGGCGTTGTGACCTCAGCCGTGCGAGAATTCGTTCCACCAAAGTTCATTGCGAACCGGGGAGAAAGAAGGTTATTAAAAGTTACCGGATCACAGAACTGTGCGTCTACAATTCTATTATTCACGTGAAATAATTTACTTTCCCCTACGATTTATCAAGAAAGTGAATAATTGGGACAAATAATATGAATTTGCTGTGCATGCAAAGTAGCGATGATGACCCATTTTGGTAAATTGGCGAGACTGAAATCAAGAAATGATAATAGCAAAAACATCCCTGTGATATGTTGATCTCACCTTTTTTAATATAATCATAAACATAATCACCTAAACATAATGTTTTACAGTGTATCATTTCGTACCACTTTCATTCTTTGTATTAATTACGAGTATTTTCAATAAGTATTATTAAATTTTTAAGCAATTTGAATTGCGTTATGCAACACAAATCTAACCCACATTTCGAAACTTTTGCTTTTTGTAAAATCATTATCTGTTCATGGTTTTCGACATATCCAATTTCTTAAAAAATAATTATATACTTTTATAGAGTGTGGAACAGTCAAATGGAATAAATTCAGTAGCTCCATTATTATGCATTTTTTTTTAGAAAATTCTGAGACACGCCAATTTCTAATTCTAAAATGACATCTTGCGACGTAAAAATGTCATCCCTAAATTCAACCCCCTTCAGGTGACAGCTACAACCCCCTAAATTTTCAAATTGGAAGTAGGGGCTTGTGATACTTCATTTGAAAGATCTTTTCATTATCTATTCAAAACTGCTATGGTTTCAAATTTTATTGAAGAAATTAACAATAATAATGGAGCTATTGAATTTATTCCATTTGACTGTTCCACACTGTATATACATATAAATATTTGGTTATCAAAATCGCCATTGGTTTATTGTTTTCTATTTTTTTCTTCAAAATTTACGCGTACACATATATTACTTGACAGATTTGTTTGATGAACTAAAATGGACTTACCTATAGACGAACGGGCCAATTTCTTGAAGTTTCGGCTTCTCTCCTAGCGCAAGAAAATTATCCGCATTTGTGACATTGAATATATAGACTTTCGTCAGCCGTATAACCCCAGGTTTCTGCCAGTAATGAAAGCTTAACGAGCCATCCCTTAATTTTAAATTCTGAAAAAGAAAATAATATTTTGTGAAAAACTTTTTAACCGGATTTTTTTGTAAACCAAAGTGAGACACACACCAAGTTAAAATTCTCTATAATCAACTAATAAACTGTTAGAGGGAGTTACATATCGCCTATACAGGATGTCTACTTTTCTTACTCTACGCCTAAACTGTAAGATATAGGTGGTGGGTTAAATTAGACAAATATCCATTTCGTGGCTCATGAAGTTATTGTCTTCAAGTTTTTAAAATCTTCAGTAGTTTTAAAAATAATCTGATAAACAAAAACACCGAATAAGTGGCCACTGGTGGTAAAATTAAAAAGAGCGATAACTGTGCCTCAAAAAATCCATATGAATACCGTGACAATCTAAAACCAGGGATATTTATTGATGTGTTAATCTCTATACAGATCTCAAATGCAACAGGAGAAGTAACAAATAGATACCTACGTAAAAAAGCAGCTTTTGATATCGTATTAATATATGACTAGCTAGCCAACATATACAATTTTTGAAGTTTCAAACAAATTTAACCAACCATTAACCAACCATTAACAAGCATACACCACAATACGAGTTGTGTAAATTAAGTCATGAGACGGTTTTTTTAAATTTTTTTATTCGAATAGAATTACAATTCAGTATTGTCTCCTTCAAAATAATTTCCTTGGTAAGCCACACAGCGTTGGAGACGTTCCTTCCATTCCTCATAGCAGTTCTGGAACTCATATAGTGGAATAGCCTTCAGCTGGCCAGTTACAGCCGATTGAATGTTTTCTATAGTCCCAAAATGACGTCCCTTGAGGTGATTTTTCAATCTCGAGGGAAGAACTGGCAAAAAAATCGTTACAAGGACCAGGGAGTAACTTCCAGTGACTGATGGGTCAAAAACGCAAATGACCATAAAGGGCCTGAGTTGTGAACAACTCCCTGCAAAAAAATGTATTTGATCTTCGACTTGCTCATTTTTGCATTTTTTGGGTCTTGGAGACCTTGAAGTGTGCCATTCCATGCTTTGGCGCTTGGTTTCCGGGTCGTACTCAAATACCCAAGTCTCATCACCAGTAATGACACGTTCCATAAAATGGGGATCATTTTCAATCGATTCCAAAGAGTCAAGAGAGTCACATTTCTCTGTTGATGTTCATTTGTTCCTGCGAAAGGTTTTTTGGAACCATTTTTGCGCAGATTTTTCTCATCCCCAAGTGGTTAGTCAAAACCTGATGAACAGTGGTGTGATTCAAATTTAACTCTTCCCCGATCATTCCTGTCGTCAACCGACGATCTGAGCGCACAAGACATTTTTATCAGTTCTTGAAGGTGAAGGCCTTCCGCCTTCTACCTTCTGAGAATGCCTTAAACCACCGAAAAACCTGAACTCTTGAAAAAACACTGTTTCCGTAGGCTTGTTGAAGTTTTGCAAAAGTATCCGTTGCGCTGTGTCCATGTCATTACTTAATTTACACACCTCGTACATATTGAAAATACTTGTACTATTTTAATCTCCACAGATTAATACGTCTACAATAGACGAAATTCTAAATGGGTTTACAACTTACCTTTAAAATAATGTAGTCTAGCCATGGTATCGATGATAAAATTATACCTACAACTAAAGTGAATAGTCCTATCATTACAACAGCCACTCGACCTGAAAATAAAAATAAATATATCAGAAAAGTATTAAATCTCTATTCTATGTTCGCGTTAATTTCACTTTACATATTATTATAATAATAAAATATTTGTGGAAAATTTCACTGAAGACTAATAGGAAATGCATTTCCTTAAAGCAACCATTGTTTTAATCGTATTTTGTGATAATAAAGGAATAACTGAATTAACATAAATCCTCAATGTTGCTAGTGTAATGTATTAAGAGGTTTTATAAGGATTATAATCGTTTTTCATGTTGTTTTTTTTTTGTTATAAAAAAATTAATCATGTTTATAATAAAAATGCTATTGAGATATAAAAATACACAACGCATGGGTAAAGATGGCTTACGGCGACGCGACGCGGGGTTGCCTCCATTGATTTGATTGCGGTAGTCCCGTGTCAGTTGGTGTTGTTGTGCAACCCCCACTATATGCAATACGTTGCCTAGTGTGATATAATGTCATAATAAATTAAATGTAGTATACGAAACTAACTAGTAGCCCTCCGCACGTTTCTAACTACTTCAATTAACTAGTAGTCCGCACGTCATAGTTTATTATGAGATTGTATCACACTAATCAACATGTTACATATAGCGGAAGTTGTATAATAGCATCGGCTATCACGGGACTACTGAAATAAATACGAATTAGGGCGGCCCCCATCACAGGCTACGCGAGTCGCCTATGTGTTGCGTTGCCGTATGCCAACTTTACAAATAACGCATGCGCACTAGTAATCGGTTTTAGACTAGACTTTGCAGAAAACTTACATTTTACTTGACAACAGCTAGTTAATAACATTTAATAAATACCTGAATACTTAAACAAATAGTAATATGGGTGATCCGCGACATAGCGAAAAACTAACTTGAACCACATTTTTTTAAATTTTTTGCACCAGTTGTGTTTTGTTTATGTATTCGTTCGTTTGTAGAGCCGCCAGGCGGCTACTATATATGCAAAAACTCACTAGAATTTGTACCTACATATATATACACGTTGTACTTACACGGTGGGCTAAAACGTTTTAGAACATTTTTATGAATGCATTTTAGTTTATTTAGTTTCAAGAAATTGAAATTCCAACAAACATAACCCTTATTGGGTTATGTTTATTGGTCTTTCGACAGAACTTACATGTTTAATTCTACATGTTTAATTTTTATGAGCAAATAAAATGTTTATTGTTGCATCGCCGTGACAGCCGTCATAACAGCCAACATAACAGCCGTCAAGTATCCAAATTATATTTTCCTGAAAAAAAAAACGACTACATGTTCTTATACTTAAAGTTAGTGCTATGATTAAAAACGATCATAAATGTTTTTACTCTATTTTTTTTCAATTTTAAGTATGAATTATAAAAATAAATTATAAAAAAAAAACACCGGCCACGGTAAAGAATTTAATCATTTTGGTGTCAGAGAAGGTACACAGCCTGATCCAAATTAAGAGCGCACCATTGGAACTTTGTTATTATTAGAGGTACAAGGGCGGTTAAATGAAAAAATTAGTAGATTTTTTAACTCTGATTAAGTTGAGGTAATTGAAAAAACAATTAAACGTCGGATTTCTGTTTTTTTTTTTACTTGGTATCTTTTGTCTGAACATACGATGTGTGGCTAATAACCGAACTGCGGTCATAACACTTTTTATTCGTTACCAATTACAGTAGCAACTTTTCCCCTTGGCGATCTCTACACCGCTCCATACGACTTTTCCATTTTTGAAAGCAGTGCTGGAAGTCCGCTTCTGTTGGCTGCTTTAACCGCTTCCACACTTTCAAATCTTGTCCTCTTCAGCACCGATTTGTCCTTGAGAAATAAAAAAAAGTCACAGGGGGCAATGTCGGGCGAGTATGGTGGCTGTTCCAATACAGTAATGCAGTATTTTGCAAAACACGCCTTCACAGACAAAGCAGAATGGGCCGGTGAATTGTCTTGGTGAATCTTCCATGATTTGGTCTTCCACAAATCGGGTCTTCGTCTTCTCACACGCTCACGAAGGGCTGTCAGAACCTCTATGTAATAATGTTGATTGACCGTCTGAGCCTCAGGGACCCAGATTAATCCGTTGCTCTATCTGAACACTTAACATTTTTTTCGACGCGTCACTGGTGCGTATACTAATTCAAAGACGACCCACTGGCTTGTCCGGCGAGCTCAGGGTAGGGAAAGTATCACCGGACACAGTTCTGTTCAAACCTGTCGCGACACGCTCGCAGCGCGCTGGTAGCAGCATCAGTTCGGTTATTTAATAGCCACACCTCGTATATACAAAAGTGGGTTATATATGTTATAGAATTATGTTCGTTCAACATTTATTTTTATTAATGTGTGCACCTAGCACACTTTTGACCTAGCCAATTGGAATTGGAAAGTCGGATTTTTTCATCATTACGTTGTTTGTTTTAAAACGATGAGGAATGTGTTAAATTCTTAACCTCTTTTTTGTGGCTAGTAGGCGCGTTCCTGTAAAGTGAGATTGACATTATACTCTGTTATATAACGTTGTTTCAAAAGTAATAAGCTTAAGGTGACACTATATCAAATGAGAGTCATCTCGTGTATAAGAATGTCACTGGTTTACATAAGACGGTTGTATGAAAAGTGTCATTAATCATTTATAATGTATCATCGCGTTTTCTTGTACTACAACATGCACTTTTACATATGTACAGGGTGTATTCGTGAGAATTGCCACCTTCCTTTCTCTGTTACTTTAAGAACTACGAAAAAAAAATGTTAACATTGAAAAAAATTAGTTTTCTTTTTTACGAAACATCCCATTTTTATTTTTTGAATCCCGCTTATTGTTCTGACAAAAAGATGTATTTTTCCGTCTATGATTTGACCATCAATTATATAGCTTAATTGATAAAGTCAATAAATATTAATCATATGTTTGATTCGCATCATGAAAACTTGAAGTCATGAACTCAGTATTTCAAAATAAGGTCCGGAAAATTCAACGACTTCATCAGAAAATCCCCGCAGTTCATGGAATTTTTATTAGATCGTAGTATTTTTTTACTATTAGAAAATTTAAAGGATTATATATGTGTCTAAATTTTAATTATAGGTATTTCAATTCTTACATGAAGTTGTTGATTTGAAGTTGTTTGTATATTACATATGGGGTAGTCCATGCCAACTGGACATGGCCAAAAAAAAATATGGCTCAAACTTCGGGAATATGTTCGTATATGTGTGCCCGAATTTCAACAATTTTTTTTAGTCCATTTGGGCACTGCGTTCCCGAGTTATGATTTTTTTTAATAATGGAACAAACGCGAATTTTTAAAAATCTTGAATATTTCGATAATTCATAACTCTGGTCAAGTACAACGAATCGAGATTTCCATATAGATTCCTTGCGGAAATTTCCCGTTCTTTCCAATGAAAATATCTAAAAAAAAGAATTGATCCATTTTAGACCATTTGTTTGGACTTTTAATTTTTAAATTGGCCAAAAAATGACCTTAGCCCCAAACGGATGATGAAAATGATGAAGAAAAAATCCTGGTTCAATAAATCCATTTCTCCTTCAAAATCGTTTTTTTCAAATATTTGTCATACATTTTCCTGCCCTTGTTCCCATGCATAATTCGAAATTTATCACAAATATTTAATATACGATCAATTCTAACATTTTCCCGCGATAAAAGCGCTGAGAAATACCCATTTTGTAAAAATCGATTTTTCGTCCAAAATTGATTAAATGATGGTATTTGGGCAATTTGGGACCGTCCATCCTAAAAACTTGGTTGCGCGTAGTTTCTTGGACGGGGAATCGAATGCGCCATGTTAGAAGACGATCCGTTTGGGGCTAAGGTCATTTTTGGCCAATTTAAAAATTAAAAAATCCAAAAAAATGGTCTAAAATGGACCAATTCTTTTTTTTAGATATTTTCATTGGAAAGAACGGGAAATTTCCGCAAGAAATCCATATGGAAATCTCGATTCGTTATACTTGACGATTTATGTATTATCGAAATAATTAAGATTTTTAAAAAATTCACGTTTTTTCCAATATTAAAAAATCATAACTCGGGAACGGAGTGCCCAAATGGGCTAATCATTTTTATTTTAGATTCGGGTACACATAGACGAACATATTTCCGAAGTTTGAGTGCTAATTTTTTTAGCCTATCCGTTGGCTTGAACTACACCATATATACATACTATAAATGTAATAATAAGGTTTCAATTATGAATAAAAAAATGTATCGCTTGTAAATCGACGGTAATTAATACGACTTACATAATTTAATGAGGAGTTGGGAATGAAATTAAGAATTATAATAAAAAATTTAAAAAAGGCTTTCATATATTTAATAACACTTTTTGTAGAAACACTTTTATAACAATAAAAATAACATATACATATATAAATTTAATTTGGGAACATTATTTGTATATTCTTTATATAAATAATGTCCCCGCTGAACAATCAACATATTAACAGCCAACTAACAATGATTAAAAATTAATGACCAAAATTCCTACTTAATTTTCAAGGCCAAATGCCTACTTTTCTCTTGGAATGAGACTGAATCTATTTTTACTACCAACAATGAAAGTGTTTGTTTTATAACGTCAAAATCTGGTAATTAATTAGTGGACTAAAAAAGATAGAAGTATAGATTTAATGTCCGGAACAATAAGGAAGTGAAACTAATTCCAATTCATCCGTAAAAAAAGTGACGAAAGTTGACCTTTACTTTGATACGCTGAAATTATTTAAATTTGTTTTTAGGCTTGCAAAATCGTTATCTCTAGTATTTTTACCGCATAGTGGAGTAAAGCTGTAGTACCAACAAAAAATGTACTCTAATTGTCAATTTTCTTAAAATCGCCTGAAATATCACTTTGTGTTAAAAAAAAATTTCAAGATTTTTTCTTCATCAAAACACTTGAATGCCTTGCATATCAACTCTGAATTTTATATATTTTATGGTATAACAAAATGTGGAGCTAATTTAATTTTGAATAGGCTAATTATAATTTTAAATCCAGTTATAACTCAGCATTTTCAAAATACTCCACTGAGTAATGTTTAAAAAGAAAAGGGAACACAATTGAGATTTTCTACATGTTTATTTATATATTGGACCCTGTAAAAAAGAAAACATATTTCTTGTTCTATTGAATGTCAAGGCTTCTGCTGTTAGTATCTAATGAAAAAATATACGTTAAATCACACAAATTGATAATTTGAATAGTGAATTGCCTTCACTCTCCTCTGAGGCCGCGATTACAAAATCATAAAAAAATAAACACTATGCCAAAATCTGAGGCGAGTCGGTATTTATAAACTAAATTTCTTAGGTACCTACCGTTTTTATTGCCGTAGTTAATAACAGTAATAACTTTCTCTCGTTAGTCACAGCCAAGTATGTAAAAATTCCTTTATGTAACTTAACTGCATCGCACTGCAATAATTTCTTAGATGACGTTTTAAAAAGTTTACAATTGTACCAGATGTTTTTTCGCGTTGGATAATGCGTGTGTTTAATGTTGCTATTTGGAAAAAATGTCGGATATGAAATTTATTGCATTCAGACAGTATACGCGGGTCTAATGTTTTCCGCATGGGCGTCAACATTAAAACATGCAAAAGGCATTAGCGGAGGCAAGCTTGTCGGGTCATAGTACCACAGCTTCCTATGCTGTGATAGTACGGTTAGTAGACACATGTTAAGCTTAAGGGGGTATTCTAGTCTAGAGGCATGAATTTCGGGCGGTTTTTAAAGCTCTGTACAAACGAAACAAAAATACTTTTAGTATACATTTTTTTATCATTTGTTTATTGATATTTTAAAATAACATAAAAAATTAACTGAAAAAGAAAGACTCAAAATTGACATTGATAAGCTGGCAAAGTGGGGGGTCGAAAAAAAAGGTGTCCTGGCGTGCATCATTTCAACCCTTCTGGTCATCTGAAACAAAGAAGCCGAACGGATTCTTATTTAATATAGACGCCCCTATAGCCCGAACCTTGGAAAAGTCAAAAACAAAAATTTTTCATAAAATGGCGGCCGTTTAAAAAAAAAAATGTTTTTTGCATGTTTTTTTAACAATTCCGATTTTTAAAAAAATAGTAAAATTAAAAATTTTGATCTGAGCGTGCTTGAGGCGATAGAGGAATGTTTAAAGAATATTCACACCAAATTTCAAATAAATCGGTTCATTAGAACTTGAGATATCGTGCACGCCAACTCGAAAAAAGTAGTTTTGAGAAAAACGCGTTTAAAGTTTTGAGACAAGTTCCCCTTCAAACGCCACAGGGTAAATGATATAAATACTAAGACGAAAGGATCCGACTAAATACGTTTCTTCGAGTACTTGGGCAGGTCTACGTCTATTGTTCATTTGTTCCGGCGATCGGAGGTCCGGTCACAAAAGTGGCTGTAACTCATAAAATAATTGAAATTTTGAAAAATCCTATTAAGGGCATATTCTTGAATGTCTTGACTTTGGAAATATGAAAAAAAGAAATTTTCGATTTTCTCAAATTTGTAGACTAGAATAGAAGGGGTATTCTAGTGTTGAGGCTTTGACTTTTTGACACTTTTTTTGCAGAAAACGTACCGGTAACTTTTTATAACCAATGTTCAAATAAATTTGATCTCAAGTTGGATGTAGGAAAAAAATATTAAATATGGTTGACATGTGAAGTAATTTTGTGAACACTTGAACTATAGGCAATGTGGTGTAAGGTTAAAATGTTTGCCTTTGAATTTGATTTGCCTGGATTCAAATCCCAGCAACTTACGGGTCGAAATACGATGTGCGTAAATGAAATAATGAGACTGCTTTTTTTATTTTTTTTATTCGAATAAAATTACAATTTAGTATTGTCTCCTTCAAAATAACTTCTTTGGGAAGCCACACAGCGCTGGAGACGGTTCTTCCATTCCTTCTAGTAGTGCTGGAACTCATATACTGGAATAACCTTCACCTGGTCGGTTACAGCCGTTTGAATGTCTTCTGTGGTCCCAAAATGACGCCCCTTGAGGTGATTTTTCAATTTCGGAGAGGAATGATGTCAGGAAACAAGGACTGAAGTCTTAGAAAGGGTGAAACATGTCTATCAATCCAGTTTTACAAGGACTGATGTCAGGGAAATAAGGGGCATTTTTGGGTCTTGGAGCTGAAGTGGCCATCGTTCTTTGGCGCTTGATTTCCGGGTCGTACTCAGACACCCAAGTCTCATCACCAGTAATGACCCGTTTTATAAAATGGGAATCATTTTCAATCGATTCCAAAAAGACAAGACACGTTTCTCTCTTGATGTCCTTTTGTTCCTGCAAAAGTCTTTTGGAACCATTTTTGCGCAGATTTTTCTCATCCTCAATTCGTTAGTCAAAATCTGATGAACGTTCTTGATGTTTAGTCTCACACGCATGACCCTTTTTCGAAGTTTTTCAAGAACCTCTCTGTAAAAGTGTTGATTTACTGTTTGCCTGGAGGCACAAACTCATTGTGGACAATTCCCTGGCTATCAAAAAAACCATCTTCAAGGTTCATCTTCAATCGACTCTCTTCGTTCTGAGAATGCCTTAAACCACCGAAAAACCTGGGCTCTGGAAAAAACATCGTCTCCGTAGGCGTATTGAAGTTTTGCAAAAGTATCCGTTGCGCTGTGTCCAAGTCTGAAGTAAAACCTGATAGCACACCGTTGCTCATTTTTAAAACGCACTAGAGAAAACCAGTTTATGAAAACAGTCACAAAGAACAAACAAATAACTCTAACAAGTTCAATCTTGTACTGAAGGTGCATTACGTGTTAACCTACCGCCCTTCCAAGTCCCGTCTCCGCAGTGTTGCTAGATCGGGCGCTATGTTGACAGTCTCATTACTTAATTTACACACCTCGTACGCTAAAAATAGGCATTTTAATTAACAAAACATTTCAAAATAAACATTCTCTTATAAAAATTGTTGGAAATTATCTCTACGTTATTCTTGGAAAATCGTGTTCTCTAAGAACTGCCATAAAAATAAATCACATGGTGTTACGCCACATCGCATATGTTCAGAATTCAGGTTTGCTAAGCGGTTTTGGAAAATATTCTCTAATATTGCCATTGTTTATTCTGCGGTATGTGCTCTAGCACTATCTTCACTATCTTGCTAGCAGTACTGTACCAACTTCGTCCTTATCCAACTGTTTTACGAAATTAGTGGATATTTACAACCACATCAGGAAACTGTTCGTCAAACTCCAAGTTACAGTCTTCGAGAGTCTTTCCATCAGTTTTTGAAGTAGGACAATACCATTAACGTGTTTTTTTTTGTTGTGTAAACATTTTAATGCATATAAAAGCATTTTAAGTTTTTTTTTTTTTGTAGAACAAACTGTTTTGGTTTAGAATTGCAATTTGGACAGTTTGAAAGCTGTCAAACGCCAGATCGCAAAGCAACGATTTTAGTCCTTAACTTATTAATGACGTACGTTTGAATTGGCAAGCTCTACTTTGAGGTCAAATTTTTTAACCCACTTTCTTTTTCTCACATTTTGACAAATATCTCGCGAATAAAGTCGCAAAAAAAGATTTTTTGTTGTCTTAGTTGCGCCTTTTTTATATTGTAATGTCTAATGTTTAGGTGTCCTAGAAAAAACTTCAATTTTCTCCAATAAGACAGGTAAATTATGGTATACAGGTAGGTATACAGTGTACGGCTTAACTATACGCAATATTTATTAAATAGGTATTTCAGGGTCGTTAGTTTTATAGCAGTTATTAATTATCACATTTTTAACATCAGATTGTTTGTGGAAGTACGTTAAGAGATTGAAGCAACTGATTTAAAAAAGGTATATTTAATTTTAATAGAACTATGTAAGTAGCAGAATTACATTGGGTTATTTAACATTTTTTTCATTGTTAGTAAAACGTACTTGTATATATTTTCTTAATTTGGGAAAACAAGTAAAAAGTACAAACTGTCGATTATTTTGAACTATTTTTTATTTATTTTTAAATCAATTTTGTTTGAAAAACTTTCTCGTTTTTCTGTGAAATTAAATTCAATTTTTCTGAAAATATATTCGCAGTTTGTCTTCTAGTATATTATTATGGAGGCTTTCAACAAATGACAGTTTAGCTTCGGTATGACTACAATGTACACGGTGAAATGGTCAGAATTTCCACCTTTCGTACATCCGTCGATATTATATTTAAGCAAAGCAAAAAAGTACACCTGTCTCATTCATGGGCAGCTACAGTGGCGTACCAATAAATTCAGCTCTATCATCTGCATTTTATTTTCATTATATTCTAAATTATAAATTGCAATTTTCATTAGGCGAATATAATTGTTATCCAATCCATGTTAGTACTAGAAGTTCAGATGTCGTGTCGATGTCGCATAACATCGATCGATTAATAAACATTGACACTATTCTTGCAACTTATGACACTAGAGACTCTGTTCTAGTAGCAGAGTTCAAGTTGTGGAGAAGAAGATGTCTAGAAAATCCCTTGAAATCCAGAAATGCCATCGATACTTACATTTCGTGTGATCAACAAATATATATATCCTAATATAAAAACGTTGTTGAAAATTTTTGCCACATTGCCAGTTTCAACTTGTTCAGCTGAGCGATCATTTTCAACTTTAAAACGGCTTAAAACATATCTCCGGAATACAACTAGTACAAGTCGCCTCAATTGTCTAGCATTAATGAATATTCATCCAGAGGTACCATTAACATGTGGCGAAGTTTTAAATGAACTTTCAAAAAAAAAAGAGAAGAATAAAAATTATTATTTAAATTTTTATTTCTTGTACACGGTTCTTTTATACTATTTCTTATACCTTCATTTAGGGAATATAAAAATTTTAATCTTTTGTATTTGTAACTTTGCTCCCCCCCCCCCCCAAGATGAATTTCTGGGTACGCCACTGGGCAGCTATTAGTTTTTTTTTATGCCACATTACGAAAATGAAATGTATGAATTATACCCGCGTTGTTAGATGTTTAAGATCTAGTTTCAATTATCTAGCCAATTTTTCGTGAACTTAACTCGAGGTACCTTGATAACTTGTACACCTTAACTGTCAATTCTTCAAATCCGTTATCTTTTAACCGTCCTCTTATGTAACTACATAGGTAGGTGTGGTCCTATAATCAATCAAGCGTGAGCTCAGTTTCATTTGCATAAATCATTAGTTGTATTAAGAGTATCTCTGAAAATCTAGGTCAATAGGTAAATATGTAAATATATTTTTAATCGTCGTCTAAAAATAATAGCAAACAAAAAACAGTCATACGATCACATAAATGATGATTCTTATGTGAAAACTTTGCCTAGAACCGATTTAGTAATTAAAAAAAAATTTTTTTCTAATAGTCAGTAGCTACCTTGTTTTCATAGAAAAAGAAACGAAAAAAAAAAACAATTTACATCGAGTTTCCCACATAGGGAAATTACCTCGAAATTAGCGACTCGCTGTGGTTGAATACCAACATATTTTTGTTTTATAAATTAAAACTATCTACTACTTTTATTACTATTTTAGAATCTACATTATATGCCCTTTTTTGGGGCATTTTTAGATTCCATGTATCTAGTGGGCAATGTTTTTTATACAATAAATAATCAAAACTAAGCGATAATGATAAATAATCAAAATCTTAAAAATGAATTTAATTTTTTTTAATTTTTGACTAATTTTCGACTGTTGCAAAATGTTATAGTTAATTCAAATGGCGTGTTATACAGCTCAATATAATAAAAAAAATCGACCTTCATAACGTGACTTACGGATGAGATTTTTGACCAATTTTACAAGTGACTATCTCGAGAGTCTTCTAATTTTCCCAGTAGACCTGGTTACTTGACACCCTTTTTTCCTCTTGGGCATTTAGATTCCATTATCTAGTGGGAATGTTTTTATACAATAATATCAAAACAGCGATAATGATAATATCAAAATTTAAAAATGAATTTAATTTTTTTTAATTTTTGACTTAATTTTGCGACTGTTGCAAAATGTTATAGTTAATTCAAATGGCGTGTTATACAGCTCAATATAATAAAAAAAATCGACCTTCATTTAACGTGACTTACGGATGAGATTTTTGACCAATTTTACAAAAGTGACTATCTCGAGAACCAAGACGTTTCTATCTAATGTTTTATCACCAGTCAGGACCTGGTCTGTAACCCCCTTTCGGCTTGATATTGATTTTTGGGACACCCTATATATACGAGGTGTGTAAATTAAGTAATGAGACTGACTAATCGATTGAAAATGATCCCTATTTTATGGAACGTGTCATTACTGGTGATGAGACTGGGGTGAGTACGACCCGGAAACCCAGCGCCAAAGCATAGAATGGCACACTTCAAGCTCTCCAAGATCCAAAAAAAGCAAGAATGAGCAAGTCGAAGATCAAATGCATGCTTATTTGCTCTTTTGCTGGCCAGGGAATTGTCCACAAAGAGTTTGTGTCTCCAGGCCAAACAGTAAATCAACACTTTTACAGAGAGGTTCATGAAAAACTTCGAAAAGTGACAAGTTGCATCACGACAATTCGCCTTGTCACACAGCCATTTCAGTAAACGAGTTTTTAGTCAGTAAAAACATCCCTGTGGCTCGTCAGCCTCCTTATTCGCATTGAGTCCTTGTGACTTTTTTCTCTTCCCGAGTTTGAAAAATCACCTCAAGGGACGTCATTTTGAGACCATAGAAAACATTCAAACGGCTGTAATCCACCAGCTGAAGGGTATTCCAGTATTTGAGTTCCAGCATTGCTA
This sequence comes from Aromia moschata, assembly GCA_029963805.1. Taxonomy (NCBI): domain Eukaryota; kingdom Metazoa; phylum Arthropoda; class Insecta; order Coleoptera; family Cerambycidae; genus Aromia; species Aromia moschata. The sequence continues at coordinate 1,189,542 of JAPWTK010000017.1, forward strand.
AGAGGAATGGAAGGACCGTCTCGTCTCCAGCGCTGTATGGCTTCCCAGGGAAGTTATTTTGAAGGAGACAATACTGAATTGTAATTCTATTCGAATAAAAAAATTAAAAAAATCAGTCTCATTACTTAATTTACACACATCGTACAGTGTGTCCGATGAGAAAGTTCGATCACTTTGAACAGTAATCAATGGACAAAAATAAAAAAAAGGCTTCTAATGAACATTGGTTCAATTGTCAACCGTTTATATCTCCAATTTTTATCACAATATATATATCATTCATCACAACATATCTCCAAAATGATCTTTATTTAAAGTTTTTTCTCATTTTTGTCCAAGGAATCGCTGTCCAAAGTTCTCGAACTTCCTCGTCGGACATCCTGTATAGCCATAGATGAGTTCGTTTTACGCTATTTTGACGGTGCTGCATTAAAACTGCACGAATCAACCTGTGGCGCTTTCACTATCGCGGAGATAAGTCGGTCACACTACGTCCTTGATAACTTTTATTTCATGCCTAGTCCACCTCAGTTATCACGAAAACATCTGATGCGAGAACGGGGCCTTTCCTTCATTAAATTCGGTCCACAGTTGAGACGAAGATTCGGCAACGATAACAGATTTTTTTCGAGAGGTCATCATGGCTCAAGGTACTTCGGAGAGGCGGAAAGGAGGAATACGAGACACCGCAGTGGGTAAAGGTCGTCGCGTGGAGTATCTATTTCGAGATGAGATATCGGTTGAGAAATAGAAAGTGCATGGGTTACGTAAGAAACTGCAGCGGCCGGTGAAGAAAGTAGGCGAGAATCGCGGTGTTATTAAAGGTTTCTTTGGAAAACCCGGTCGACTGCATTACAGTCCAGTTGCCAGGGATTAAAAAGTGTCCAAAATTTGTATTTTTTTGGCGGAGCCTTAATTATTATTGAATCCTTTGTATTTTTCCCGTAGAATACAATAGCGGGGGTCCGTACAGTCAAAAGTGTGAGCTTCATTAGTTATTTAACAATTTATGCAACAAAACGTGTTTTTTTCTCGTTTTAGCTTATACCTCAGTTCCCTGGCACTTTTTGTATAGCACATACATTTAGAAAGTTGTTCTATATTAAATTACCTCAATTTTAAGCCCAACCGGAAGTCGCTAGAGTTTTTTTTTATTATTGCAATCAGCGTTGAAAGTTGCAAAAAATGTTTTTTTTTTAAATAATACAATTCTTAGAGGGCTGAAAATTCTCGGAGAATATGCTCTCAGTATTCTAAACAAGTGCTATAAATTTCGCGGTGATCGGTCGTTAACTTTTTGAGTAATTAACGATCGAATTTTTGTACAACGCCTTATTAATAATGGCGCCATTTCTTACAGGAAGTTTCGATTTTGACCAGACAGGGCTATACAGATCACAAATCTCTTCAAGTTTATGACTCTTATTGAAGTTTTGAAAAATATTAATGACAGCGGATTTTATAAGGTTTTATACGCGTCCACTTTTTTATACGCGACGTATATGACGTTGTAGCATTGCGGTATTGAAATTAAGAAGTTCCCTACCAAATATCTTTAAAGTACGTTTCAAGACGCGTATTTAAAAAAAATATCCCGCTACGACTTCAGGGAGCGGAGATATATATATTTTTTAAATTGCCAAGCCCGTCGTATAATACGTAGAGGGCTGAAATTTACAAGATTTGAAGTTAAAGAGTTATACTTTCAATAAAAAAAATACTATAAATCGATTGGCCGACTTTAACTGTTAAAAAGCACTGGTTGACCAAACGCTACGGCTGCGGTATGCGCTCGGACGCCTGACGGGATGGAGTGGGGGGAGAGACTGGCTGCCGGGCGCGGCGCTACCGAAACTGAACTCGGGCGCTTCAAATCGATCGCGCTGACAAAATCTTCATTATCTCGGCTTCCTGATGTTGTAGCGGGACATTTTTTTAATACGGGGTAGCTCGCCGACAAATGAAAGAATATCGAGTTTATTTTTGATTTTTACGAAAAAAAAAGCCTTGAAAATTGACATTATTTTTTTTCAAAAATCACCCTATCTCGGGGTGAGTTTTGACCGGTGCAGGGGTTAGTGAGGGTCGGAAGCCATCTTCAACACCACCACCGTGCTCAGCATCCTCGAAAACGGGGGAAAAGGCGTTTTTTTACAAGGAAATAATGTTGGGGGGTGGTTTTTGGCCGTTTTGGGGGGTTGTGCAATCCCAAAGAGACATTCTGACTCCGGCATCGTGTTCAACATCCTCGAAAAGGGAGGGGGGAGGTACTCTCGATCCGGGTAAATCCAGGTCATTTTTTCAGGGTTTTTTAGCAGTCGTTTGAATCAGTTTACGTACCAGTGAGGCGTTGAAAAAATGTTAAGTGTTCAGATGGAGCAACGAGTTAATCTCAAGTTTCTTGGTAAACTGAGGAAAACTTTTACAGAAGCTTATGCAAAGCTTATCCGAGGACTTGCTGAAATAACAGGAATTGACAAAGAATGTGTTCGCCAGATTTTGCATGAATCGTTCAACATGCGTTCAACATGCGCAAAGTTTGCGCAGAAATTGTGCCAAAACTCCTCACTCCTGAGCAAAAAGAATCAAGAGTGAACATTTGCGCTGACATTCTAAACAACATTGACACTGATCCAGGCTTGTTAGACACGGTGATGACAAGATTCGAAAGTGTGGAAGCGGTTAAACCAAAACGGCGAATGTTCTGAACCAGCTGATAAAAGCGGACTTCCAGCACTGCTTTCAACAATGGAAAAGTCACATGGAGCGGTGTAGAGATCCCCAAGGGGAGTACATTGAAGGCGAAAAAGTTGCTAATGTAATTGGTAACGAATAAAAAGTGTTATGACAGCAGTTCGGTTATTTAATAGCCACTCCTCGTATTCCATGCGGTACATTTTTTATAAAGGGTGAATAGTCAAAGTTGGGTTGATAATAATCAAAACATTCAAAATGAATTTAATTTTTTTTTTGAAGTACCATGACTATTGTTGTAAAATGTTATAGTCATTTCAAATGTTATATTCAGCCCAATATAAAAAAAATCAAAATTGACCTCTATTTGAAGTCGTGGCATAAAAATGTTGACTTGATTTTTATCAATATTCTGACGTGCAAGCTACTTTCTTTCATTCTTTTTTTTCATCCTGTGTCCAAAGGACCTGGTCTGTAACCACCTTTCCATTTGACCTCGCTTGTTGGGACACCCTGTGTAATTTTATTATAAAAGTATGTTCCCATAAACCACCGCAAAACGAATAAGAATAGTCTTTTTTTCGCTTTATAAATGACATTCATTCATCAATTTATCAGAATATAGAGGGCGATCGATTTGAAAAAAATTGCTTTTTTATATTCCCTGTACATGTGAGAAGCTGTCTTACCTGTACTTTACTTAAAAAATCGCCTGAAATGGCTTTTTACTTTTTTTAAATTAATCAAAAATTAAAAAAATAAACGGGTGTTTTTAATTTATGCAATAATTAGTAATTTATAAAAATAACGCTATACATATATCAAAATCAAAGCGAAGCCGGTTACAGCAATAATTACATAACACGTAAAAATTAATATAAAATCAATAGTTAATATCCGTGTCGTAAAAAATCGGCATATTACACACGTACGTTAAATAACCATTGCCTATACATAAATAGTAATTAAGGACATATCTCTGTATTAAATGTTAGTGTCGAGTTTTAGCTACATATTTTGAACATTTATTATTTTAATACCAGTTATAACAATAATCTGTCGCCAAGTCGTATAGCGGAACCCGGTCACACAAAACATTCGGTACGGTCATTTAACATTCTGTCTAACAGGCTGTTAGAAACCAAATTAGCAAGAGCAATTAGCGACATATTATATTGGTTTCACATAATTAAAATGGTATTTCCATATTTTTATTGTGCCGCGTACTCGTATGACCAGGCCTAATTTTACCTGTCTCTGTCTCTTAAATTGTTTCAGTTAAAAGTAAACTATTTTTCTTAACAGTTATCCTTGACTTTAAAGCATTCAATTCACTTTAAACTGACCTCCCTTTACCTGGTCCATGTTGGGTGCATATTATTTTTCATGATAGTATAAAAATGGTAACAGAAGAATTTTTAATTTTTGCTCTCCTCTCAAGCCAAGTTTTATCTGAAATCTAATTTTTTTGCTGAAATGTCTTTAGCCGTTTTTAACGGGAACTGACCTAACACAATTTATTAATTATTTTACGTAGATAGAGAGATACATAGAATAGGCGAGTCTGTCTCAGGACTGTTGTATTTAAATTTTCGGCTCTAAAAACGAACCGTTATTCTGTAAATGAATTTATATATTTATGGCTAAAAATAATATAACGAGTTTAAAAAAAAACATAGGAAACAATCGACTATTGAAGTATAATACTCTATGAGGGAGAGTTTTTTTTTTAAAGATTTTTTTATAGAGTCTTCAATAGATTACCAACCCAAACGAAACTGTTTCTATAAGAATGTTGACCAAATAAGAACCGTTCTCACCATACAACGTTTTATACATAGATATTCGTTCATTGATAATTTTCAGGGTTATTTTCCTCTTTAATCACTAGAGTTCGGAAATGTGTGTCGTAACGCAGGATCGGCACTATATACCTCTATGATAATTAAAGTATAAACCGTATTTTTTAAGCCCCTTGTAAATTATACGCGCGTGTATTTTTTGCTCGTGCATACGTACGTCACTGACCGCGCCTGGTCACACGTTGGGACTCTGACTGCGCCGTAGTACGCCGGTCCCGTTGCGGGAGCTCTGGATAACTGAACGCAGTTTACCCTGTGTTATGGCAAACTTTCCGGACCCTATTAATCACACATTTTATAACGCGTTTGTGTTTGGTTTTAATTCAGTCATGTTTCACTATTCAATCCTGCACTAAAATTACAAAAATATTTCAATTTTAACACTACCTGCTCAGAACACGTTTAAAAGTTTACTCTACTTGAAAAATCGTTAGTGTTTGTTATTGTTTTCATTGCTGTCGATTGTAAAAAATACTGCTCTCGCATCTTTGAAAATATCTCAAATATAGAGAAATTATATTCGCCTTAATAAAATTATACTTACTGTGACTGATATGTTGCGATATGAGCATCTGTAGAGGCACTCCATCTTGTTGATTTCCCTTTGGATCGACTCCGAGAAACTGATGCTTGGCATACTGCGATAACCTAAAGTACCGTTTATATAGTCCCATCGTACTGTACCCAAGTTGGGTAACCTGAAAAAAAAATGTTCACTTTTAAAATGTTAGTTGAGCAAAAATCTGTATTATATACGAGGTGTGTAAATTAAGTAATGAGACTGACAGCGTAGCGCCCGATCTAGCAACACTGCGGAGACGGAACTTGGAGGTTAACACACATATAATGCACCTTCAGTATAGGTTTGAAGTTGTTAGAGTCATTTGTTTGTTCTTTGTTTTTTTTTTAGTTTACCGGTTTTTTTTAGTGCGTTTTAAAAATCAGTGACATTAATTTTGAGCAACGGTGTACTAATCAGGTTTCGCTTCAGACTTGAACACAGCGCAACGGATACTTTTGCAAAACTTCAACATACCTACGGAGACAGTGTTTTTTTCAAGATCCCAGGGGTTTAAGGCATTATCAGAAGGAAGAGAATCGATTGAAGATGGACCAAGCAGCGGAAGGCCTTCATCTTCAAGAACCTATGAAAATGTCGATAGAATACGGGATCTTGTGCGTTCAGATCGTTGGTTGAAGACGACAAGAATTATCGAGGAAGTTAAATTTGAATTACACCACTGTTCATCACATTTCGACTAACGATTTGGGGATGAGAAAGATCTGCTCAAAAATGGTTCCAAAAAACCTTTCCCAGGAACAAAAGAACATTAGGAGAGAAAGGTGTCTTAACTTTTTTGGAATCGATTGAAAATGATCCCCATTTTATAGAACGATTCATTACTGATGATGTGACGTGGTTGTTTGAGTAAGACCCGGAAACCAAGCGCTAAGGCATGGAATGGCACACTTCAAGCTCTTCGCCCACGACCCAAAAAATCAAGAATGAGCGAGTCGAAGGTCAAATACATGCTGATTTGCTTATTTGATAGCCGGGGAATTGTCCACAAAGAGTTTATGCGTTCATGCCAAACAGTAAATTAACACTTACAGAGAGGTTCTTAGTAAAAACATTCCTGTGGCTCCTCAGCCTTCTCATTCGCCTGATTTGAGTCCTTGTAACTTTTTTCTCTTCCCGAGATTGAAAAATTATCTCAAGGGACGTCATTTTTGGACCATAGAAAACATTCAAACGGCTGTAACCGACCAGTTGAAGGCTATTCCAGTATACGAGTATGAGTTCCAGCAACGTGTGGCTTACCAAGGAGGTTATTTTGAAGGAGATAATACTGAATTGTAATTCAAAATATGATATGGGTTGCATGTGTTCTTGCTAAAATACAAGAATTTTGGGTTATTATCACTGTTATAATAATTATTATTATTATCAATTCATATAAATCATTTGATGTATCCAAAAAATCTCAAAATACTTCCGCGTATTTTATCTTGTCATTGAATATGTCTCTAATTACCCTCACAAAAAGTATTATGATATCTAATGTGCCTTGAATAATGCTAATATTGCAAATAAACAAACAGTCTTGGAGGAATTTATGAAAAATAGTGAAAGTTTCGTATTGCCCGTATCTGATATATCTGCTCAGTAAATAATCTGTTTGCACAACAATAGTTTAGCAACTGAGCCGTGTCGAGCGGATTTCGGTGTTTTTTTCATCTTCTGCACCAGCAGACAATGCCCACAATGACCTTTTAAACAAATTTAATTATCGTCCATTAATTATTATCAATAAAGTATCATCACTTAAGAGGCGATACTTTCTAAACGAAGTCGCTAAACAGTTAAAACGGGGAAGAGAACAGTTAACCGGACACCCCTTTTTGTCTGGATCTTCGTACGTTATTTCATTTCTCAATTTGTTGGCTAGGCACATGCATAATATCCTTTTAATAACTGCATCTGCATGCAGACCAGAATATATGAAACAGGTCGTTATACTACAAAAAAATAGAAATACAAAAAGTAATTGCTTGTACTCTCATAGAAGATATTATTGCTATTATTATTTGCAGTGTATCTGCGTCGTTTATGATGCGTTTACTTAATTGTTCGTAATAACTTTCTTAGTTATGTGTTCATACGGCAGTTTCACATTTCTTATTATGTAGACACTAGTAGGTATATCCGTTATACACAGTGTTTGCAAATCTCACCGGAAACCTTTAACTGTGCAGGTTAAATGTGACAAATAAATACGGTTTGTAGTAAATAAATTTACACAGAAAGAAATATCTGTAAAAATACACAACGTAGCTTTGATTACGACGGACCTTCGCTTGGTTATGTAAAATGTAAAAATCAGGGTATAATTACAATATTAAGTATGAGATTCCTGAATTACTCAACTTGGAACGTACAGTACGAGGTGTGGCTATTAAATAACCGAATTGGTGTCATAACATTTTTTATTCGTTACTAATTACAGTAGTAATTTTTTCGCCTTCAATGTACTCCCCTTGGCGATGTCTACATCGCTCCATAAGACTTTTCCATTGTTGAAAGCAGTGCTGGAAGTCCGCTTCTGTCAGCTGGTTCAGAACCTCCGTCGCTTTTGCTTTAACCACTTCCACACCTTCGAATCTTGTCCCTTTCAGTGTCACCGTGTCTAACAAGCCTGGATCAGTATCAATATTGTTTAGAATGTCAGCGCAAATGTTCATTCTTCATTGCTTTTATTCCAGGAGTGAGGAGTTTTGGCACCATTTTTGCGCAAACTTTGCACATGTCGAACGATTCATGGAAAATCTGGCGAACACATTCTTTGTCGATTCCTGTTATTTCAGCAAGCCCTCGGATGCTTAGACGACGATCTTCGCGGATTAATTTACCAATTTCTTCAATGTTTTCGTCCGTTTTTGACGTTGAGGGCCGTCCGGGGCGCGGATTGTCTTCGGTCGTTTCACGTCCCTCTTTAAACCATTCAAAAACATATGTGTGGGATAAACATTAATTCCCGTACACTTCTTTTAACATTGTATAAGCTTCTGTAAAAGGTTTCCCCTGTTTAACAAGAAACTTGAGATTAACCCGTTGCTCCATCTGAACACTTAACATTTTTTCGACGCGTCATTGGTGCGTAGACTAATTCAAACGACTGCTACAGTCAAACGGAGAGACTCACTGGCTTGTCCAGCGAGCTCAGGGTGTTCTATTCACACAGTTCCGTTCAAACTTGTCGCGACACGCTCGCAGCGCGCTGGTAGCAGCATCAGTTCGGTTATTTAATATTCGTATACATATTTAATAGTAATATTCAGTTATTTAATAATTAATATTTCGTATATTTTTTGTAAGCTGGAACGACGTGTTCCACTTAATTTTACATAACTAAACATAGATGTGTTGAGATCAACGTTATGTTATGTATTTTTACAGATATTTCTTTCTGTGTAGGTCAAATACTTTAGTTTTTGAGTTCTAACCACCAAAGTTAACCTAAAAACATGTTTCTTTAATAATGACGGCTTTGATGATTCTAATAAAATTTCGCTTGTATATTCAATTTTTTTTGTATTTCACAAAATCTCGGCTATATTAATGTATAGAGCGATCATTTTTCTGGGTCAAGCTGCCATTACGCATAGAACATTTACACGGGATGATTTTGTTAATGAAAGTGAGTTTGTTCTCCACAAGCAAAATAAAATCACTTTTAATATAAATATCATATAATAGAATTCCCTTCATAAAGAAATAAAGACATCTAAAAAAACGTCATCCAATCTGGCTATGGACGAGAGAGATAGAAATAGCGGCCATTGTCGAAGCTTTTTGGTTATGTCAAACTTTTGACTGTTACAATAATTGTAAAATAAATAATGGCTGTCATATAACTGCAACAGCTTTGACAATTAAATAAGATTATGAATTTAAGATAATAGAAGAGAAATACGTCTTTTTTTACTAGGCCAACTTTGATGACGTTTGAAAGGTCTTATATGTTTATTCAGAGAGCCAAGGGTGTCTCATTTATTACGGTCTTAGGTACTCGTAATAAATAAAATAATATGTCTGTAATTATCTCGTTTTTTTTTATTTCTCTGCCGAACCGTCATTTGGACAAAAAAAAATAAGAGGAATGAAAATTATCTCGCTCAGCCGCGCAGCTTTTGAAACTGGACGAAAAATACGAAAATTCCTGCCCTTAAAAACGCATTTGCATTTCATCGCGTTGAATTTGTTTTTACATAGCGGCCCAAACGGATCGACGATCCTACTTAAGAAGGGGTCGTCTAAACTCCCGTTCGCAGTCTACCGGCAAACTTCTGATGGTTCCGGTCCGATTTCTGATTTTTTCTCGACGTTTTGACGGCTCGCCCGACTTTCTAGCTTTAACAGTATCGAAAATATGGCGTCGCGGTTTCGGAAATGTCACATTAACACACCTGTGCAAATGGGGTGGCTGCCAAAAGTTGCGGGGGGTGAAGTGCAACAACCCGTTCTCTAATTACTTCTTGGATCATTTCCTTCGGTGCCTCATTTGATAAATAATATCATTTGTCTTATATAATATGAGATGGTGAAGACAAATTTTAGAAATATCATAACATAGTATAAAACAAAGTCTCTTCCCGCTGTCTGTCCCTATCTATCTACTACCTATGTATGCTTAGATCTTTAAAACTACGCAACGGATTTTGATGCGGTTTTTTTTAATAGATAGAGTGATTCAAGAGGAAGGTTTATATGTATAATACATACATAATATAGTAGAGAAACACTGATAATTTTAGAGGTTTCTAATGTGATGTCGTAAACCGGGCGAAGTCGGGGCGGGTCGCTAGTTATTGATAAAACATTTCATTTATTACGGGTACTTGTTGCTAGAATAAATGGGACACTCTTAACACTTTGGTTAAACAAATACAGGACCCTTAGTTCCCGACACATCGGATTCTATTCCTTTATGAGAACAGAAATCATGCGGTCGAATAATGTATTAACTATATTCATTACTTTTAATTATTAGTACTTATGAATGAAAAAGTAACCCGCAGTGAATGATACGAAGATTTTTTGAAATAATCTCATCATTACCAGTATCATAATCGTAAAGGAATAATTACACAAATTTGAAAAGGCGTAAAGTAGTTTGAAAATTGCTGTGTGTTGAAGAAAGAAACAAATGAAAGTGTAAATCACTGCAAAATGATTTATCAGTGAAACATGTAAAATTTGAGCTCGGCCAACCAGACTTTGGCTGTTACAAATAATATAGATTATGGATCCGTGACTACATGTATACATAATAATTGTTTCACAATTTCGAAAAGTAACGATATATAATATTCAGTAAGATGATCACAGCTGTGCTCCGTACATTCTACACAGTTTGCAAAACATTGCGCGCTTGCTCAAAAGATAATTACAGTAGTTTCATTCCTAAAGCTCTAGCAAATTAGCAGCATTGGCATTAATTTTATCAAAACATCCAGTCAACACCGTTTGAGGGTATGAGCGAATATGGCTGACGAGGATAGAAATATCTTCTAATGGCTGATCGTTAACCTTTAGATTATGAAGACAAGATACAAAAAACATAACATTCGACAAAATTGTGATTTATAGAAACTGTAATTAGGTCTTTCTTTGTTTTACTCCGTTATTGTATTTTCAGTATAAATTTAATGTTCATGTAGGTATGAGAAATTGTTAGAAATTTTTAGAAGTTTTTGATGTAGAGTAATTCAATTATTACACTTTTCAGCTGATTCTCTATTGATCTTTTCAGAGTTAACCTAAGAAAATATGCAAAATAGACGTAGGTAACATTTTTTAGTTTGGTATTTCGGAAAAATCCAATAGCAAATAACTTTTAATGCTTTTCTGATAGGGACAAGTTTAAAAACTTGTTAGGAAATTATTGAAGCTCTAAGCATAACACTCATTTGATTTTAGACCGTTAATTAGTTAAAAATATATAAATTGATAAACCACCTAATTTAATACAAACTATATTTTAGAAAAAAAACAAGTAAAACAAAATACGCATATTCTCATTGTATAATGTAAATCTACGAGTGCAACATAGACTTCAGCACACATAACAGATAACATAATTCTGAAAAATTAGAGAATATTCAATAAACTGAATTGACACGACCTTATCACGTAATACCTTCGTTTATTCGATGTCAGAAAACTATTATGTACAATTAACCGGTGATTAGAAATACACATCACATTATCCGTCAAAATATTCTAGTTATTTATCAGAAAAAATTTATTATTTAGATTGAAAATATAATAAAAAAAATGTCTCAACTCTGGCAACTGACCGAGAGGATGGACATTCGACATTTCCTAATATGCAAGATATATGTAAAACTTTTGATAAGATGACTGTCATATGTGATAAGAATAAACAATGGCTGTAAAATGATGTAACCATATGACTAATACTCCTATTATTGCTGGTTCCCGTAGGTAGAGGTGTCAGGAAAACGTGAGACAGCAAATGACTACTACCTTTTTATAACGTAACAGTGCCTATGTGTGACTGGAAGATCGATTCTCGGGCACCAAGGTCAAGTGTTACGAGAAGTCTGACCAATATGTATGCACCGAGGTGATTTCGCCAATCTCCATACACCTTCTAGCAATATGAGTATTAGATATATTCGCCGGATGCGACAGTCTTGACAAGTAAATAGGTTATAAATTGGACTTAATTTTAGATATCACGTCGTTTTTTTTATCGATCAACTTTGAAAACAACGTATTCTCTGTGAAAATCGATCCAGTTTATTTTTAACTCGTTGTAATAATTCCAAACAGAATTAGTTTCTTCATATCATATATGACTAGAATTTGACAAACAGAATTTGACATGAATTTGATGATTGACATATATGACTAGAATTTGACATTTTGAAAAAAATGAATACTGCATGACACCAGATTTGCGTTCCAACAATTTTTTTTTACCGAAATATATCAGCTTTATGGGATCGTTCTTTTTCTAGGTCTTTTAACTTCAAGTGTATTTTTGAAATACCATATTATGATCCATTATGTTTATATGTACTACATCCTCATGTATCAAAATATTTATCAGTATGTGGTCCTGATTTTTCAATGAAGTAGTTAAATATGATAGATAATCCATAAAAACGTCCGTACACCTAAAACCCTATATTTTCACGATTTGGTACCCAAAATCAAAGAAAATACAAAATGTGGGTAAAAATGTAATTATGGGCGCGTGAAAATCTGTGTATATTAAAGGACAGCGGTTTGATTTATGTTCTTTTCATTACTTCCTTGAAGAAGATGGTTTTCCGTTAAATATTGAATCACACAATGTAAGTATGAATCACATATAAGTATTTGGGCCATAACTTTTTAAGGAATGAAAATGATCAAAACATGGTAGATATCTATTTGGAATATAAACTCCAAAATAGAAGCCCTTTTTGCAAATTATAATACTTACAATGCAAATTATATTTACATTTAGCCTTTTGCGAATAAAACGGGGTAGTTCAAGATAAAATAGTCACCATTACGTACACTGTTCATTTCATTTTGTCTCACTTTTAAATGGTTGTAGAAATATTATTTTTCAAGCTAGAAAATTCAGCAAAAAAATCTACTTATATAGATTTTTACAAATTAGAAGTTGTCAAATGTCAAAGTTATTGACATGACCTAATTGTTTTCCAATGGAACACCCTGTATATTTTTAGGTAGTTGATTTTTGTTGTTGAATTTCCTAGCTCAGAAAGTAACATTTCTATAGCTACTTAAAAGTGGCACAAAATAAAATAGACACGGTGTACAGGGTTAGTTTCCATAATTTGACAAGTTTATTTCGAAAAGTTTCTCAGACATAAGTTGTAGATTTTTGCATACATTGTTATTACATGATATGAGAGAAAACAATTGAACATCAAAAACCATAAAACTGAACGCAAGTTGTATTTAATTAAATAGAACACCCTATATATTGCTGCATATTTTGATTCCTCGCATATTTCTGTATTCAAAAATATATAACATGTCTACGTTTGCTTCAACAAGTCGCGACATATTTCATTTAAAAATAAATAAAAAAAACGTCAAACTTTTCATATTCGCTAAACATTATTCTTATTTAAAACAATTAGTAATATATATATAAAAATTAATGAAATATAGCTCAATATTTTTTAAATGACATTTCTGCTAACTCTTCTTGTTTTTTTGTCGGAATCATAATATGCAATACTATACAGGGTCTTTCATTAAAAAAAACACAACTTGGGTTCAGTTTTATGGCTTGCGATGTTCAATTGTTTTTTCTCATAGTCATAACATAGTATAAAATAAAGTCGCTTCCCGCTGTTTGTCTGTCCCTATGTATGCTTAGATCTTTAAAACTACGCAACGGATTTTGATGCGGTTTTTTTTTTAATAGATAGAGTGATTCAAGAGGAAGGTTTATATGTATAATACATGAATAATATAGTAGATAAACACTGATAATTTTAGAGGTTTCTAAATAAACACATTTTTTTGCGCTTACATTGCAAACGCTGCCTGAACCCTACGAGATAGATCAAAATAATATACACTCGAACCCCTCTTATTTCACCTTCGCTTAATTCACATCCTCTGTTATTTCACCACGTTTCCCCCTATTAGGTCGCGAAACCGTCCCGGTTAAGTCGCCGCCTGGAAAAGTTTTAGAACTACGTTTGGAAATTGGAATCTCGCATGAATATGTACAATTTTTATTGAAAAAAATGATTGTGTAATACATTTATTGATTTAAAATAGGTTAGGTGGCTTTTAAAAATATTTAATCTTTAAAATATTCATTCAAGTGGAAAATTGAACTTTGTCGCGCACGACTGGGCATACTTACATTGATTTTTCGTTCAGATGGCTCATTTTTCGTTATAACAAGTGCTGTGGTATATCTCTAAATATTTCTTTTTGCAGTTAAAACACAAAAAAGTTGAGGTTATGATCGCGACTTAAGAGAGGCAAAATTTCGCGACTTAAGCGAGGTAATGATGCACGGATTTGGCGACTTAAGAGGGGTTCGAGTGTACTAAAGTATTGTACACCTTAAAAGGTCTACAAAAAAGTCCGCGTGCACCCGTGCGAAGCCGGGGCGGGTCGCTAGTCTATTATAAAAACTTATGCAAAAATCTATAACTTTTGTCTGAGAAACCATTTTCTAATTTAAATAATAAACTCGCAATGACTTGTCAAATTGTGGAAACTAACCCTGTACATTCTTGTCCTAATTCAGTTAAATAAAAAAAATGTTTGAATCATAGTGGGCTAGCGCAAGCCTTTTCATAAATTATGAAAACTCGATTTAATTATGTATGGGCATCTGGCTAGGCGCAGCAAGACGCGGTACACTAATCTACATCTCGGACGAGAATTTCTGAAATGACATAACAGTCTTATAACATCGAGGCTCGTTTTCACCTGTGCTAAACGAGCTGGCGTCCAAAATCCATTCTCAATTATATAACGAGAACCGGTATTGCAGAGATTGAGGAAAGCGAATATCCTATTTTAAGTGGTACAGTCGTCCCGGTTTTGAATAATATTTTATTTACATAAAATTTTCCCGATTTTAATAAAAATCTCGTTAAAATTTCGTCGTTCTTATTAAGGACGGACGTATCGATTGACACCGATTTCGAAGATCAAAGTTGATGGAAAAAAATAAAGATGTCCATATACAGGGTTAGAAATTCTACATCTTGATACGACAGAGCGTTTCTAAGCACACTCTCCGCCCCTAAATTCTTTTGTTTAGCTGTCCATGTTGTATCGTTTGACAGATCAAACTGTGTAATTAACTACAACCGTCACTAGCAGTTCAGGGCGTGGTCTATTCCCTTCCACTCCGAGTCTTTCAGTTGTTAATCTACTATCACAAGGTGAACGTTTTTTTAATTAATTTTAATTTTGTAAAAAAAGTAGTGTCAAGATTTTTTTTCAATAAAATTATTTTCAATAGAAATATTTCTTGTTATCATATCAGTTTTTTACATAACAAGTGCGATAAATAACAAAACAGTAAACAGATGTATAAAAGCCTTTGACACAAGAAATAGTCTTGAAAAAGCTAAATAAGATGGTCATCACCATTAATTACACACACTAGTCTTTATTTACAAGATTAATAAAATTAATTATTTTATTAATCCATAACAGAATTAATAAGACGAATAATTAATTATTTTGAAAGAATAGAATAAAAAAGAAAGTGGTGTGGAGGAATTTCAAAAATACAGACAAAAAGAAAAAGAGAAAAATCGACCTGTCTCAGCATTTTTTCTGAATAATGAGCTGAATTGAACACGATATGAATTTTATTCCAGGCTGTTGCCCCTCACTATATATTAAATAGTTGTATGTAATTTTGTCCTTCAATTCAAATGTAGAAAGTGCAATGTCAAGGATTTTATTACCAATCCACGGTTGTCAAGTACTATACTACTTATTAAATAACGTATAGGTAGCGCTTTTCTTTTAAACTTTCATATAGATAACTAATGTAATACATAGTTAATTTAACTGATAAGTTTCCATCGTAAAATATTAGATCTTTAAAACTACGCAACGGATTTTGATGCGTTTTTTTTAATAGATAGAGTGATTCAAGAGGAAGGTTTATATGTATAATACATGCATAGTATAGTAGAGAAACACTGATAATTTTAGAGGTTTCTAATGTGATGTCGTAAACCGTGCTAAGCCGGGGCGGGTCGCTAGTTAATAATATAGAAGACCAGTTATATTAATCTATTTGCTAATCCATTGGTTCATAGCCTAATAAAGAACTAGTCATGAGTCACTTTATGAGAGATCGTTGGAGACTTATCCATTTCCGTTCTTTGTTCTTCTTATTTTATTGTCTTCTTTATTACTTTATGGACTTGTTTTCTCTTCGTTTCGTTTGTTCATCAAGAGCAGTGTTTTCTTACGTTGCAGATTGAATTTACATTATGCTGCAAAACAGCGTTGATAACTATTAAAAAAGGCAAAACCTTAGATTATGGAAATTTTAGATTGAAAAAAACTAAAAATGATTTGTTATCATTATATTAAATTATTTAAAACCATTAAATTAGTGTATCTTGTAGGTATCATCAAAATAAAATTAGATATAGAAATTAGTGGCTCCTCGTGCAATTTTGGACTAGGCGTAGGGTTGCCAACATTTTTTGAGAAAAATAACGTAATAAAAATGTTGAATAACACTTTTTGGTTACCTTTGAAAGTTTCATAGCCAGTTTTACAATCTAAGTTTAGATTTAAATAAATAAATAATTCATTTTCTATTAAATGTATGCAGACTTTGTTTCTCTCTTCTCGCTACTTTACATTCGTCACTGAAAAAACTCTTTCAGTGAAAGCTGAGGTTGCGTCAACAGAGAACAAATAAGAAATATTTTTTTATATACGCATATCAATGTTTTATTTTGCGCATCACAGTAAGACAGTATTTTCGCATACTTTATTTATATGCAAAAGTAGAAAGTATACCAAAAATAGGGTAAGATACGTTATTATAAAGTATTGTTGGCAACCCTAACTAGATGTTTAATTCTCTGTTCAAGTGCAAAAATAGCTTAATACTTAAGTATTCGACGAGGATAATTCTGAATTCAAAAAACAATGCGGAAAAAAATTCAGTAATTATTCAGTTCAAAACTCACCTATTTGTTTCAAGTTATTTGTGCAAAAACCCACTGTCCCGTTATTAATTTAAATTTCAGTTTAAGAAATGAACCCAATTGTTCTAATAGCAACCCATTCATTTTGATTTATAAAATTCATCTTTTGAACCAGTGGACGGGGAGCACCAGTGAAAATTATGTACTACAAAATTACAAAATGAAACATTTTGACGCACAAATTGTGTTTGAATATAGGACACACCATTAATCCTTATCACTAAAGTTCGTGTGAGCGCGGAGTGTAACAGAACCGTAGGCAGTTAACGAATGAAAATATTAATATGTTTACGTAAATTATGTAGTAACATAATACTATTTTCACCAAATAGTACGGTTATGTTAAGGATATAATACCTATATAAATTAAGATAACACGTAACAATGGCAACACTTACCCGACAAACGTCAGTGTTGAGACAACAATGTACGCGGCTGCATCAGTTAGCATCACAAGAACTTTATCTGTAGCATCTTGATCGGGACATATATAATTAAAACAGTCATTAACAAAATTTACGATCGTTTCGTGATTAGTTGTATCCAGAACCTTAGAAGCTAGTAGGTGGCTGTCACTAGCAGTGTCACTTTTTAACGCACCAATTAAAAAATTAGTACTGAACGGCTGCAAGCATCGGTAGCTTCGTCTATAATAAAATACACGAAATTGTCCGCAATGTCTTCGCGTATTGACATCACTACATTATTGTAAACCTGATTGACATATGCAAGTCTTAACGTACTTTCATGAGGAATTTTTCGGTCCATATTTTTTTCTAAAAACGTACGTACCTAACTTGGGGTTCTCTAGTTTGTTTAATGGAATGTTGCTTGCAACAAAGGCTTCTGTAAGTTCATAGAAAAATACGGAGTCGTCGGCGCTGGACGAGGCATGGCTTTTCAGATGTCTTGTTACTTTAGTTTTATCTGAAGAATTTATAATGCGTTCACACACAGTACAAAAAGGTCATTTCCTTGAATACATATGTCCCTAAAACCCCCAGGATCATTGCCAAACCACGTTTGAAATACTTCCCGTCTATTTCTTTTCACCTTTGGCATGGTACCTCACTTTCATTCACTTCTCCCCTCAACAAATAATTAATAATATTTATAAAGTTATTTAAACACACGGCGAATACGTAAAAACGAAACGTATCAACGCGATGCAATACTGGCGACTGTCTGTTACAGCGTGCCATAAATAACTAAAATTGCTAGCGCAGTTTTCGTAATGCAAGTCAGCTGTGAGCTGTGAAGGCCAACGAGTCAAGGGCAGGACATGCACAGTGTCGGCCCTGCGACATTCGCGCTTAGTAATAAGTAATAATATTTAATAATGTACTATGATGCAACATAGTTTCTGTGAACATATTAACATATAACTGACTACGCTCCTGTTACACTCCGCGTCGCACGAACTCTACTTATCAAAAATGCTAACGCCTCGGGCGGGATCGAACCCGCGCACATTTAGCCCGCCGAGTGAACGCCATCTCTCACGGTGCTTTATCCGCCGAGCTATCGCCGCGGCTTTCCAATCAAGTCATTATATATTTTCAATAGCCTCACTTCCTTGGTATAAAATAATCCCATCACAAAAAAACTAACGGCAATTATCACGCTTTACGTTTGTCTATTGATACGTTAGTAACACCAGTAAAAGTTGATTACCTAAATAATTACCAGGTGAAATTCGACGATTAACGGTTTTTTTTTTGTTTGCTTATGAGCTCTCGATTGTATGATTTCACCTCAAAGTACCGTAAAAAAAAAAACAAAACAACATTGACCAGGTAGTAATTCCTCGATACGAACGAACGTCCTTGCCAAGAACTCAAGAACCATTATGTAAACGTTTTTCTTGCTATTAATAAAAAATCTCTCTCAAACGATTGCGGCATGCCTATACAAAGCAATACGTTTTTCAGTTACATAACAAATAGCAACGAACGTGCAACCTGAACTATTATAGTTTGGTGTGTACTAAAAATGTTCGCGTGCGCAGTTGAAATTGCATATGCAGCGATATAAATTACTCATAGGGAAAATAAAATAATAATTATAACTATATTTTTGGGTCAGCGATATCAGTAAACGTAATTATTTGCTAAATGTGACAACAAAGTTATTCGAAAGTTTTTTTACATTCGTTGAAAATAATGCCGTCCTTCAAACAATTGACTAATGCCAACGAATGTGGGACACGACAGGATTTATAATAATAAGATAAATTGTACAAAAGAAACATAATTATTGGTTTTAATTCGTTCATTACTTATACAGACAGATCCAGATTGATTGAGGGTGACGTCACAAGAGGTGGTCATTGAAATTATCAAAATTGATTTTTAATTCATCACAATTACTTTCAATTGAATTTCCAGATACTGTCATTCGTCAGTGTAATGTCAGTATCTGTAGCATCGCCCATTGGCTTTGTATGGCCTTGAACATCATTGATACCAACTGTCTAAATCGATTTAGTTCGGTGCGGTAGTACCATCAAATATTATGGTACAGCACGTTCAATAAATCTGGATCTCTGTATAATACATATTTTGTAATAAAGTTTTCAGTTTGCTAAAAGTTCATTTAAGTTTCAAATCACAACTGATTCGGAACGGCTCAAATCAGTTGATAGGCTAATATTTATACCACCAAATATCAAGATATATTTGAGCAGTTAGTTTGTCTGGAACGGAAAAGCCTTACATATAGAGTTACATATAGGTATGCAGTGTTGTAATTTCTACATCTTTAAACGACAAAGCGTTTCTACTGTGAACGATGCCAAACGATTTGGTCGACCAAAAATTTGTGATAAAAAAATTGACATAGTTGGAGAAATGGTAGTAAACCTCACTTCTTCCATAGTCAAGTTTTATCTACCTCTAAAGTTAGTCAAAGGACAAAAAACAAATTTCACCCCACCCATACAAATTAAAAATGGTACATTTCAGATGACACCCCGACCCCGACCGAAGACTGGAATTCTGTGAAAATATGTCCAATAAAACTGACCAACAGCCAGACTATGAAAAATATTTGTTTCAGTGACGAAGTACTTTCTACTTCAATGGAAATGTTAACACTCAAAATGTGAGGTACTGGAGTGACACAAATCCTCACATGTTTCGTGAAAAAGATATACAATTTCCAGCAAAAGTAAATGTCTGGGCTGGTATTCTGGGAAACCACATAGTTGGGTCTGTATTTTTGAATACTAACTTAACCATGAACTATTTGTGTCAAACTTAAACCATATAACCAAATTATTAATTAACTTTAGTACATGTTCCTATTCCTTAGAAATAGGTACACCAAATTAGATGCAACAGTAAGCTGTCAACTGCTTTCGAATATTTGTTTCCTCCCCCCTCACCGCGTATATCCATATGATTCCTCTGACCACTGTTACCTTTCACTGCTGAATTCCTAAATAGTTTCTGTTGCAATCGTTGTGCCGGTAATGTAGTAATCTTCGAGTACAACAAGCTTTAATTACACTTTAATGTGGGTTCTGTTATTCCTTCCTGGTGTTCCGTATCGGTAAATACTGGCGATAGTATTAAAGATACGCAGTAGTATATAAAACCTCGCGCTTTGTAAAATTTGTACTTAATTTAAATAACCTTAACCTGATACCCCGTTTTATGAATGTGTACTGTTTTTTACCATCTAGTGTGTTGAAATAATAAGATCCAAGCATTTAATTTTAGATTTAATTAAGAAAAAAACACCTGTCCTTAAAAGTATAGCGTGTTATGTTTATTAATTGCGTGTATTAAAAACATATATTTATATTTAATTCAGGTGGATAATGACGAGACTATTATTTATAGCTGATTATCACAAAAACAGATTTGTTACGTTTTTTTTTTGTGATTTTCTTTTCCTTCTTGTTATTTGACCATCAAAATAAGATTTTTGTCTTTTTATCTTAAAAACCAACGTCCTAGCTTGTATACAAAAAATACGGTTAGTATGAAACAAACAGTGCCTTGGTGGCCTTTTTCACCAGACCTTTTCAGTCTTTAGCATCATTTTTTTAATAATAATTTCAAAGAATAGTTTCTGGATAGTTTGGATACCTACGCTTATAATAATTTGACTGGTTTTTATCTATTTTATGTATTATTTGCTTATCTTATTAGACTATAGGTATGCATTTTACTGCATACACAATCTAAAGAAGTAATTAGTCACAATTTTTTAACCAATTTGACGCTGAATAAAAGTTGATAAAAATAAAAGGCAAATATTAAGTTATGTCCTTAAATTTGACATTTGACAGTTTGTGAAACTACATTTTTTGGCACTATAGCATAAAACTTTACAAACCACCAAACCAGCTGATTTTGTAGCTCAAAAAATAACATTTCTATAGCCACCTAAAAGTAGGACAAAATAAAATGAACACACTGTGCATAGGGATCTCAAGTGAGAAAGTCGGGATCTCATGGCCGCACCGAAATCTTGTTAATAGAAATTGCGTGTAACTGAAAAAAACATTGCCTTAATGCAGAATATTTGTAATTACACGTGGTTTCCACATTTGAGATTATATTCAGCTCCTACAAGCCCCTGTAATTACCGGTATTTTTTGTATGTGGATTCTAAATGAAAAATAAGCTATTAGAATCTGATATTTAATCATCCCTTTTAACGTTTTCGTTTAATTAAGATTACTCGTTTTATTTAAATCAATGCAATATAAACAACCCTCCATTAGTTCGCTGGTTTAAAGAAAAACTAACTTTAAGTAAAGTCAAAATTGTGAAATAAAACAATATTTTTTATTGTTTATTGCACTGTTGACAAAGTTAAATAAAATCGTATGACTTTTTTTTGATTTTAGAAATATATTCAATGGTACTGGTAACATAATTGTATGGTTGTGGTCAATGGTTGTGGTAACATTTTTGTAAATCCATGCACCCTTCGAAATATAGAAATTCTTCAAAAAATTTTAAATAAAAAAAGTAATCTATGCTGAGGTTGCCACTACATTATCCCTTTGTATTTTGACCTCCTGAATCAATAATATTAATGACCCATCTTACTTATCTTTGATATTGACATTCAAATTATTTTGTATCCTGGTGAAATATTTCCTTAAGCTCCTCATTGAAATCTCCAAGGTTTTCTGGAAACTTAACAAGTGCAGCTTCAAATCCATTAAACAACCTAGCTTTTGGTAGTTGTTTATCATATAGGTAATCTAAAACGATTATGTAGTCTTCATCTTTAGTGTTACATTTAACTACTAGTCTTTCGTGGAAATTATATTTCGAAGCATTTTTCCTATAAAAATTACCTATTACCTTTTCATTACAGGACATACAAGGACTAATGTGTCCAATTTTACTTTCATCGAGACTGATACATTTAATTTAGTTTGAATATATGGTGATGTCCTGATGGATCAGATTAGTTAGTTGGTATGCGGTAAGTTCATTTTCTTTTTTGTACCACTTTCTTTCACTTACCATGCCCGTTTCCATTGTTCATAGCAGTTAAAGTTCGGACAAACGAGGTTTTGATGAGTTTTTTGCAGTGTCTACCCCTATTTTTTACTTCAGATTCCTATTCAGAAGGTCAAAAGAGATAATGTGGATCCAACCTCAGCACATACTACCATTTCGTGGACCTGTGTAATTATTAATGTGTTCTTCGATGAGTAAATATTTGTTAAAACAGTTTTAGGTACTAAATCGACAATTAGTACCTCCAGTACACGTATAGGGCTCCCGAAAATGCTACCATTTTTCAGTTTTTACAGATTTATATATATCATTCGTTAATAGTGAAACATTGATTCACTAGATAATAGCTTTCGGAATACTTTCACATGTTTCATGGTTTTATATTTGATTGTCAATGTCAAATTATAGAATTACCTAATTACGCATAATATTTGTAATGGCTTCTCATGGGAATTATAAAAATGTTTAAAATAATAATGCACAATTACGGAGAAAGCTTTTCTTATTGTATACCTTGGAAGCATAATTATTTAGTATTTTTTCTTGTGTGACAATCTTCATATACATACATATGACGATTTTAATATTACAAATGTTAAAATAAACGTAAATCTTGTATTACATGTATTATTATGTATTATAAATGTTGTATTACGCCTAGACTAATAGTCTAGGCGTTAGATCAATAGTACATTTTAGATTTAGATCATCAGATCATTAATCATATTGATGAGAAATGAAACCAAATTGTCAGTGGCGGCAGGTGGAATTTGAGATTCTCCCATTTTCGTAAGGAACCATGGGACCCACACCATATTTTAGGGGGTAATTACTAAATAAGAAGGCTTTAATAGCAAAAAAACTTCAAATGAAAATCGCGAAAAAAAATTTCAAAAAACGTTTGCCTCACCAGAAGATCTTGAAATAGGCTTAGAAAATAGGAAATATTTTTTTATTACTAAGTTAATATAAAAATTTTCATTTTGCTTAAAGATACAGCTATTGTAAAATCTCAAAAGCGAAATGCTTGGTTGAAATAAAAAATACAAATTGCCATAATTTTTACAGGTCTCGAAATTTTTTATATGCCGAATATTTTGTAGGCCATCTCAAATATAATCTGGTAAGGCAGACGTTTGTCTTTGACGGCAATTTTTGAAAAAGTTTATTGTGAAGTTTTTTTGTTAATACAGCCTTCTACTTAGTTGTAATGAAAACTTCGAAAATACGAGAATATCAAATTCCATCAGCTGTCACCGATATACAGGGTGTCCGCAAATACGTCGACAATATTTAACTGCAGGTTAGAGGACAAATAAATATGATCTTTGGAATAAAATTTAGGTAGTTTTTAATTTTTGAGTTATGCAGTTCCAAAGTAAAATAACCGGCATTACCGTTTTGACGATTTTAATAAACCTTGGCTCGTTTATTAAGCTAGATATTGCTAGCCTTGGATAGCCTATTGTAGCATTGGCTAGCCGATTTTTAGGTGTAAATTCACAAAAGCTCGGTTAAATTAATACACTGGGTGATAATTTTTGTGGCTAGGTTAACTATTTCACAAATATATGTATTTATTATTACTACTTTATAATATATTTCTATATTTTATATTAGTATATTTTTATTATTAGTATATTTAGTACATTTTTTTATCTATCTAGATAATATTTTTTAAAATATTTTCACGTTTCTTCATGGAACTAGAAATAAAGTGGAAACATTTTATTGAATAAAATCTGCTGACCGCTTATAAGGAACCAAATTATTTCAATTATTTGATAAGATAATATTTTTTTTTTTTTAAGTTTTAATATTTAATAAATAAATTAATTTATTTATATTTATAATTTGAAAAAATGTAATTATTAAAATGACTAAAAAAAAATTTATTAAAATCAATTAATAATTATTTTTAAAGTTTTTTTTTATATTTTTAAAAATTAGTTTTATAATTTTTTTAAAAAACTATATAATAAGGTAAAGTTTTGGCTTTTGAAAAGATTTAATTAATTATTAGGTTTTCATATAGAATTTTTAGTAAAATTTAAAGAGAGGATAGTGGAATGGCTAATATTTTTATTTGGGTTAATAAAGTTATATTAAAAAAAATTAATTTTTTTTATTGGTATTTATAAAGAAAATTTGAGAATTGTGACTTTTCTAAAAAAGAATTTAAAAATTTATAAAATTTTTTTACCTATAAAATATAATTTTGAAAATAATTATTTTTTAGCCTAATTAATATTATTACAAAATATAAATAATAAATTGATGTTGAATTATTTTTATAATAATGAATTTATGGTCATATGGACGCACTGTATATATATATATATGTACATACGTATACTTTAGCTATTTAAGCGGATGCCAGGATTTGAGGATCGACCGAGAATTATTTAAATATTACGTAAATATACTAAACCATAAATATCTTATTTCATGGTTTTTCGGTCTTAACGACGCTTACTAATTGACCCGCGTAGACTCCTGGAATATGTTTCTTTGTAATGTGTCATCATTTGCAATAAATCAAAATAAAACGATTTTGTTCTTGACCTACATGTTGACAACGAATCCCTATTAGCTACACGTTTCCCAACAGATAATTAGCAGCATCTGTAATAAAAGTCTAATCAATCGAGACGTATGTATGCCTTCTTCGTTTTCTTTTAGTTTTAATTCGCATCAAGGATGAGAGGTCAAGGGCGATGAAATTATTCTATTTTTAGTCATAAAAAATTGTCATTAAAATCTCATCAAGTGGTCTGAAACCGGTCAAATAAATTAGAAGCTATGAAATCCTAAATCCAGATTAAATTTAAATTGAAAATAGTCCCCGAACCAAGTTGTTAATATGTAATTGATTATCATTATTAATTAATATTATCGATTTTAAAAAAGTTTTGACATCCTTGAACATTTCAACGTCGTTGAATGAGCAAATAATAAAGCACTTAATGTGTTCGTGTTTTACATTATCGCAGTAGAAGTGTTGCGGACAAACACGTATAGCGAGAGGATTTTCCATAAATATCTGTCGAATGTTTAAGAAAAAGTGGTACAATTAAATTACTTACAAAATTACTTCTAAAACAGTGACAAATCCGTTGAACTTGTCGTGAATTCAGCGAATTGTTTGTTTATAATTTTATGGATTTGGTTTTTATCAAGGAGATGGGATTTTGTTGAATATAGAGACGAAAATGATTCGTCATTTTGATTATTTGTGGTTTTTCAGGTAAGGAAATCCCTTTGGTCTTATAACCATTCGGGGTGTTTCATGAACCACTGTCCTTGAATAATAAGGAAGAATTTATAATTCGTATAGCTTAACACATACCGGGAATCGGATTTTCTTCAACGCTGAGAGAACTTCGTGATCGTCCTGTATATCAGCACCTTATAATAACAGTTTATGTTTAAACAATATTTGAAACGCAGTATGGATTTGAATATATACGCTTTTAAGGTTTCAATTCATATCGTCAAATTTGTCATAATATTTTTTTTGTAACGATATTTTTAACACATATAGTCAACTATGATCGTTATTTAAAAAAACACACCAGTTTGTATGTTGTTATAACAAAAACACATACGAAATAAAAATTTTCTAAAAAATATGATACGGACTACATTATTATTTTTTCTGTAAAGCAAGTTTAATGAAATTTAATGAAATCGTAGAAAATTGAATTCTTCGAAATATCATAAATGATTATTTTTAGAAAACCAAACTCTCTTTAAATTTATATCATAAAACTGCTAATCTTTTCCTATTTAATTGCCTGTATATATAAATCCTGTTTGTAAAATACACATCCTCTACACAAATAAATAAAATACAAATTTCACATCCTCTAAAAACTAAAAAGTGCGTTTATATTATTTTTTAATATGCGTCTAAATATTATTATAGTCCAACCAAGAATAAATGAAATTGGCCCCCCGTGTGATAAAACAGGAGATAACAACAATATATTTTTTTCTAAATAAAACATTCCTACTTTACAACTAATTCAACTGTCGTCGGTCTGCAACGCATGGTATGTGATGACTGATGACTCATTACTCATTTAATTATTTATTGATTGGACTATGAGTATCTATAAAAAGGAAATATGAGAGAAATTATTTTTTATTTTTGTATTTGTATGTAAATGGAAAGGGGCATGGCAAATATTTTAATTTATTAAGTCAAGTTAATTAATTATAACGTCATACGACAGGGGATTCACACTAAAAACAGGGAAGTAACTATTTAGAAAAACCCAAAAAGTGACTCCCTCTAGACTTGTGAACATAAACAAATATTTACGTTTTTCACATGCAAATTTTATAGAATACACGCAAATTATACCTAAAAGAGAAATGAACAATATTTTATAAGATTCGTTTTTAAACGTGGGAGAAATCAAATGAACGGTAGTGTAAAAATGTGACCCAAGTTCAACGCTTCATTTATTCGTTTTATTTTGTCTGAAGTCCACGGTCACGTTTTATTTTGTCTGAAGTTCTTCGATATCCTCTTATCTTTTTTCATTTTATACTTTTTATTGGCCATTTTGCGGCAAAGTGCATGGTATTATACCATGTCCTTACGACTGACGAAGGCGAGTTGTTTTGCAAAGTGGCTAAACCTTTGATAACCCATTATGTTCATCATGATTCTTTTAATAAAATCAGCAATGTAGTAATTTTACATTTACATATGTTTTTTTCTATAAATATTATTAAAAGTACCATTTTTTACTTTTATTTTCAGTCAAAAATGTCATTGTATGGCACTTGGTTTTAAAGGATAATAAGTATCTTTACTATCCTTATTAGCTTTATTTTACTTTACTAGTAACTAGTGTTAAAAATAAACCATTTAACTAGCCCGTTTTATAGTTATCAACAAGGCAAAACATTTGATTTATTTAGTTAGTATTATCATTAATATTTAAGGTACAATTTGAACATTTCGACAATTTCGACAACTTGAAATATGAATTTCTTCTGTAGTTCCATTGACCACGGTTTTATTCTCAAATTCTGTACTTGTAGAAGGGATGGAAAGGACAGTACTGGATGACGTCGCAAGGAGGCTGTCGGTCATGTTTTACTTATTTTCCAGAGTCCTCATAGTCTTTGGTCACTGTTGAGGACTTACTTTCCCCGTGTCTTTTAATGGTTGTCAAATTAACACTATTGTCAGGTAGAAAGGTGGCCGAAGACCGACAAAGACAGGGACTTGTGTAAAGCTTTTGATTTGGAAGCTTAAAAAAAATTCTGCCATTCTAATATCGGAAAGTATTTTACGAATTGAGTTAATTCCAACTGGATTTCTAATGCATTTGTCATTTATATATTCAAAGAAAACCACAGTAAAGATTCGTGGCACAAATTTTCTCTGCACAAGCACCAAATATACCGAATATACTAGCTACTTTCATCATGTGGTCCTTTTCGTCTGGTGGATTTATCAGGAACTGCTCGATTGGGTCTCTCTTCAAAATTATAGATTTCTTAGATAGGTATAGCCTTCACGATGATTTACATACCTTAGATCTATTTTCGAAATATGTCTGAAATATATTTTCAGTTTCACTGTAGTTTCCAGAAACTCACTCCTTTGCAGACATTTTTAATAAGCAATTTTGTACTGTTTCTTTGACTTGTTCGGCAACTAATCAACTGTAGCTATACTAGCTGGTTCATTATTTTCGCATTTCAATTGTTTTCTTCTAGATTATCCATTGATAAATAATCTTTGACAGTTTTTTTGATAGCGATTTTTTTTGTAACTAGCAATAAAGCAAAATGGTTGCTGTGTATCTAGCAACAATGAGGAGAAACCAGTAAGTTTTGGATTTTTTTGGTTTACATTTTGAATTTAAATAAGATGGTTCTTTAGTTCTTTTTTTAATAATATTTTTTTGAACAATTTTTTTGTATGATGTACGTATTATAAGTGTAATTTTATTTAAACATAAAATTACTCTTAACACTAACACAATAAATATATAACTGATAATTTAAATCAGTCACTTTTTTTTCAAAATAGTTTCCAATTTTTCGTCTTTCCGGTGACTGCTTATTGTACATACATATAACGGCTATAGTAATGTTTGTAACATATTTAATCAGTCTTGTGGTATTTACTTAGTCTAAATGTCAAACGAAAAACACATAAAGATTGACGCATCGGTGTCAATCGGATCGGATTGAAATGTTATTATTAGCTGACGTGAATTAATTCTACATAATAGGATATTACCCGTTAAAAAAGATCTATATAACACATAACCAACAAGTGGAATATGTTTTATATAAAGTTGTATGCACCTTATAAGCGGTGTGTGCTCTTCAACTTTGCAAATGAACACAAGGTCAGTGCAGTAATTTTCTGTTAATTGCTATGAATTGTTTAGTAAATTATCTTTGCTAGAGCGCAAAAGTGGTGCACTTTTTCATACTTATGATAAATATTAACAACAATCAGAACACGCGTTTTTTAATCAATACTACATTTGGCTAGTTTTTTGGTTAGTTGGATTAGGTCAGAACATTTTCGAGCCATGATAAAGCTCCGAAACGTTGGGAAAAATCGAATAGTTTGTTATTTATTCCCGGACCTAATCCAACTAACCAAAAAACTAACAGAGAAGAAGGTCGCCAAATTCCCCACAGATATGGAAAATTTAACTACACTTGGCTACGGAACTGTTAATATGATTTTAGGCGTGATGTTATTTTTTACTAATTATAATTAACCAACTAAGTACTTGCCACGATCTGCTTGTATACACGGAGGCAATAATGGATTGAATTGAATTTAATTCATTGCTGTTGGATACTGTGTTTTCATTACACAAACATTAAAAACAGGCACTTTACAAGAGCCAGATAGTCGAGGAAAAATTAACACAAAAATAGGCCAAAGTTCCAAAAACCTGCACAGTAGGATGGATTGAGATGCGGTTTTTTGCATTCGATTCCTTGATGCATTTATTCCATTTGTCCGCTATTTAAATCTTGTACAACTCGGAAACTGCATTTCTGCATCGAAATAATGCATTTTTTATGTGCAATTTTTGAGCCAAAAAAAAATTCATTATTCGGTCATTCATTGTGGAAATCGATCCAAACTTGTTACTTGGGGGGTTTCGGGGTCGCTGATCACGAATATGATGTCAGAAAAACCATATAATGTACCTGGGGACCAGGAAGTCCTGGATGTGAGGGTCATCCACAAGTTTTCTTCGAAATTTCCTTGGAAATTGAACCAAAATGTTTTCTCGGGGGTTTTCGAGGTCGCCGAACACGATTTTGATGGGAAAAAAATTGAAAAAAAAAAGATTTTGAGATTTTGAAAAAAATATCCAATATACCTGGAGGCCAGGGTAGCCTGGTTGTCCATCCTGGTTGGAGTTTTTAATGTAAATGCAATGAATTAGGTTACTCGGGAGTTTTTGGGGTCGCTGATCACGAATATGATGTCGAGAAATTCATACTTGTACCTGGGGACCAGGAAATCATAATTTCATTTAAAACTAACCCACCTGTCCAGAAGATTGCCTAGACAACAGGTCATCCTGACATCCAGGTATATTGTGGATATCTTACAATATCCGAATCGTGTTCAGCGACCTCAAAAACCCCCAAGTAAACATTTTGGTTAAATTTCCAAGCAAATTTCGAGAAAACTTCGTTGATGACCCTCACAACCAGTACCTGATCCACAGGTACATCATATGGATTTTTCGACATCATATTCGTGATCAGCGACCCAAAAAACCCCCCGAGTAACCAAATTCATTGCGTTTATATGAATACTCGCGTAAATGTCCAGGAGATGACCTAGACAACCAGTCCACCCTGGCCTCTAGGTGTATTGGGGATTTTTTTAATATCAGAATCGTGTGTAATCGCGACCTCGAAAACTCCCGAGTAATCATTTTAGTTTAATTTTAAAGCAAATTTTCGCTAAAACCTCGTGGATGATCCTCACAACCATTTCTTGGTCCCCAGGTACACGTATGAATTTCTCGACATCATATTCGTGATCAGCGACCCCAAAAACCCCCCGAGTAACCAAATTCATTGCATTTACATTAAAAACTTGCGTAAATCTCCAGGAGACGACCTGGGCAACCAGGCTACCCTTGCCTCCAGGTATATTGGAGAATTTTTTCAACATCAGAATCGTGTTCAGCGACCTCGAAAACCCCCGAGAAAACATTTTGGTTCATTTTTCAAGGAAATTTCGAGGAAAACTTGTGGATGACCCTAACAACCAGTTACCTGATCCACAGGTACATCATATGGATTTTTCTGACATCATATTCGTGATCCGCTATCCCGAAAATCCACGAGGAACAAGCTTGGATCGATTTCCACAATGAATTACCGAATAATGAATTTTTTCTCTCTCAAAAATTGCTCATGAAAAAATGCATTATTTCGATGCAGAAATGCAGTTTCCGAGTTATACAAGATGTAAATACCGGACAAATGGAGTAAATGCATCAAGGAATCGAATGCAAAAAACCGCATCTCAATCCATCTTACTGCACAAATTTTGGACCTAAAATGTTATATTTCCTCGACTAGTAGTTCAATTCAATCTAACTCAATATTATGTCCATGTTGTAAAAATAGGTCTTTCAAATTAGTTTTGTTTCAAACATGAAACTCTTACAGACACTGCAATAGAAAAGCGATTATTTTATGTTTTTTTTTGTGCATAATAACAAGCCATCCAAAAAAAAAACGGCATTAAAGTTGGCCGAGCAAAAAACTTTTACCGGGTAAAAGTGCATCTCAAAAAGAAATTGTAGAGTCGAAAAAATAAGACAGTATTAAAAAAAATAGGATCGCCCATATTTACCCATACTTGAGCTTTTATTTTAACTGAGCCAATAACGTGCTGCAGTATGCACGGTGTTCCTTTAATTTCTTCAATTGTATTGACAATGCGTTGCTGAAGATCTTCCATATCTCCAACGGGAGTTTTAAAATTGAATTTTTCAAAAAAGCCAGACGAAAAATTCACATTGGATCAAATCGCAAGACCTAGAAGGTATTATGGTCTTATATAATTAATTTTTTTCATAGTAGTATGCGCACGGGCTCTATCTTGTTGAATACAACCTTGCAATTCGACGTCATGCAACATTTGTACAAAATGTGTTAAGTTTTCTAAAGGGTATGTATCCCCCTGCATTCAGTGTTCCATCCTCCTTCTGCTCACAGTGCCCATCAGTATGAAAAACTTCTTCGAAGACAGGATGGTTATTGTTAAAATAGTCTGTATTAGTAATCTTGTACTGAAGAAGTTCGTCCGCTCTGAGAATTTCATATGTGGATTGCAGACGATATGGATGTAACTCCAAATCATTTTTCAAAATTCACGTTGGTCACAGATTCACTTGTTGGCTCAGATCACTTGCCTAACCATTTCAACTCTTTCTTCTGTTCCTACTCTGTTTTAATGACCGGCTAAATGGTCGAAATGAATAACTGCGCCTGGAAAAACTTCCTCATAGGCAGCACTCATCGAATATATCCGATTTCCATTCATTCTACTGCCATTTCAAAAATAAATTTCAAACACGCCTCTGTCCTTCATTAAAAATGAATTCCATTATTTATTTTACAGTTCTGACAGCCACTTCAAAAGTTTCGAACAACGTTTCGCTTCGATCTTCGACATTTCCATCCGACCGTTATTTCCATCTCTATTGTTCATAGCTAGATTTGATGACTTTTTTTTTAACAAATAAACTGTTGTTTTAAAATGTGTTTTTTCCTTTTTTGTTTTGAGCGTTTTAAGGGTTTAACCTTTCGACCTTTTATATCTGAAACATGTGGCAACATTTGACGGAGAAGTAATAACTTCTTAGACAGCAGTTTTTCGGTTTCTGGATATTGGATTGCGTACAATGCAACGTACGTATTAAATTACACATTACCTTAAACATCCACTGTATTCTAACAGTACCTACATATTTCTTTTCGAAGAAGAGAATCGTATAAGTGCATAATTCAATGTAAACAGCGCATTGCTTAATTGCAAATATTTATTTATTAGGAATTGCTTGTGTGCAAAACGAATAAATATCGAATTGATGAAGAATACACGATACACGTCAAAGTTCGCAATTATTTTATTGCGAAGCTAGCGTCTGTATTCCAACTGTTAGCCTAGAAACTACCTCAAGCGATGATTTTTTAAGTGGCATTATGAAACGAAATAATCTTTAATTAGTCGAGTCTGGACTGTGTAATCGTCTGAACGTTTTTACAACATTGTAACTCATTTGTCGGCATGTTGCCTAAAAAATCATAATTTTCAACAGTTTGTCGGCATGGTTCGGTAATTATTCGTCAATATTTTAGCAGTTAGTATATACATACATATATATTATGAAGGTCTGAGGACCGTATAATAAAACCGTTAGGCATTTTAATAAACTAGTGGTAAATATATGTAAGTTTCAAAATAGAAAATGCAGCAAGTGACTATTAGAACATTACATACATATTTATGAATTCGTGGTCAATGATATAGGCGGTTACTACTGTATAAATAACAGATTTTATTTGGCAGTCGATATATTATTATATTTTTAACGATATAATTTGACTATTTAGTAACTAATGATAAATAACACCTGTATCATTTTAGATACGCATCGTATGACAGATAACCTTGTAGTGCTCTAACTTCATTGAACTAATACTGGGAGATTAACGTTTTTTTTGCTTTGTTCAAAAAAAATAAAAATATATGTCAGTTTAATAATTCTTCATTAAGAATTTTTTACAATAAAAATATACTTAGATAGTTTCGGGACTCGTTTTTTTGTACGTGAAGGGGGCCCTTTGTACTTTAAAGGGTACAATTATCCTTCTTCATAAAGATCTTCCATCTCTAGTACCCCTAAACTTAGAATAACGTGCTCACTTGCACGTATTGGATCTGATATATGGGCGGTACTTTTGACATTACGTCACAATATACCGGGTGTTTCAGTTGTATTGATCCAATGGCATATCTCCGTTAGTTAATAAGATATAAATTTGAAATTTGGGGCATCTAAGTTACATCTACAGTTCTTTACATAGAGCTTAATATTATCACACCAAGATCACCCGACTTAACGCCGATGGATTATTTTCTCTGGGGGTATTTAAGGAATAAGGTATACCAGACGCTTCTTACAGATTTAGAAGACCTAAAAAATAGAATTAGAATGTGAAGCTCTTAATGTACAGTTATTAAGAAGTGTTACCACTCGTGAAAAATATACAGGGCGTCATTTGAAATAAGAAAGTTATGGTCGTTTCCGGTTAGTTAAACCGGAAGTGACAGAATATTAATATTAGGCTCTATGTAAAGAACTTTAGGTGTAAATTAGATGCCCCAAATTTCAAATTTATATCTTATTAACTAACGGAGATATGCCATTGGAACAATAAACTGAGACACCTGGTATGCTGTCAATTGATCAGCCCCACAAAGTTTTTGACTTTGTTAGGAATTGATGAATGGTACGTATTTAAACTATTTCCTGCCATACTGTCACAATTTACTACGTAACAATGATCTTTATATGAACTTTTAGAATGTGGATACAATATTTCAACAGCCATAGTGTATCTTTTATGTTGTAAAAAAAGAGGATCTGATGTCGATGTCAGAGCAAAGCTGCAGATGAGAGGAGTATTTTAATGTTTACTACTTTGACCGCGAGATGTCGTACCAGCCAATGTGAGATACTAATACGCACACGTACTTACACTCAAGCGTTTGGAGCTGACAATTGACTACTTTGACTTCCCAGGCAAAAAAAATTATGTCAATCATTTTAATCATTTATGTTTCATTCATTTTTTATGTTCTATGTATACTAGAACCAGAATACCCCCCTTAAGTTAGGTAGAACTGTATAAGTTTTATGTAACGTGTTCGTATACGTCTTCTACTCCGCAGTTAGTTTCTACAACTATAAACTGCATTGATTCATAATCGGGCTATTATATCAACATTGACATATTTCGAGTTCTTTACGTTAAGTTATTCGCAATCTTTCAAAAATTTGGGTTACGGTCAACATCCTGATGCGCTTGAACGAAGCGAGCGCATTTGCAAATTTGTGCAGTTTGTTATTTACCTTAACGAGTTTTTTTAATATCACCTTCGCGACCTATTTTGCCTTTTGGGAAGTAACGAGATCAACACAGAAATTTTGGGGTAGTGGAATTTAATGGTGCTACTAGTAAATGACCATTTTAGCGAAGTTACACAGGAACTTTTTTTACCTTCGTGAGAAAGAGAGGCCGAAATATTTTTACATTGAAAATTACAATTTACATTTACAAGTGGTAACAAAAATAATTCCCTTATACCTGCATATTATTTCCAATCGACGTTTTATTACAATGTCCTCAACATCAGAGGCAGAGAATGTGTTAATACCGAAGAAGTACCGATTTAGGGATAAAAACTAGTAGTAATTAATCATTTAACTACTGGAAAGGGTAACTTGAATTGCCACATTTAAAGGTATTCTAAATAAATAAAAAGTATCTAAGATATTTCATGGAGTATCTTGTAACTTAAGACAATTTTTATAAAAGTATCTAGATACCCAAGTAACTGAAATACTAGAGTATTTTCAGAAAGTAATTTAGTTGCTTTACGATTAGTTTACTGTGTTACACAGAACATAGTTTTTTTTTAATATGCCAAAAAATCTTGTGTGAAACAGCATTTGTTTATCGTAAACAAATTTTCGTGTTTATAAATAGAGACTATAAAGAAGTCGTCTCTTAGCACAAGAATGTTTATTCGATTAAATTACATTTTTTTTTGTGTTTAAATAATATCTTTTCAGCATCGATTTTTTCTTTAGTGTACTCACATTTGTACAGGACTTACTCCACGTAACTAGCTTACAAAATGGCTGCTGTTCAAATCCGCCTAAAAAGGCGGGGTTTATTCTACTATCTAGCATACAGATCAATTATCCTGACGACCCGACGCCGGACTGTCATTCATTGCTTATTGTCTGCAATGATGACCAAAAGGCCCATTCCACACCGCATTCCCTTCCACACCGCCCTCTCTTGAACATAGAATTTTTTTTAGCTGGTAATATTTGTTATACCTAAGGCCGACCCTGTATACTAAAGTATATGCATTCATCGTAGGTGTTCCTGATTATGTTTTTGACAACAATTGATTGCGTTTAGAATACTTCCCTTCATTCCCTTCATTTAGAATAAAAATGCAATATATTAAGTAGTTTTTTCATTATTAGAAAGAAGTAGTTTTCATTATTGACCTTCATTTTTTTTTTTTAATTCATGGGTGCGTATTAGTATAAAACACCTAAGAATTATGTAAATTCTAAGAAACATAAATTGGGACACGTTTTGATAAACTAAATCATGGGGGGGAGGGAGGGAGATACTCTGCTTCGAGGAACTAATAATTCAGATTTAAACCATGCTGGTCAGGTTTCGGTACTTAAAATCGATATTAATTTTTTTGTGATAAAGGCGGATACAGTGAGAAGGATGTCACAAGGTAAGAGATGTCTTGCTCAATTCATATTCTAGTTGCTGTAACGCAATAGATGCGGTAAGAATAACAATATATTTATGTATATGATTGAATTATGTGGATATAATACTTTAACAGTTTTTCATAAAAAAACAACTATTTTAATTTATTTAAATACGATTGTTAAAGAACCGTTTGAGTTACAGGATACTTATTAGCGTGTCATAATTGTACAAACACATGTTCACTACGAACAAAGATATTATTTTATATTTTAAAATATTATTTGGGCGAAGGTGAAACGGCACGGAAGAAATATTATTACACAAAAAAAACGTAATAATAATTTAGTGATTTGGCCGTGGATGCTGTTACGAACATTTACATAATTGTGTTAAAAATTCGTTACCTCATGTCATCTTGATTTAAGCGAATCATCGCCTCTTATAAAAACGTAATAAATTTAGATTTAATGAGGTTATGTGTTTACTGGTAGCGGTTTATTATTTCCCGGGTCGACAGTACGTCGATATGTAACTAATGACCTCTTGTCGTCCACTGTTGTTGACCTCTCCTCAGCAAATTTTCCATAGTTGTCACCCATGACCTATGCCTACTAGCTATGTAGTATTTTTACGTTGGTATAATTAACTACGCGGAATTTTTCTTTACACATTTGTTGATATGTATTTTTTAACATCTTTGAACGGTTTTTTTGATCCGGAAATCATTAAAATGTTCAGCTATATCTTGCTTCGATGTACAGGGTATCTCACGTACATAGTTAGTACTGGTTTTACTGACGTCTTCAGAAGGAAATGATGTTTTCGACAAAGTGCAGATAACTGTTGTGTGGTTTGACATTAACTTTTGAAGTAATCAGAGACACACCTAAAAACTTCTGGAAGGAATGTTTTCTTGGAACTAAATTCCTTTTGAAGAGAACAACAAGAACAACAAACAGAAACGTTAACTGAAGAAAACCCATAGTAAATAAGAGTAAACAATGACCTCAGCAATAATAAACATATACGACTTGCATTCTACAGGTTGTCATTAACTTCTACAATTTTATTCGTTGTTCCATCAACATGGTTTTAATATAATATTTAATTGTAGTTTTATTACCTTCAGTCTGTCCGTCTTCAATCGAACTTACTACTTACTTTGATCTGAAACAAAAATAATAATTATTTACAACTTTGTACTCGAAAATTTGATAAATACAACTAATCTTCGAAGCTAAATCTAAGTCTTATAAGCTAAAAGCATAGCTTCTAAGACTACCATTAGTGGGATATTAAAATGATCAAGATGTTGGACAGTGACAAAATGATTTTTGTTACTCTGAAGAATAATATGAAAAACAATAATTATCTTTTTTATTTTGTTTGTATCATATTTTTTAAGTTATTTATTGTTATGTTTCAATATAATTACCTTTTGCTGTCTTACCGACTTAAAATATTTTGTTTATGGTAACTTACTCATTATACTTACTCATTATATCATACTTACTCATTATATCATTATTATATTCAAATTAGTCAAGAAACTTTATAGGTTTTATTATCCTTTTTTTTATCAAAATATATCTTTTCTGCCAATAAATGATGGAAAAATCGATATTTTTTAAGAAAACGTAAATATTTTTAGACGCAAAAAATTTACAGCATTTTTTATGTATTCAGAATACT
The DNA here is from genome assembly GCA_029963805.1 of Aromia moschata. Classification (NCBI taxonomy): domain Eukaryota; kingdom Metazoa; phylum Arthropoda; class Insecta; order Coleoptera; family Cerambycidae; genus Aromia; species Aromia moschata. The sequence goes on from JAPWTK010000017.1 coordinate 1,227,124, forward strand.
GCAGAGAAATCGAAAATAAAATTATAACTTTCACACCCTGTATCTTGATTACCAATAACTTTTAGACTAAGTTTGTTTTAAATCGTAATATTTTTACCCAAAGAATCTATAATTTCGCTATGGCCCTTATAACTAAAATATGTAATTTTAATATTTTCAATATTTGTTTCGAATATCTTGTTAATTCTTATAATACATAAAAAATAAGATATACGAGTGGTGGCTATTAAATAACCGAACTGATGCTGCTACCAGCGCGCTGCGAGCGTGTCGCGACAAGTTTGACCAGAACTGTGTCTGGTGGTATTTTCCCCACACTGAGCTCGCTGGACAAGCCAGTGGGTCGCTCAATTTGACTGTAGCAGCCGTTTGAATTTTTCTACGCACCAGTGACGCGTCGAAAAAATGTTAAGTGTTCAGATGGAGCAACGGGTTAATCTCAAGTTTCTTGTTAAACTGGGGAAAACTTTTATAGAAGCTTATGCAATGTTAAAAGAAGTGTACGAGAACGAATGTTTATCCCGAACACAAGTTTTTGAATGGTTTAAGCGGGGTAAAGAGGGACGTGAAACGACCCAACGTCAAAACAATTGAAACAATTGGTAAATTAATCCGCGAAGATCGTCATCTAAACATCCGAGACCTTGCTGAAATAACAGGAATCGACAAAGAATGTGTTCGCCAGATTTTGCACGAATCGTTCAATATGCGCGAAGTTTGCGCAAAAATAGTGCCAAAACTCCTCACTCCCGAGCAAAAGGAATCAAGAATGAACATTTGCGCTGACATTCTAAACAACATTGACACTGATTCAGGCTTGTTAGACACGGTGATACTTGTGATGATCATGGTTTATTAGTTACGACCCCGAAATAAAGCAAAAGCGACGGAGGTTCTGAACTATCTGATAGAAGCGGACTTCCAGCACTGCTTTCAACAATGGAAAAGTCGTATGGAGCGGTGTAGAGATCGCCAAGGGGAGTACATTGAAGACAAAAAAGTTGCTACTGTAATTGGTAACGAATAAAAAGTTTTATGACAGCAGTTCGGATATTTAATAGCCACACCTCGTATTGATGAACGTAAACCGATGTTGTTGAAATTTTGCAAACTTGTATTGTTTATCACTCTCAACAACTTTTATTAACAACATTATGTTGTAACTTTAACAGAAAAAACACCTTACTAGTAGGGAAAATGAGTTATTTGCAAATTTACAAGGGATACTTGATTTTTCGAAACTAAAATTGTGCCACGAATTTGTTTCTATTGAAGCAGGGTTGAACCTCAAAAGATTTCAACTCAAAAATACGTATACCTTTTCACCTATTGGTGCGTCGATCCGGGGACACACTGTATACTTACATTAATTGTGCAAATTAAAGTAATTAAACTAATTATGCATAATTATGATCACAGGATTTGAGGGAGTCAATGAACATATTAAGAAAAAGTTCATTACACAAGTTGTTTTTGAGGTTTTACCCGAAAATGTCGTCTGGTCTATAAGCCACTGGATTATTCTAGCCGCTGCTGGAGAAGTGGAATTTTAAAACATGCGGAATACTCGAACATACGTAACCCACAAACGCAATTATTTACGATTATGCAGTGCTCACAACAGGAACATTAATGAAAAATGTATATCGGACAATATCCTAGTTTGAAATTGAAAAGCATTGTTCCGTCTCTTTTTAAACGCTTCTATAAACTGCTGCTATCATGCAATTACATAAGGTGGGCACGCATAAATATCTCCTATATAACATCTCGTGAAAGTGTTACGAAATCGTGACTCAAGACCTACTTAAAAAATAAATATTTCTTTATTAGGCTTATTATACCATAACACTTTCGGTTTTTACTCGCTCGCAGCGGACGATTCGACGAGTTTTCTTATTGCGACATCCATGTTTGCGATTGGTCAGTGCTCGCCGTGGAAAAAAAATCCAAAACATTGAATAGAAAGGAAGTTTGTGTTTAGAAAGGTCAGTTTTTTTATGTAAACATCGCTTAAGCAGTCGCGAAGGGGGATATTAGCGTAGAACGTAAACAATTACAAAAACGTTTTTGAATTTATATTGCTCTTAACGTATCTACCGTGTAAGACAAGTGTGTGAAGTGAGAAGGATTTTTCCCAATTCTTAATATTTAAGTAATTACCGTAATTACAGTACCTGTTTAAATCTGGTAGTCGATCTCGCGTTTTAAACGCTGGAGCGCGTGTGAGTAATTGTTAGAAGTCTAAGAGTGCATTTTCATGCAGTCGCTAGTCGCTCGTTTTCAGCGACAAATGAGGTCACGTGGTACGATTTGAATTTTCCGCCACTTTAAGAATTGTAGCGATAAAGTTAAATTTTGTTTAGCTTTTCTCTGCCGGGGTCTATACAAGCTCAGCGTCAGTCGAACAATCGAAAGAGTATGCAGAAAGTGTCGGGAACACAGCTTCAAAAAATCCATATTCTGTTGTTTATTATGAATAGCAACATGGTTAAGTAAAAGCGTGGTTATTTATAACCCTATTTCGTCGAAGCCTATTAATTTGCGGTTGCCGGATAATTTTTTGACACTGATAAATCCACATTATTTGATAATCATATTTACTAGACATGATTTTCTCTATTAATATATTACAAATATCATATTTATTTTTCATCATTGTATACATACCTATACCTTTACAATATAGTGGTTATATCGATACATCGACTTTCGATACACATGTTTCATTTGTCGCTTAAATTTGACGCTAAACTGCAATTTTTCGCTACAATTCTTAAAGTGGCGGAAAATTCAAAATCGTACCACGTGACCTCATTTGTCGCTGAAAACGAGCGACTAGCGACTGCATGAAAAAGCACCTTAATAATAATATGTGTACTAGATGGAATATATCTGTGAGGAAGAGGAAAATATCCGTTATACGAGGCGTGTAAATTAAGTAATGAGACTGGCAACGTAGCGCTCGATCTAGCAACACTGCGGAGACGGAACTTGGAAGGGCGGTAGGTTAACATATAATGCATCTTCAGTACAAGTTTGAACTTGTTACACTCATTTGTTTGGTCTTTGTGACTGTTTTCGTAAACCGTTTTTTTTCTAGTGCGTTTTAAAAATGAACGACATTAATTTTGAGCAACGGTGTGCTATCAGATTTGGCTTCAGACTTAGACGCCTATGGAGACAGTGTTTTTTCAACACCCCAGGCGATTTTCGGCGATTTAAGGCATTCTCGGAAGGAAGAGAGTCGATTGAAGATGAACCACGCAGCGGAAGGCCTTCATCTTCAAGAACCGATGAAAATGTCGATAGAATACGTGGTCTACAGAGAGGTTCTTGAAAAACTTCGAAAAAGGGTCACATGTGTGAAATACATCAAGAGCAATTGGATGTTGCATCAGGACAATGTGCCTTGTCACACAGCCATTTCAGTAAACAAGTTTTTAGACAGTAAAAACATTCCTGTGGCTCCTCAACCTCCTTGTGCGCCTGACTTGAGTACTTTGATTTTTTTCTCTTCCCGAGATTGAAAAATCACCTCAAGGGACATCATTTTGGGACCATAGAAAATCAAACGGATGTAACCGACCAGCTGAAGCCTATACCAGTATCTATATGAGTTCCAGCACTGCTTTGAGGAATGGAAGAACCGTCTGCAGCGCTGTGTGGCTTCCAAAGGAAGTTATTTTGAAGGAGACAATACTGAATTGTAATTATTTTCGAATAAAAAAAATCTCATCTATTTTTTTAAGGCTACTGAACTAAAGATTACGGAAAATTGAACTTTTGTATAACGCGAAAGAACATTTCGCAAATCTCCTAACAGGTGTACTTATTGTCTATTTAAAATATTAATTTTTATGTTACCAAGGGAGGATTTTTTAAATGTCGAAACGCATAATTATAAATCAAGCGGTCTGTTACAATGAAATTACGGGCAAACGGTTTGTTTTTACTAAAAAATTCCGTACAAACAAGTCCTTGAACGGTTCAAAGTTAATCTTGAATATGTTCCTTTTAAGTAAAACTTAATTAAGTAGTAAGAATTGTACAAGACAAAAAAAATGACTTGTTACGGACGATATGAACCGTATGTTATAGACCGACGCAAGATAAAGAAAAAAAATTTTAAGAGCTTTTGTTATCTGTGCATTATACCTACCTCAAATCTGACCAACATATACTTGTTTGTCTCTGTTACTTATTTGATGTGTTCCATCAATTTAAAATGTATTAAGATCGGTATTTTTGTAAATACAGGGTCAAGGGTGAGGGACTAATGGTTTTAGATTCTATGTCTTTAGAAACGCAAATACATCCTTACACATCAAGCGGTCTGTTACAAGAAGGTTTTACGGCGCCTTTAAAGCTCGGTGTTTGTTTTTCATGTTTTTAACCGATACAAAATGTTCTTCATTGGGTTTTGAGGCGCGGAAACAGAAAAAGTCTCACATCGGGCAGGGAGGCTGGGAAGCAACGTTGATGCCTCCTTGACAAGGTAATGCCACGAGGAACAGGTTGCGAAGGCGCATATGTTCCAGGACTTTGAGATGTCTGGGCGGACGCGACAGTCTGCGTTTCAGCCGCTTAAGCACCCCGTAACTAGGTTGTCCTCGGAACGAACTCATGATGACCCAAGATAAAAATGAGTGCTGATCTTTACCTGGCGACCGCGTCGGGGTCGGCGTGTGCCAATCCGCACCCTCGTGATCGTATGTAGCCCAACTTTCGTCCCCGGTAATACGTCACAAGGATAACATGCAGGTGTCCAAAATCTTGGCGGTTCGCGGGGCCCGCTTTTTGGGTCGTCCGTTAAATTTTGAGACGGCTTTTGTTAAATGACACATTTGTGCATTCCAATCTCTAATGCTTCGGAAATTAAACGGACACTTAGACGACGATCAGTGTTCAACAAGCACCACACGTTCACATTGTCGTCGAAACTGGGGGTTGGTGGCCGTCCGCGCGGTTCTCGTCGTTGACACTTCCCGACCTTTGCGAAGGCCCTGTGCCACCGGAAATTTGCCTGTCCGAAAGACATATCGACGCCGAAAGCCTTCTTCAACATTGGAATGGTTTCCGCAGCCTCTTCTCCAGTTTCACACAAAACTTGATCGCCATCCGTTGCTTCAAGCGAACTTGCATTTTTCTTGCACCGGGTCACTGTAACTACTCTCAAAGAACGAGTGTGCGACCGCTCGACCGGTAGCCCGTCGCTTGTTGGATCTTTTTGCCAGATCCCCCACCACAATCCCCAGCACGAGGCGGGCTGGCGCGTACAGTTTCGGGTAAATAAAAATTCACGTGACATTACTTTCCGGACAAACCCTGTATGTCCCATTGGCGGCTTGGCTGCCTAACTACTTGCCCTCTAAGTTTGTATTGTATTTACTACCAATAATTTTCTATTGTACTTACATTTGTTGGATATCATATTCTTTCCACTGTATGCATAATCAAACTTGATGGTTAGAGTCATCATACTCTTACAACAGTCAATGTTTAAGTCTGTTTCCAAACCACCTTTATACAGATGTTAACAAAGCCCTCTGATACATTTTGGCATTTGATTTGCAGTTAAATTTTCTGTAAACTGTTCCAAAACCTTTTTTAACATTCTCTGACATTTAACATATCTCTGATATAAGGTTTCATATCGCATAGAAGGTTTCTTGAAACCCGTAAGCTAAACAAAAATAATAAACACACTTGTATGTACATATGTGTGTCAAATTTTACTTTTGTCTGGCTTACGGTATTCGAGAAATCTCTTGCCTGATACGTCGTGGGCCGCACTGTATATCTTTAGCTATTTTATTTATTTAAATATCGATCGGCTCGCCCGTCACCTAATGCGAATAACCGCTCGGCCTCGGATCGAATCACAGGTGAGTGTTTTTGCCTGTTGTGCTCGCAGGTAGTTTTAGCCACTCCGCTCTAATATAATGTACGTGTTTTATTTATTTAAACACATGTTTTATTTATTTAAACACGTACATTATATTAGAGCGGTGTGGCTAAAACTACCTGCGAGCACAACAGGCAAAAACACTCGCCTGTGATTCGATCCGAGGCCGAGCGGTTATTCGCATTAGGTGACGGGCGAGCCGATCGACGCCGCTGGAAGTGTAATGAGAATCTGATACTCTAATTGATCATATTTTAACTAAGACAAGGAACTTAGGTAGTAGTACAATGGCTTTCTTATCTGCGTTTCTAGGAACTCTGGAGTGCCCGTTTTTATTGCACACTTGTCGTATGTCTTTTGTATATATATTTTTTTATAATCGCAGGAAATTTACTAAATCAACAGGTGACAAGTCAAATATTTTTTGCTTCGGTGACTTCGTTTATTGCTGGTTTGTGTAATTCATTCCAGTACAACGACATTGGATAGCTGACGTGCATATCCTTAATTCAAACAACACATTATTGTAGTATTTTAAGCGAAACCAAGACGAATGGTGGATTCCATATGATGTTGGGTTCATCGTGTCATTGGAGCAAAATAATGTGTTCTTGTATTTCGAAAGGTGATACAAGTAATAATAAATAAGGTATATAAATTAGCCTAAGAAAACGTTTAGAACGCTCTAATATGACCAGAAGGTTTTTGCAACGTGGAAAAACTTGCTTAAATACATCCATATGGGTATGAAAAAATGGATAAACGACAAGTTATTGGAATGATGGATAACTCTCTATGACAAATAGAGGCGAAACAGTTGTAAAAGAACAATAGCCCAAAACAGAAGACCTATTCAGTTAAAATATCCGAGCCATCCAATAAAAAGTCATCAAAGTTGGCCTAGTGAAAAAGACGTATTTATATTATATCATTTTATAACCTTATTTAATTGTCAAAGCTGTTGCATTATATGACAGCCATTATTTATTTTACAATTGTGACAGACACTTGTCAAAAGTTTGACATAACCAAAAAGCTTAGACATGACCGCTATTTCTGTCTCTCTCGTTCATAGTCAACTTCGATGACGGTTTTTTGTCAGTGTGGAGGTCTAACAAGACTGAGGTTTAAAGTTCTTGGGTAGGGAAAACCAAAGCTCGATTGAGCTTTCGATTTGATCGATCGAATCAAAAAAACAAAAACGAAAAGACGATTACAATGACTGTTAAGACAATCCAAATCCAAATCCCATATATTTGATTCTGTTTTATCTTCTCTCAACAAGTTTTATTAGAGATTATATCCCTCTTAACCATAATAGATATTAGATACATATTATTAGACCAGATCTCAAAAAGAATAGTTATTCTTGGCATTTCACAGGTTCTGAAAACTTTTGTACAAGGCCAAATTTCATCACTTCCGAATTGTCCGCTTTTTGTGATGAGATAAAAAAACTGACTGGGATGTAATGGTCTTTAGGCCTTAGTCTTCATCATCAATTAAGTTTTAATTTAACACTTTAATTTAATAAAAACCTTATTAAAGCAGATATCATGAGATTAGATGTTAAAAATTGACTGATTTGTCGCATCGTATATTAATATAAGTAATTAAAATATATTCCATGTGTAATCGTTAACTTTTTCGTGTAACATGTGCGAACTAAGTAGTAGGACACATGCACGAAATTCGACGAAATCAAAACCCCTTAATATATGCGAAGAATTTGAATAAATCAGTATTAATTTATTATGTTAATACCAGACGCTAGTCTAGGAAATCCCGTTTAACTTGTATGAATTTAACAGTTTCGGGGGAATTACTATTTCTAGACTGGTGCTCATTGATGGACGCGTTTAGTTTCAAAAACCAAAAAAACTCAATTTTCATGGTATAGGAGGTTCATATTATGTCTTGATAAAATCAAACTATCGAAAGGATTTTCCTGTCATGAGGTATATATTTAGTTATCTTATATACAATTATCGTTGGTGTCGATATATCATGTTTCAAAACATTTTTTATCCTTTTTTTGATTTTTTTGGTAATCATTTCATTATCTTCAAGAAAGTAACGATTTAATTTCACAATTTTTATAGATGCCACTATTGGTATAAATATTGGGTAGCCCAGAAGTCACGACGGGATTGTAATACCTAAGAAAAACATTTTTCGTTTCTTTTTTTCAGAAATTTTAGTCCAAAGTAAGGAAATTTATCATGGAAAATTTGCGATGCACAACGAACCAAAATCATCGAGTGTTATTTTAAAAACCACTAGCCAATTATTCAGACTCAACGTGCACATCATCGACATTTTGGAGTAAGAAAAGGTCCATCGGAAAATATGATTCATCTTCTGATCCAATCTGCATCTTTGTCCACATAAGAGTCAACTGATAGAAGCATTAACACCTACTGAAAGACTCGACTATGAAATCCGATTTCAACAATTAGCCAGAGAAGGACCTGAATTCATTCATCAGTTGATTATGTCTGATGAAGCACACTTTCATCTCAACGAGTTTTTTCAACAGGTAAAATTGCAGATTTTGGAGCTTCGAAAATCCAAGAGCAAGAGCTGTACATCAACGTGAACTGCATCCTGTTAAGTGTACGGTTTGGTGCAGTGTTGTCCCTGCAGATATCTGACTTTTTTTTGAAAATGCAAATGGTGACGCAATCACTGTCAGTGGTGAACTATATCGGGAAATATTGGAAAATGTTGTAAGACCTTTTGTGGAAGATAGACCTGAAGTGTGGTTTCAGCAAGATGGTGCCACATGCCATACAGCTGAAGCTACAATGCGTGGCTCTACAGGAAATTTTTGGGATACGAATCAATTTATTCTATTCTCTGACTCTAGAGTCAGCCTCGTTTTAAAAATATCATACGGTACATTCGTGTTATACCGCATAATATTACGAGTACATTATAATATTATTATACTCGTATTATTTTAATTTATTGAGTTTCAAACCATATATTAGTCTTGGATCTAATTAATGGTTATCTTTGCTTTTATGCCATTTGTAAATACCCTGACAGATGTTGTTTTGGTATTGTTTACGGATATTGCCTTGAGGCGGCGTTTTTACCGACATAAAACAAAGACAATTCATTTTTATTAATCATAGGTAACAAAATACCTGAATAGTTAACGTACATTAGCATTATCTTAAAAGATGTGAGATCATAATATATTAAAGACGTGAATTGCATTAGTGTGAATGACAATAAAAGCAAATTAAAAACTATTTACGATCGTACCACTAATAAGGATAAACACTTAAAAACGAACGGTTAATTTTCACACCGTAAAGTTTATAACAATGCTATGTAATAAATTGCGTGGTTTGGGATTTTGCTTTGCGAGGTAGTGAAACAGTCAAATGTTTTTTTTTTTGTTTTTTATAGTGACCGTAACAGTGACTACTTCCATTTATTAATATTCAATGAAATCACCAGAGATATTCGTTTTTTTTTTAAAGCTCCATATTTTTCTAGGTTGATCCCATATAGTTTATACCCCTAACACTATGTGGGATGACCCTAGAAAAATATCGAGCTTTAAAAAAAATGCAAGACGTAGAAGAGTGCCAAGTGATTTGATTTACTTTTATTTTTAAAAAAATCAGATGAAAACAAATGTTGTGAAAACAGAAAAGCTAAATAAGATTGTATAAGTTCATAATCATACTTTGAATGGCACTCTAAACTTTCATGTTAGTCATATTGCTAAAGATAAAACTGGAAATAAAAAAAATCGGGATCTATAAGGCGTAAAATTAATGAACCACCTCAATTTTTGTCTGATTCTCCTTCTTCGAAATTCAATTTTTTAGTGCAAGCCAAATGACGCCAGTTCTCTAAATTCTCGAAAATGCAACCGATCTGAAAAACTTCTGATCAAAATGTCGGATTCAACATGGTGGCTAACGGGGCCGAAGTGGCGCATAGTGCCCAAGGCTTTCACGAAGAAAATTATGGGTTCCTAATATCACTGAATTTTATATTTTCAGCATAGGATTGCTATCCGATCTCAAAAACATACCAATCAACAATCCATTTTATCGCTGAATAATATTTTGTTTCGGGGGTTATGAGATGGTGATATTTGGGATAACATCAGCCAGCTAATATGCCTTTGTAAAAAAAGGATTGGACATCTGTTGGATGACATATACGTTTTCTGTGATCATAGTTCTGCATAGGTCAAGTTCTGTGGTCATACCTGTTCGTACCCTACGACTTATGGGATTATAGGGTTTTGGGTTTATAGGGTAGGGATGTGGGATTTTACGGTTAAAAGAAGTAGAATTATGGAGTTATAAATTTCTCTCAAAAAAATTTATTTTTTTGTATGCGAATACCTTTATTAATTTAGTTTATAGTGCGCATTCACATTGAAGTATTTGCTAATATTTGATGAAAGCTCACTTATTTTCCATTCATTTTCTAAAACTGCTAATTGTACCGAACAAATCTTGAGATTAAAATTATCTTTACTGTGTTAGGTAAGTATTAGGTAATCGTGAATTTACACATTACGTTCATTTAAAGTTCGATTTACATATATACATAAGTATCTTTTCTGAAACACTAACAGCGTAATAAAACATTTAAAGGTGTATCTGTGTGGTAATACACCTTCAAGCAGTTAATGAACCTTGTCTTAAAATGCACTAGAGAACTAGACAAAAAACTACAATTAAACAATGATGTAAAAACTTGTAGGTATATGTGTTTTACTCAATTTTGATCAGATATACAGTTTGTCCTAAATTGGTTATGCATGCATTGGTATTTAGGCCATTGTTGGAGACAGAAATTTGGTTAAATTGGGAAAGGATTTTCACCCGGCCCGCTGAGAAAAAACTATTAAGGTCCACCCTAATGTACATTTATCATACGATATTTCCAGTAAGATACTAATACTATAGTACTGAGTTCCAGCAAAAGGTAAAAGTCGACATTTCTTAAATTCCGGAATTAAAAAAAACAAACAAAAAAAACTATTGATTGATTCGGTAATTACATTCTAACAGATATAAATAGTAAGTGTAACTAAACCTGAACACACAGTTATTAATAAAACCAGATATTATTCAATATCTGAGTTACGTAATACTTTCACTTTAAGAAAAGAAAACCGAGCCATTATAGTAGGTTAAAACAAATTTGTTCCCATTTATCTTATCTAGTTGAGATTTTTCCACATTGTCTCGTCTATTTTAACAAATAGAGGCCGGTAATAGATTTCTGTGTGTGTTTTTTTTAAAGTTGATAATTTACTCTGTATACACAATAAGGTATTTCCTTAAACGTAATGATATGTTATGCGTACGTAGACTCCTAATCTCGTCTGATTATCAAGCCAATTACTCTGTAGGTTAAGCTTCCACGAAGCTTTGAACTAAATTGGCTAATATGAATGTAATTATATTATAAGTATTCGTATGTCGTATGTAAATGTAAATATTTTTATTTGTTATTTCTTTAAGTGTTCTTCCGTATTGTTTTGTTTCGTGTAAATAAAATGTGAAGCCTTGACAAAATTTTTTTTTTTTCATTTTATTACTTTTTCATTTGTTCATCTGCGACATAGTGTAGTGCGAATTACTATAATTATATATATTTTTTATGAACAATTTTTTGTGACCTTCAAGTAGGTCGGCTCGTTTGAAAATGAATATATGTATGTATTCTACTTCTTCTTTAGTGACAATACCTAGTCGGAATATTTGAAAATATTATTTCGAAATTACCATCATCATCCTACTTATCTCTTAGCAAGTGTAATAAATAAACAAATAAAATGATTCCACATTGATTTAAAGAAGTAAGATACCCAAGAAACATGACATCTCGCTACTCGTCTTCATGTATTGATTGTGTGCTTCTTATTCATATTATTATCAACAGCGTGATCATATCATAAAAACATTTTGAACATTCTTATATTTTTCAAAATCTAGGTCGTATCGTCTGCAAACAGAAAATGGATCTTTGCCATTGTCATGATTCAGTCTATATTAAAGTTATTTCAGTTTGTGGGGTATTTGATGTAACTAGTGACCATTTAACCTAATTGACCATAGTGATATTACTTCGCTAATTAGGTAAGCAGAGACGAAAAATTGAGAGAGAGTCAAAGAAGACTTGTAGTCGTATAGTCATTTCTCAATTACGTATTTATATTTGTTTATTATTTCAATTAAGAAATGTTTGATCTAGTTTAATAAACGTTAATGGTAAGTCTCGTTATGAAACATTAGAATGAGTCTGTGATAAGTTCGAACCCCATATGTTGTGTTACAATAGCGTCAGCTGTAAATACTAGCAATTATGTAGGTTAAAAGCATACCAATTAACCTTTTTTATTATTTTATTATTAACATATTTATTATAATAAATCGTTAAAAACATATATTCAAATGTGTGTGATACTTGGATATCCTTTATGTCCTTTATGACTTGTATGATCCTTATGACCTTTATAGCCAATATGACCTGTATGACCAATGTGTCAATGACAATGATCTTTATGACTCATATGACCTTTACGAGCTATATGACCTTCATAACCTATATTAACTTAATGACATCTATAAACTATATGACTATTGAGAGCCGTATGATCTATTTTGGATATGGATATTGAGTAAGTTTTAAAATAAAAATAATTCTTTTAATAATGTGTTATTTGAATTCTCCCACTTCAAAAACCCCTAAAACATTAAACCATTTAAAAAAAAACCCATCTCCCCTCGTGTACAACAAAAGGTAGTAATCATGAAATAAATTCAAAAGAGTTCGTGTATGAAGTTGTAGAGAGACTGTTACAAATTGGTAACCTTAAAGTAGATTTTTTAAAGCTATAGTCATTGTCTGCCAAACACATTTCAGGCAATCAAATGTTGTGACCAAAGTCATTTTCCAAAATAATATGAATCAATCTGTATTTAGGTTTGCGATATATTAACTGTTTGTTAGAAGAACACAGAAGCCACTATTTTAATGATGCAAATAAGGAAATGACTAAGTTACTATACTTCGTAAGTTGTTAAAAAGGAGAATGTCTTGACCTATTAGACATATAGACATGTGAATGTATGAATATTATATTATATTCTTCCTGAAATGTAGGATAATAATTTTTGTAACCATATAGGTACAGCCAGTTTGGTAACGTGTTCAGTTTCTTGAGTACATGTTTTTTGACTTTTGTACATCCTTTCTAGATAGTTTCAAACGTTGCTCTACTCTAACTTGTACGAGGTGTGTAAATTAATGAGACTGATTTTCAATGTAAAGTAATGAGATAGATTTTTTTAAATTTTGTTATCCGAATAGAATTACAATTCAATATTGTCTCCTTCAAAAATAACTTCCTTAGGAAGCCACACAGTGCTGGTGACGGTTCTCCCATTCCTCATAGCAGTGCTGAAACTGATATACTGGAATAGCCTTCAGATGGTCGGTTACAGCCGTTTGAATGTTTTTTATGGTCCCAAAATGACGTCCCTTGAAGTGATTTTTCAATCTCGAGAAGAGAAAAAAAGTCACAAGGATTCAAGTCAGGCGAATAAGGAGGCTGAGGAGATGTTTTTAACTCTTTGTGGACAATTCTCTGGCTATCAAAAAAAGCAAATCAGCATGCATTTGATCTTAGACTTGCTCATTCTTGCTTTTTTTGGGTCTTGGAGAGCTTCAAGTGTGCCATTCCATGCTTTGGCACTTGGTTTCCCTGGTCGTACTCAAACACCCAAGTCTCATCACCAGTAATGCACGTTTCATAAAATGGGGATCATTTTCAATCGATTCCAAAAAGTCAAGACACCTTTGTCTGATGTCCTTTTGTTCCTGAGAAAGGTTTTTTGGAACCGTCGCGTTATGTCCAAGTTTGAAACAAACCTGATGACCACCGTTGCACCAAATTAATGTCACCCATTTTTTAAACCGCACTAGAAAAAAACGTTTTACGAAAACAGTCGCAAAGAACAAACAAGTGACTCTAATAAGTTCAAACTTGTACTGAAGGTGCATTACATGTTAACCTACCGTCCTTCCAAGTGTTGCAACATCGGGCTCTACGTTGCCAGTCTTACTTAATTTACACACCTCGTATACTGTGACCAAACATCTATAGGAACCTGATGTTGTTTCACTTATATAATTCTCTCTTAATGTCTCTTGCAAAATACATCTACGAAAGTAAACTTCATTCATATACAGACAACAAATTAAATCTACCGATCGGAATGGACTTTCCACTTTCTGCAGTCCATTTCGCCACCGTTGACGCTGAGCTGGGCGTCGACGGCGGTTTTTCGTCTTGCGGTAATGTCAAAAGAACAAATCGAATCGGTTTTTAGGACAGAAAACTTTATACGGTCTGGCCGGATCGAAATAACTTCGTCGAAGTTATATAACAGTGTCTGAGAGGCCAGGGAGCGATTAAAATGTATGTACAGTGTTGGGCAAAAGTTTGGACCATTATAAATATCTCTGAAGTTAATAGAGATATTGATACGACATTTAAAAAAAGGTGAAAATTTGCCGAAATTTAAGCTTAGCCAAATAAGTGTGTTCTAAAAATCAGTGACTGACGAAAGTTTTTGCTTTATGGAGTACCCTATATCAGTACAGTTTCAAGTAGGTACTCTTTAATGAGCTGATTTGAACAAATTAATATACTTGTTATCTAAAGTGGATATTTTGGGAGCTACAGACCAATGAAAATCGTCATTTCTGAAGTTTTCATATAAAAATTTCTTAATGAAGTTTGAATAATGTAGAAATAGAAAATATTTCATAGTTTATTGATTAAATTCGTCTATTTGATAAAGTATAGAGTAGTAAACTGTTAAGGCAACAATATAAATTAAAAAATAAAAAAATCATATTAAAAAACAGCAAATAAATCATAAAGAACAAAACACCACAAAAGAAACCACTTACACTTAATTTGTTAAAGGTAAGATGTGTCATTAAGCTATGAATAGTAGAATGACAGTAAACTAATCTATATGTAAATTTTCTCGTAATCTTCGCTATTAGGGAGCATCCATTAATTACGTGAAATGTTTTTTTTTTAATTTGGACCCCTCCCCCCTTTGTGAGTTTTAGTGAGATTTGGCGGGACCCCCCCTCCTCCTCACGTGAGATTTACGCTATAGTAGTTAAATGGCTAAATTGATTTTCATAAAGTAAAAGAATAATAACATTAAGTTGTATTATAACGGATTTATTTAAATTTTATAAAATTAAAATTCAAAATAGATTCATCTTTTCTTTAATAATTAATGTCTGTATAATAATGTATAAGGCAATTCTTAATCTCACAAAGTTTACGTGAGATTTTTCAATTATGCCTCCTCCCAGATTAAATGAGACTTGGTGAGATTTTACTGGACCCTCCCTCCCCATTTTGAGCTCACGTAATTAATGGATGCCCCCTTACTTATCGTTAATTTTTTGTATTTTCTGTTATTCTCTGAGCTAATTGTGGCAATGGGTCTCTGTGCAATTTTTTATCCAAAAAATGTTCCTATGGTCAGATTTCTGTAAACAGCCCGAACGTTCAGTTTTTCAGGTGCGGCATATGACCTAATATAGTAATAACGACAATTGTTGAAGAATGGTTTTGGAGGTTTTGGGTAAAAAACGCACTATTTTTAATTTGATCGTTTATATTATACGTCATCAAATTTGGCTATGTACGAAAGAGATGGAAATAGCGGTTATGTCGAGGTTCAAAAGCGAAACTTATCAAACGTTTGACAAGTAGCTGTCACATAATCGTACATAAAGCTGTCACGTCATTAAGATTTAATAAACATTAAGTATGAATACATATTTTTTTGCTCGGCCAACTTTGATGACTTTAAATACCATGTATGTTGCCAGCTCATTAAAGCGTGTCGAAAAATGTGAAAATATAGGTACAGGGCATTTCACTTGGAACACTGTATATTTCAAGCCAAGTTCGGGTAGCCTTTTAACGCTAATTTTCACATTTAAAATTTCATTTCAGTATCTCTATTGACTTCAAGGATACTTGCGTGGTTCCACATTTTTGTTCATCACGGTACTCGTAACATGCTGTCTAACTGGTTGTAAATTATTTTTTATACATAAAGCGGTAAATCAAAATTAAAATTCTAATTTTACAGGTGTAACCTTCACTGATCCCGAATAAAAAATGTCAAACTGTAAAATGTGTCTTAAAAATGCTAGTGTACTGTATAGAAGAGATGTACTGCCAAAGTTAACAGTAGTACAAAATAATATACAGTGTGAGGCAGAATTATGGAATAAAGTTCATAATTTTAATTTAATTGATTTATGGTAAATTTTTTAAAAAGGGTGTTTCTTCAATTCTTCAATTTTTTAATTCCTCGTATTTTTTCTTAAACAATAAGGAGTTTTTTTACCATTATATATTTAGGACGTTAACTATAAAACAAGTATAAATAGAACTCGATAATAATATTGGCAATATAGGTGACGTGATATAATTACCTGTATAAATTCGAGCATAAGGTGTTAATCATTACGATGAAACTACCAAAACCGTTGTTCAACTTGAATGAAAAATCAAACTAAATGTGCCTATGTACAGATACTCACAAAAGTATTCGGCCACCCATTGACATACAAGAAATAGTTATCACTGACTGGCAAACAAGAGAAATTGACACAATGATATATGAACATTATGCTTTATTATACCACATAAAAAAAAGTAATCAAAACAGACACAATTTAAAAACTGCCGACAAAACACGATAATGTCCAATTTATATGACACAAAAGTATTCGGTCACCAAAAGAAAAATAAAATAGGAAAGGTACAAACAATTTAAAACGGCACATCTAATAGCTTGTCGGGTATCCTTTAGAATTCAGAATAGCTTTCAGCCTATTCTGGCATTGAATGCACCAGTTTACGGGTCACTTCTTTATTGGTAATTCGTTTATTTTGCAGAGATCGTTTTATATGTGATCATAAGTGCTCGATAGGGTTAGTACTGGGCGACTGCGGCGGTGTTTTCAATTATCGGTACATGGGCAGTCATTCCCAATCTTGTTGAAAGATGTAATGATCGGCCAATCCCAATTTTTCGGCGTTGGCCTGTAAATTATGCTTCAGTATATTAATATAACAATATTGGTTCAATATTCCTTCAATAAAATGAAGGTTACCCACTCCCGCAGCCGCCATACAGCCATACACCATGAGCTATCCACCGCCGTGTTTTACGGTAGGTTTTAAGTTTTCCTTATTTAACGATGTACCAGGTTTTCTCCATACAATTTGTCGTCTGGACGAATCAAATATCTCAAATTTACATTCGTCGCTAAAGATAACCTGATACCAGAAAGTTTCAGGCTCATTCACATACTGGTCAGCAAACGTGAGTCTTTTTTGTCTGTTGACCTTACTAATCCAAGGTTTTCTTTGGGCAATTCGGCCGTAGTAGCGCTTTTTTCTTAAGGTTCGACGCACTGTTTCAGTACTAATATTCTTTCCAGTACTCTCCTGAATCTCAGCACATATTGTTCTGTATTGTTCTATGGCACTAGTACTAGGATTTTCTTTTACTTGTTAGATAATTTGCCTCATCTCTTCCGTGGTCGTGCAGTATTTACTACCGTTTTATCGATTTCATATTTTTTTTATTTTACTTACAGTACTTCGTGGTATGCCTGTGTCTCTGCTAATTTTACGCTGTGCAATATCTTTTTTTTGCTAAGGAGATAAGATGCTGTCTCTCTGGTACGGTGATTTCGCGTACTTTTGGGATTTTATTTGCCTGACAAGGGTACACTGTCTAACAGAGGCACGCAGTCTATACCAGTTAATATGTAACCTTTCACACACTAATACTATGGCCAAGAACCCTACTACCATATCTCTACTTGCATTACCTACTACAGCTTTGCATAATTAACTGGTCGAATACTTTTGTGTGTCCGTTTTCATATGTCAAACGCGTTGGTCGGGTAATCCCAGCGAATGTTTTATTATTTGTAATTATCTTTTAATTAAGGAGTAATGGAGGAACGTGTTTACGGATATTATGCAGTCTCACTTAATTGTGAATTTGTGTTCTGTACATTTGTTCTTAGAAATAGAAGGGTGGCCGAATTCCTTTTGTGAGTATCTGTATATGCGTGTAAATGTGTTCTAACATAATTTAAGATTTCTCTGTCAACATGCTTTAAAAATTGAGTAAAAATCTCGAAACTCATTACTGGTACCTACATATTTGTACAGATGGATCTAAGAATATTTCTTTCCTCTTATTGTCAATCAGTAAAATACGAATAATATCCCACAAGTATACATTAAAATCAATACGATGTATGTAATATGATGGACATTACAAATGAATACAAGATGAATCTGAATAATGAAAAAACGTTTAGCTAAAAACAACTGAAAAAATTATGTTCATAACAGTATATAAATGCATGAAATTATAGAATGTAGAACAGAATAAAAATTAACAAACACAAAAAAGTGCGTAAAACGATTGGCAATATTAAAAACAGAATTAAAAGAGTAGTACTGGTGAAAGTCTGTACTATTCCTAAGTAATAATGAATCATATTTTTTAACAACGTATGGAACTATTCAAAACAAATATTTTTTCCCAATAACATTTCACTCAAAAATCAGCACTCAAAAATAAAAAAAAGTTGATATATTTCGAAAATTGCGTTTATCCGATTCCGCCTTAAATTTAAAGAACAGGTTGGGCAGCGAAATTCTAAAAACCAAAACGCCGAAGAAAAAAAATACGAGGAATTAATGATTCACAAAAAAAAGATTTTTTTGATATATGTAAGACATTTGATATATGTTTCTATTGTTTTTCATTTTTTTTTTATTTCTGAGTATGGAAAAATGGTATTTGGAAAAAATGTTTGTTTCGAGTAGTTCTATGCGCCTATAACTCTGCTTAGGAATCACCCTGTATGCGGTTTACTACTCATCAATGGCTACCAACGCGGGAGATTAAAGACACAAAAATTACGTATTCAAAAAAATCATTATTTTTTAATTTAGCCATTTGTCTCCCATTCTACAACGTCCGAATAGCATACCTGAGGTTATTGACCATTCGACATTTTTCCGATAAAAAGGAACAATCCTCCACAAAATAGACCAGATAATAAACTAATCCACACTGGTAACTGTCAAAGCAACAACACACTGTATTATAAATACGAAAAATAGTTCCTCACGAAAATCAAAAACACAAACAATCGAAAAAAATATGACACGATGTTCGGATACAAATGAGGACCGATAGACGCGCGCTTTATCTAGAGAACCGTGACAGGACGAGCCGCAGCGAACCCAAAAAACAATATCATCGTCCTTGCCGGGTACTCGCGAAAACAGCCAGGATAATTTGGATGGTTTGGTGCCGCGATTGAAATCGAGAGAGCACTGGGGCTGGTACCGTCACGGAACTCATTTGGTAAACCACCGCGGTACCGTCAACTGGAGTACCACGCGTACCTTCAGGTGGGGGACACCTGGGTACCACCGCGACGTATGTGGGACGACTCGAATTTCGTAAATTAGCGTGTGCGTTTACCGGGCAACGCATTTCCTATTAGATTAGACCCTCTCGATTTGTATAAAAGGAGTAACCCAAAGTTTTTTTTTCGCAAAAATTATTTTTCGAATTCTACACCAATAATGCCTATAGCATTATGAATGTTACCAAATGAAGTGACATCAGTGAAATTCTGTTGAGTTGATTGAACTTAACAAACCTTAATCCAATATTTCACCCCTGTTCGTGGTCTTAAAAAATCTCCAACTCAACATAGATTTTATTCTAATAATTATTTAACGTTCGTTTGTTAATCTAATGTTTTTTTTTTTTTTTAGAAATAAATGCCGAATTATTAGACAAGCAAAAACGCAGCATCCTATGATATTTAAAACTAGTCGAGTATATCATAGTAGTCTCTCTTCTTTTAGACGATAAACTTTAGTCTATAAACTTTTCGGTTATTTAAGAAAAATGTATATTTGTACCTCTTTGTTTTAACTGTATCGGGACTACCACTGAATTAAAAAGTGTCATATTTTGTACTGTTAACTTTAATTACACAGCACCTATAATATTTAAAATAAATCAAGCAATAAAAACAGTAATGCGCTAATATTTATACATTTATTTCGAAAACTGTTGCCCGAAATAAAAAAAAATAGATTATACAAAATTACTTTCTATATATGTATGCAGGCGTATAAATATATTAAAATAAGATGCGTAGCATTAAAAAAAGTCTTCATTATCAATTGTGGCGCCTCATATGGACCAAATGTATAGTCTATTACATCGAATAAAGAATAAAAAAAAAACTCCCGGCGGCCAAAAAAAAAATTCGCAGACGTAAACCACTGGAGCAAAGGGGCAATATGATTTTTATTTTATGCATTCAAAATACATATGACGTCTACAAAATAGTAATATATGTGAATCTGTAAACGATCCAATATTAAGGAATCCACTTGACTCAGTTTCGTTCAGTACTAAAAGCGTTCTGTATTAAGCAAAACTTGGATGCTGTCCGATGCATTTATTTTTATCTGCTCCTATTACACCCATAAGATGTAGGGCCTACTATTTATTGCGCCCAGAACAGCAAGTGGTTTGAGAAAATAGAGCGGGAGTTTACATTTATCAAATCGCCTTTCTGTGTCTAGATTATTCTGGAGAAGGCGAATACGACGCTAATTTGGGTTTAAATTGGTTACTTTACGACGGTACTTTGTTTAATTTATGTTTATTTAGTTATTTTATAGTGTTTTATGTACTAGTTTGATCCAAAATTATATGAGAAAAGTGCTGTAGGCCTACATAAAGTTGTATGCCTACATATTACCAGTATTAAATAATTTATGGTAAGTATATTTTTATTTTGTTATTATTTTATTCTATTTCACGTTTATTTATATGTTTCCATACTCCTTCCTCATCCTACCCTTCCTGGCAAGATGCCTGGCAATCATCATAATCATAATCATAACATAGTATAAAACAAAGTCGCTTCCCGCTGTCTGTCCCTATCTATCTATCTATCTACTACCTATGTAACATATGCTTAGATCTTTAAAACTACGCAACGGCAAATTTTGATGCGTTTTTTTTTAATAGATAGAGTGATTCAAGAGGAAGGTTTATATGTATAATACATGCATAATATAGTAGAGAAACACTGATAATTTTAGAGGTTTCTACTGTGATGTCGTAAATAAACACATTTTTTTGCGCTTACATTGCAAACGCTGGCTGAACCCTACGAGGTAGATCAAAATAATGTACTACAATATTGTACACCTTAAAAAGGTCTAAAAAAAGTCCGCGATGGTATATATCTATCTCTTAGGGATAACCCACAATAACCATTTTTTATATTTCCGTGCGAAGCCGGGGCGGGTAACATAGTAATGGTGTTATCATATATACACTTTTTATAATATTAAAATAATTAAGCAATAATAATGCTATATTAAAATATTGTTGGCTAAACTGCGTGCACTCTAAATAATAGGTATAATATAATTTAATACGGCCCTTCAAACTGTACGTGTTACCAGCGATATTTCCAGCGGTGTCTAAGGCCGGCTAGTTAAAATGATTTTTTTATTTCTTATTTCGATGTTATGGACTGTACTTGTTTTCACCGTTTATTAAATAGTAACTGATATAATAAGTCATATGGAATGCCATGATGTATTCTGCATATATTAAAGAATATTGTTAATAATTGTTGTAATTGATACGCCTGGGGAACAAAAAAAGCGGTGCAACTTTATGATTCCATGGGCGTGCTCGAATAATAACTTTTAGGGATATGTAATAATAAGTAATTAACGTCGCTTTTACATATATCATGACTTCTTTTATTTACATACATACATATATGTCAGGATAATACATGTATGTATTATTTATATTTATTTGTATATTATACTAATGTTCATTTGGCCAGTAAAATGTTTTAATTTTTTTTGTACTTGCAAACAAGTAATGTTTAAAATATTTAAAAATGCGTCAGAACTAAACAAGAATCTTTTAATTAAAATATATTATTGCTCAGTAAGGACCATCGAGAAGGTATAACTTTGACAATGTAAGTCTTTATTTTTTAATTCATCGTACTCGACAGTTTCGACATTTTTCGCTGGTTATATATGAAGCTACGTTATTTTCATCAGTTTCGAAAGGCCTCCAGAAAGCCATGTTTATGAAAGAGGTATTGATTAAAAATATAGATTTTTTAATGATTGAATTATGGCGCAAATAAAAGTTTGTATAATTTAAACCTTTTAAAAACCCACTTCGTCGTTATTGTACGCACACAGAATATAAAGCATCAAAACACTTACAAAAACAACGTTTTTTTTGTATACAGACGGTCAAAGATAGCGTGGTTATAACTCGTGTTTTACCGCCAACGTAATCAACTGGGTCGACTGGATGTGGTGTCTGGTGACATATTTCCCCCTACCAGAGTAGCGACAATGACCAATGAAATGTAGATTCCGCCCACTTCTTAAGTGACAGGCACTCGTCAAGGCAACGTCGACTACGATACGGTCTATACGGGTACATATCAGTATAGAAACGCGTATTTAGTTCCATATAAAGTGTTGGTAAACTGATATATCCTTATCCTACCTCGTATAAGTACCTATTTTCAATTTAGAATGGATATTCTATACATATTCATTATATTTTTAGGATCCTGTATCTCAACAACAGAAAGGAGGTACTGGAGAAAGGTGTTTTTACTTAATTTGACTTATTTTAACCTCTAGACTCTGGTAACATTTATGCTACTTCATTCGGATATGCCTTGTATATGTTGAGACGTTTATTGCACAAAAATGATTGTAAGGTAGATTTTCATGTTTTTTTTTAGGTTAGTTATACTGCATGGTCATGATATGTGCTTTGTAGTTGGGGAGATATTAAATTGAATAGTTTTACTTGCCTTAAAATATTCATCATCAAAAAAATGAACATCAACAAAATATGAATTACCTAATATAAGAATACTAGATCTTGGATTAAAATAAAAATACCAAAATAACGTATGCGTTTCTTTGTGTTGAAATGAACTGTAGAATTGGAGTGTTAAAGCTCAAAAACTTTATATTTTTTGGTTCGCTACATTGTCAGCCATTTTAAATTTGGACGTTAGAAAATAGGGTATTTGATATAGGGTGATGTAAATGAATGTGCCTTTTGTTGATTAATGACAGTCACTTCCAAGATTAGTTTTGTACGAATAATATAAAGAAAACGCAAGTGACAGAAATCAATTTAGAAAAATATTAACGAAAATAAATGATATGAAACTAATGAGATATTTAGAAACAGTACTCGTAATAAAAATGTGTTGCCAGTTAAATAAATTAATTAAACAGAAGCAAATTATTTGTTAAATTAAAAATTAAAAAGACACGTGTAAACGATAAAGGGAAAGAACGAGCCATACATTATATTGAACAATGCTTTTGACAATATATTCTATTGAACAATTAATTTTAACTGCTTTGCATGACTGTTGCCACGAAAACGTTGGATAAGTATGCGGAAAAAAATGATGAGGATTACTTAATGTGATTAATAAAGTGAGATCCTAAAAAATTTCATTGTCAAATCACGAATGATTCTGTGATTTCGGAATATATACGAGATATATAGATATCAAAAAAAAACGTCATCAACTCTGGCTATGAACGAGAGAGATGGAAATAGCGGTCATATCTAAGCTTTTCGCAAGTTATGTCAAACTTTTGACAAGTGACTGTCACAATTTGTAAAATAAACAATGGTTGTCATATGATGTGACAGTCTTGACAAGTAAATAAGGTTATAAATTCGATCAAGAATAGAAATACGTCTTTTTTTTCTCAGCCAACTTTGATGACGTTTTTTTTTGGATGTCTCCATATTTTATTTGTAAAAGTTATTATAAACAAACGTTCACGAGACTGTTTTGTTTGATATTATATAAAAATAATATGTACCTGAAATTAGAGCGTAAACACTGAATTAAACAGTGTTTGGTGTTTGAATCTGTATCTTGATTATGTACTTACAATGATATTTCTATTTAAAGTATAAATATATAGATTTCCGCTTTCATTATGAGAACGGAAACAGAGACATTTTATTTATGTTCGCGAAAACTTGCATGAAAATTGCACTGCGGAAATTTTAAGTATTGGTGAAATAGGAGGCGTATATTGTTGAATTTAAATTGCATAAGATATACTTGTACGACCTGAAAATGTGTTATTTATGTGCACTACGATATCTCCACCATTATTAAAGCAAATACGTGAAGGATCTAACATTTTTATGATGAGATGCAAATACGTGCTTAGGAATTAAAACAAATTGCACCGTAATCTGCCGATGTTTTATTTTAGATAAGGATGCGGTTTGCTGCACTATTAAATCTGCGGTGAATGATTTCGAATTAAAAGGGTTTCAGTTGTCGCGTGTTAGTTTTCACGGCCATTGATCTTTTTTTTTAATTTCGGGTTTTGCCACGGTCACGATTAGCTGTTGACATTTCTGTGCTCTCGTTATGACTCATCAAGATAGTAAAAAGTTGCTGGTAGAATTTGTCGTTTCATGATAATAGAGCATGGGACGTAAGCTATTTTTATGGGTTAATTATATTCCCAAACAGAAAGCTTGAAACGTTCTTGAAACAATTTCTTTAACATTGTCCTCTTCAAAATATGCTCCTTAGGAATACACACAGCGTCTCCAGCGATTTTTCCATTCCTGGTAACAATTCTGGAAGTTCTGTTCCGTTAGGCTATTTAAAACCTGCATCGTGACTCTTTGGATATTGAATTTTGTTCCATAATCGTGACCTTTCAACTTCTCCTTAAGCATTGGAAAAAAGAAAATAATCACATGAAGCCATATCTGGACTCTTGGACCCACACAAGAGTCCAGATAAAGTGTGGGTAACTGGAACGTTTTTTCTCTGTCAAAAATTCTCTAATCAACAAAGGTGCATCCAAGAGCTGACAATTTCAGATCACACAAGCAAAACCCTTTTCCGCAAACGTTCAATCTTCGAGATATAAGGTTTGTTTCTCTGTCTGGCCCGGCGGTATGAAAAAAGATGATTAGCTTAAGCAGAAGTTGAAGGGAACACCATTATGGAACAATAAACAACGTTCAACAAGTCACGACACAGGTTCTAAACAACCTAACGAAACAGGACTTGCAAAATCCAAATGCAAAACCAGGAATGGCAAAATCGCTGGAGACGCTGTGTGCATTCTCAAGGAGCATACTTTGAAGTGGATTGTGTTAAATTGTAGATGCATTCAATAAAAAAAACTTAAAAACAAATAATTCTCATTGCTTTTGAGACATACTTCTGAGACATACTGAGATTTCTATATTCACTATAAAAATATAGTGAATAAAGTGAATAGTGAATGAAGTATAAAGTAATAAATATAATGGTATAAATACATATGCATTCTGTATAGTATGCATATGTATTTTTACAATTCCATTACTTTCATTGTCATTTACATGCATTGCCATCTTCAAACATTCACCTGTACATACGAATATACTATTCATTATAATAATTTCTTGGTATTTTTGAGTGACAGTAATTGTAAACCATGTATTTGCACATAACTTATTTCTGTATGCATATGTAATTTTTCTTAACTAGTCCTGCAAACACATCGTTTTTGAAGGATACTTAACCGCAACAATACAGCATATTATTAAAATCCGATTTCTTGAGAAATTGCTTTCCAACAGGGTTTACACATTTACCATTTACACGTTTTATTTGCAAATTAAACATCAAAAGTTACTTAACGCGTTTTTACGTGTTATTAATTGTAAAATATTTGGACATAAATTATATGTGTAGGATATGAACCCCGGGGTACATATCCTACAATAATACATATAGGGTGTTTAGGATTCAGGTACACTATATGCATATAGGGTGTTCAGGATGGAAATATTTGTCATTGAAATTGATTTGTGTGAGAGACCCCGAGCTTGAGCCTGTCACACTTATTTTTTCTTCGTAATTTAGAAAATAATCATGCATTAAAATGATGTGGTTTCTTTTGAGAAAATATTGCTTTTTAATCATACGTCCACAATATCGGTAAACACATTTTCAAAACATAAAGAAAAAAATGCATTAAATAGGCTAAATGTCTTCTGAAACGTCGATATTTCAAGTCCGCAAAAAAAAAAACAAATTCTTTCTATGTATATTGGTTCGTCTGTCCATCTTTTCTCAATTCATCGGATTTTAGCTTGAAAATTTGAGTATAATCGGTTGGAGACACTCGATTAAAACCCGTGGTGTACAATATATGATACAATTTATATTGCACAATATACCTACTAGTGTCACATGTTGCAATCTTTTTGTACCATAATTTCAGTTTAATTTTGTGACATTTTGCGATACAATCTTTTACTTTCTGAACATTCCGAAGCCATTGCATATCTATTTGAAGTAGATCTAAACTGTTACTGGCATTTATTGCATATTACGTTAGAACTTGTACACTCACGCTCAAGTTATTTACAAACATGGTTTGATGATCGCACAAGTCTGAAATCTGATTGCGCAAACTGCCAAAATGTACAATATATTGCACAATATCCACACAAGTATATTGCACAATCTATTTAAACATGTATATAAAGTAAAAGTAAAATAATCATGTGACATATGATTTTATTGAGTTAAGTAAGCACTTTACTTGAGATTATATTTAGAAAAATATGGAAAAATTGTAGTGGTAGGTCAGGTAGTAGGTTTTATAAAGCCACGTAGTTGTTACCACAAATTGGTGTGCAAATTTGGATTTTACTTTTTGGAACTTGTTTGAAAATAGTTGCTTATAAAAATACTTTTATAAGCAGGTTTTTCCGCGGTTTTTTATTAGGTCCATCAACATCAACGACAACAAAAACGTTTTAACACATTGACATCTCTTTAATTATACTTTTAATGCGACGTATATTAGACATAATTATATAAATTTAAGACAAACAGGTTTTTTAATATGTCTAATAAAAAAGCCTTATAGCTTACAAACGCGATTTAATTCATTAAATACACAGGTATTCGTGTAAATTGTAGTTGATCAGAAACCAATAGTAAATAGTTATATAATTGTGGTACAATCTCCGCGGCTATTGTACAATTATAATGGAGGTGCTAATAAACCCGGTCATAATAATTCATCAAGAATGCACTAATAAACACGCAACAGCAGAACTATTTCCTAACGTAAAAGCCGAATTTTGCTGGCGGAGTAGAAAAAATGTTTTGCAACGATTGCACATGTGGATACGTACGGTTCTTTCGAAATAATTACACTTTTGTGATTATACGTTCTGTTTGATTACCGAAGTGAATTTTTAAAGATTCATTCAACCTACATTCATATATATAATATGTACATATAGGTACTGTTTGATTTTTAATAGTTTGAGGGCACTAATAGGCAAAACTACGAGGTGTGGCTATTAAATAACCGAACTGATGCTGCTACCAGCGCGCTGCGAGCGTGTCGCGACAAGTTTGAACACAACTGTGTCTGGTGATACTTTCGCCACCCTGAGCTCGCTGGACAAGCCAGTGGGTCGCTCAGTTTGATGAATTTGTCTATGCACTTGTGAGGCGTCGAAAAAAATGTCAAGTGTTCAGATGGAGCAACGGGTTAATCTCAAATTTCTTGTTAAACTGGGGAAAACTTTTACAGAAGCTTATGCAATGTTAAAAGAAATGTACGGGAATGAATTTTTATCTCGCACACAAGTTTTTGGATAGTTTAAACGGTTTAAAGAGGGACGTGAAACGACCGAAGGCGATCCGCGCCCTGGACGACCCTCAACGTCAAAAACGGACGAAAACATTGAAAAAATTGGTAAATTAATCCGCGAAGATAATCGTCTAAGCATCCGAGGGCTTGCTGAAACAACAAGAGTCGACAAAGAATGTGTTCGCCAGATTTTTCATGAATAGTTCAGCATGCGCAAAGTTTGCGCAAAAATGGTGCCAAAACTTCTCATTCCCGAGCAAAAGGAATCAAGAATGGATATTTGCGCTGACATTCTAAACAACATTGACACTGATCCAGGCTTGTTAGACACGATGATTACTTGTGATGAATCGTGGTTTTTTACTTACGACCCGAAACAAGCGGTTAAAGCAAAAGCGACGGAGGTTCTGAACCAGCTGATAGAAGCGGACTTCCAGCACTGCTTTCAACGATGGAAAAGTCGTATGGAGCGGTATAGAGATCGCCAAGGGGAGTACATTGAAGGCGAAAAAGTTGCTACTGTAATTGGTAACGAATAATAAGTGTGTAAAATCACAGCAGTTCGGTTATTTAATAGCCACACCTCGTATACATTAAATAATGTGACAATTGTAATTCATTCATATATTTTTACAAGAAATACTTACCTCAATGTACTCTAATGACAAGAATCACCAACTTCAAAAAAAAATTAATTAATACAGATCGCTTTCCTCGTAATAAAGACTTCATCAGTGCATCGTGAATATCGTTTGTTGTTTTTGTTCCAACAAAGGCACAATCACATACTAAGGCAATTAATAAAATTCCAACAGTTTTTCTTTGCCACAAAAACAGCTTCAAGTTAAAACGTGGTAAAATATTTTTCAATAATCTTTATCAGAAGATATATTGCACAAAAATTGTTTACCTTAACAAATGTTAATTTATGAGTCTTATTTATGTATTTTTATCGTAATATTTACGTAAAAAAAATAGATTTTCTTGGACCCATGGCCCAATTATAAAAGCACCAACATTTGAAACACTGTAGCAATCATTGATTGGGATAGGAAAAAAACAACTTGGGAAGAACACAAAATAGGGGTTAGCGATTTTTCAGAAAAATAATTTCCTCCAATATTTGGGTATCGAGCAAAAAAAAATCTTCAAAGTTGACCAAGTAAAAAAAGACGTATTTCTATTCTATATTAAATTTATAACCTTATTTAATTGTCCAAGCTGTCACTTTATATGACAGCCATTATTTATTTTACAATAATTGTGACAGTCACTTGTCAAAACCGTTGACATAACCGAAAATCTTCGACATGACCGCTATTTCTATCTCTCTTGTTCATAGCCGTTTTTGTATGTCTCTTTATATAAAAAAACGCCTTAAAAACCTGCGGGAAACCTAATTGAAACCTATAAATTAATAAATGTGTTCATTTTCTTTATTCGTAAGGTCTCTTGGAGTGAAAAGATATAATCAAATTTCTCTTTTTGTAATCTAACATTGACAATATCATGTACATACATAGGTACTAAAATAATATGTAAATAGTAACTGCTGATGTGTTGAAATCAGGATGTTAATATCACACTTTATCCGATTCTTGCTACGTAGATATGTACATAATGTTCTTATTGAAAGATTTGTGTATCCATAGGAATTATTTTACATACATGATTTTTTTTTTTTTTTTTCAGCGTACAGCATCCTACTAGGAATTCTTCATGTTTTCTCCACCAATCCACCTCGCTGATATGGGATTATCATGTACATTTTTGAACCCACTTTTTTACCATGCAAGCATATTCTCTATCCAATCCAATCTAATAATTTAATAATAATCAATGCAACTATGAAGAACGGCTCATAGCATTGTGCTGATCCAATTTTAAAAGTTTTTTAAAGTGATTAATAGAATTTTTATTGTTTCAGGTACCCAAATGAAGAATTGCATGTCCTGTTTTTTTATTTTTAGGTTATGTTTCGGTTATGTTTCGGTTTTTGAATGTTTTTTATAATAGAACGCATAATTTTCGAAATATTTTGTATTTCAGGACTGTTGGTGGACCCTGTATGTTGATGTTAGTTTCTCGATCAATTTTTCATCAGTTCGTGTACTATACATATATATTTTACTATGTTCGTTCCATTTCATGCCATTTCATCGTCTCCCATAAGCAAAATTTTCCAAATAACTTTTTGGATAACATAATATATGTGCATATATCGTCCCCCAAAACACGAACTGTCGTAACTAACAAATTATGAAAAATTGAGTTACGCCGGCTATAAACTTTATGGAGGCGACCTTTTTTATGCCACAAAGTGTCGTCACTGTATGTCGTATATTTTTTGAGTAATGGACATGCAATTCTTCGTCGTATCTAACGAAAGGAAAAAACACGATACCACGATGTGGCGTAACGGAGGATACGTCAGTTCATGTTACATTTTAACAACCATATTCACCTCAACACAAAGTGGCGTACCTGTTACTTCAACTGCGCAGCAGAACCAACTACATAACCTCACTATTTCATACTAGGTTGTTTATGTTGGTTTACTTGTGTTTTTTTGTGACAGTTACTTACTTCTACCAAATTTGTGATATTACACTGTGGCAGGATTAACAGGTAAGGTAGTTAATTACTTACGTTTATCGTTTGATAATTTGATATACATAGGCTTACAATTGCAGTTGCACCATGCAAAATTCAAGAATAGATGTGTTAGTTGAACGGGACACAAAATGTTGTCGACTCAAAAGATCTTATTCTCACTAGTAAGAAGTTTAAATGGATAAATGTGGGCAGTAAGATTAAAATGTTTTACGAACATAAGTGGTATAAAGGTTCAGTAATTGCCGTTGAAACTCTCACATCACCTGACTGCTCTGACAATTCTGAGGACATCCCACAGGAACTGAGAATCTTGGGCATACGTATCAGCGATGCTGGGAAGAAAATTAACTGGACCGAAATAATGGAGGTGAAGGTGAACAAAAGTTCGCCTAAAAAGATTTTTTTCAAATGCAGCCACCTGGACTCAACATACGACTGTATAGAGCTTAAACGGGGTGCTTCACTTTACAACGTAAAACTATCTCCTTTAAATAAAAGTCCTGTGATGATAACAAAAAAAGAAGTATGACGACTTAATTGCTGTATGTCCTGGCGAAACCCCTGTAGTTCGGTTGCCAGAATATCAACAATTTTATAGAAATTTGCCACACGAAGACTGAGCTGCTTTCCATTATTTTACTAATATTTTAAGTTGTGATCAGAAGCTAGATTTCATTTCTGTTGTATTATTTTTATTATATTCTTGGGTAATACACATTGTGTTGATATTTTTTTAGTTTCCTACTTCTTATAAGTCTTGATAAAATGTAGCATAATGAATTAATTAAATATGATTGTATAGTATGCCATTTGACGTATCTTACAGTGGGAGAGCTGTGATTTAACACGAAATGACGTAACTGATTTTTCAAATTGTTTTTCTGGAAAATAAAAAGAAAAAACGAATATTTATTAATGGGCTAAGGTAGTTTCAAGTCTTAGTGAATTCATGTTAAAAAATCACAGCATGCATAGTAATGGATACTCCGTCAGCCACCATCGAATGGTAAGTAATTTTGTTTTTAGCTCTCCTGTAAAATTTACAAAATGCTACTTAAGACAGTTCGTGTTTTGGGAGACGATATATAAATGTCCCAAAATTTACGCAAGATTTGAATTAAATAGAAAACAGTATTTTTTTTCAATTGTTTTATTTTTAATGAAACATACAATAGGTAGGATAGGGTTATGTATGGAAAAGGACCTCAGGAAAATGAGGTCATTTGCTCCACGGCTTTGCTGACACATACGCACTCTTGTCGAAAATTTCCATGACCATTTTGCATAAATGTGGCTGAATTTCGTGACCATTTTGCATAAATGTGGCTCAATAACCCCACAGAAAGAAATCCAACGGTGTTAAATCACACGATCCAGGGGGGGCAATTCTGATCACCGAAACAAGAGAGTACACGATCAGGAAATGTCTCACGATTTGGATTGTTTCACGGGGTCCACATCAATATCATCCAATTTAGATAGAATGAACTCGGTTATCATGTCGCGATATCGAGCACCAGTAACAGTAGCTGCTTGACCAGTCTCATTTTCGAAGAAATATGGTCCAATGACGTCTCCAGCCCAAACTCTGCACCAAGCAGTGACACGTTGTGGATGCATTTGTTTTTCGACAATCACATATGCACAATTCGACAATCACACTTGAGGGCACGGGTAGCCGAGTGGGTTAAAGCACCGTCTTTCCAGTCGCGATACCTCTGTGCGCGTTGTTCGAGTCCCGGCCGGGGAAGACGATTTTTAATTGTCTCGCTTTCTCCGTCAGGGCTTGATATGCAACCACTAATACACTAGTGTATAGGTGTGGATGCATAGATGCCAATCCAACCGCACATGCCCTAGATTTGGTAATGTTCTGAGTTTTCTGGGTTTCCTCAGAACTGTAAAGCAAATGCGTTACCGAAATAATCTTGTCGCTCTCAGTGCGCCGTGGCAAATGATAATAATAGCCACCCCTTCCCCGTACAGATCCCTGAGAGGACCTCTGGGGTTACTCTTCGGAGTAATTATAGGGTGAGTATTATTATTATTATTATATATGGATTCTCTGAACCCCAAATGAGCTTCATCGCTTAAGATGATTTTGCTCGAAAAATCAATATTCTCTTGTCAATAATCCATTCAATGAACTCTCTTCGCTGTGTATGATCATTAGGTTCCAGTTATCAATGTTCCTGGACTTTCACCAGCACTCTCACGCGCTGCTTCAGTTTTATATCATTTGAACGGCTTGTTATTGGATGGCCAGTGTGTTTGGTGTCCCCAATGGAACCAGTCTCCCTGAATTTTTCAATTACTCTCTTCACAGTTAACGAAGTGAAATCCAATATTCCGACCATATTTTGTACGAAATTTGCGAACTGTAAACAGCCAAACTTTCATTATTTTTGAAATATTGCTCAACAACGAAAACGCGTTGTTCTTCCGTATAGTGCTCTATTTTTACTAACCCTAAACTATCAGTTGTCAAACTGTTTTCATTTTTTGGTTGCAAACACTTTTACCGCATAAATGGCGGCAAATTAAAATCTTGCGTGAAATATGGGACACCCTATATATACCTTTTTCTAAAAAAATCATATTGATAGTCGACGTTTGTCTTCTTTATCATTTACCTGATGTCATATCCAAACCAGGAAGACACGCAAAGTATAACAAACAATAGTTACGATCAAATTATGTTATTAGTGTACTGCTTACGCAGTTTTATAAGGAAATATAATGAGAAAAATATAAAGCATAAAAAGGTAACAGCTACGTCAAACACGTAAAAAATAACGTAAAATAATTATCTCATCAATTATTTATCGCTTAACCGTTTCCTCAAAGTCATTAACGTAATGACGGAATTAGTTTTTTGTCACATATGTGTCGCTGTAAATGTTTATTGATTTTTATTATGGCCTGTTATCGTCATTATCGGTAAAGTACCTGCTGCACCGGTCAAAGTTTACAAAACCATTATGTTATGTTGATCGCTATCTTGTTATAATGGAGCCCTCAAAAAATCATCAAAGCTGTCTGGGCAAAAAAAGAACGTATATATTTTATCATTTTTTCGAACTAAAATTATTTTTATATTGGAACTTAAATCATTTGATATACATATATATATACGTATATATGTAATATGTATATACTGCAAGATGATTTAGTTTCTTTTTTTTTTTTTTTTTATGTATATCTTTCTTCCTCATGACTAAGGTCCGAAAATGTGTGCTGCAACGCAAGGCTCGGCACTATAAAAAACTATGATAATTAAAGTATAAACCGTATTTTTTAAGTGCCTTTAAATAATATACGCTTGTATTTCTTGCCCTTGCTACGTACGGCATTGACCCTTCCCGATAACGCTCCATAACCCACGTATGCGCAGTAGTACGGCATCCCGGCGCGGGAGAGCAGGATAGTCTAACGCAGTTTAATACGCGTGACAGCAAACTTTCCGAACCTTACTCATGACCAACTTTGATGAAGTATTTTTTAAATCAATACGTTTTAATGGATTTGTGATTCCAATCAATCCAACTTGTTCGACTTTGAAGCTATTATAGACTGAATACCAACGAGAGATTGAGATACAAATATCAACTGAAAACATTTTAGAAAGATCTTCTCTGCATAAAAAGTTCGTCACAATTTTTCAGGAATTGGCGCTTTCCACCATTATTTTTTTGTGCTCGAGACATCGTTACGTTTTTTAATAAACCACTTGATCGATCCACATAATCTTATGTTATCTTTACTAAAACATAATGATCATATAACAAAAATGAAGCGAAAAATGAAGGAAACGCTGAATATTAATATAGTTTCTTTTTCTTTTATTTACACAGCTGTTTTTTTTATCATGTATCACATTTTGTATGTATAGGTGTAAAAAAATCGTTAACTGCACGTGCTATTGTATTTACAAATTATTCACAAGTATCAAGAGTATTTCGAAAATTTTTTCAAGACCATTTCACAAATGTGATTTTCATAAACTCTTATTTGAAATTATCCAGTGGTTTAACGTGTGTCTCAAAAGTTTTCGGAAAATCGGTCTTAATTCAGCAAAACATAACATTTACATGACGGACAAAGGTTCATGCTCCTCTATGGCATGTAATTTGGTTCCTACATGGCACATCAGACTGTAGACAACGTCGACTTTTCTGAAAGAATCTGCGTCTTAACTGCTCCTCATTTTGGGCTTCCCAACCCCCATCAAACACCTATCAGCTCAAATGAGACCAAATTTCCTCAATAAGCTAAATAAGCTAAAATGGCTACAGAAAATGAGAAGTGGATAGGAAGAACGATTAAAATAAAAATAGAGAAGCTAAAAATTTTACGCACAGGTTTTAAGTCAACTGAAAAATGTTTACTGTTTTCTTTCACTCTACATGTAAAAGTAGGGATAAACGTTTATGCTATCAAATACAATGTAGGGATAAACATTTATTCTATCTACTTTTTTATAATTTCACTTTTCTTCCTCTTGTTTTTTCATACAATAGACATTACAAGTATCGTTAAACTATTTTTTGCTGCCCCCTATACTATTCTATTAGACGTATAAACACAAACAAAATGAAAATATTAAATGTGGTGACGTCTTGTACGTATATAGCTCTCATGCATACCATATATTTAAATTAAAATAAGGTTATCGTAAATTCATGTTTTTTTCATCAGGACACAGGAACTTTTAATGTGGGTATTTCCTTGAAACCAAAACTATTAAGTGTATCTAAAATCTGTCAAATTTAATGGAATTATTCCTGTTTGATTGTTAGAAAAAAGCAACACGAGTCTAAAAGTAAAAACATATAACGTCGTATGCTATCATATCTTGAAATACTATAATTTAAGACAATTTTGTTAATCGCCATTTTGATGGGTTTTTTTTTCTTTTACTTAGTGTCCCAAAAAACTCGTAAAAATCACTTTAGGGCTTTAGGAAGTTTTTTAAATTTTTAATATTTTCCAGTTTTTACGGGTTTTTCGAACTTTGCAAAATTCCGAATCCAAGTGTGACGCAGGATCCCCACTTGGTGATAAATTTTCTTAAATAAACAAACAAATAAGTATTATTATTTTTTATTATACATTACCGAATGCAAAAAACATGAATTAATGTGTAATGAAACAAAGTAATTAAACGGGAAGTAAATTAGGCATAAATAATAATAAGTAATTAATGTTTTATTAAATTTTATCAAACACTTAAAAGACATCATATCATTTTACTTAGGATTTCTTTGCGTATACTTTTTTTACTGTCTCAATTATGGAAATATTTATACGTTTGTGGTCATGATATAACAACTTATACTTTTATTCAGTTAGTTATCTACCAATAAAGTACCTGGTTCCTATAAAATACCCCATACTATTTTTTGCAAATAAAACTAAAAATTAATAATGTACCTCAAAACTAATAATATTAATGCATTCCTCAAGATTAGAATCTATTCTTCAACCATTTTAGTAGCGATCGAGCAGTAGATTGTGATCAACAACAGAACATACCTAATAAAATAATCATAATATATTAACTAAACCAGCTTGCGTGATGTGACAATGTGCGACAGTATTGTCTTCTTTATTTCTCACTACTGGTTTATTTGGAAGTCAAGTGCATAGTATCGAATCTTTCTTACGTACGTAAGACGTTTTAAATTTTCTTTGTATATGTCCTAGATTAATTGCCTCAAAAATATTACCACTAAAACTGAACATTTTTTGTTTTACCCAGTATCTGTATACATATGTGGCTTTCTTCGAAAACTGTTAATAATTTATCCTTGTCTATATTAATTAGCTAGTTCGTTGCTAGTCGGTTAATCCTTCCCATTATATAATTTTCAATATAATATATTACCTCTAGGATATACCTACTGTATTCTAACCTAAGGACCAGTTTACAATCCCAAAACTGTAGTTGGGTTTTCCTGCTGACGACAGTTCATGCCCGAGAAGGCATCCACCTCATCCAACTACATCTTGTATGTTGGGAAGAATCCATAATTTGTTTGTATTTTTTTTAAGCGCTCTGACGGATTAGATTGCAATATTAAACCTGTTTTGGTTAAAAATCTTTCTTAAAAAAAAATTTAATTTAAAAAAAGTCCCAAAGCAACATAAATAATTATATTTTCTTGACACTTATATATAGTGTATATAATTAGTATAGTATAGTATAGTATAGAATTGCTTTTTCTATTATATATTTTGTGTGACATCATGCATGCGTTCATATTTTTAAATAACTTTTTTTATTATTTTATTACTTATTATTTGTCTATAAAATATGAGTAAGAATATATTTTCTATTGCTTAAAAATCAAAGCAATTCGAAATCAAAATTGTAGTTGTCTGATTTTACGCAAATACTTATCAGTAAAACTTCAAATTTCGTTAATTTTACATATTTCGTTATAGTAGGCATTATTCATGCCAATATCAGGATTGTTATCTTCAGCAAAAAAATAAGTTTATCACCCTTATTTATCCTCAATTTCATTAACCGATAATCTCAGAATATGGTCAGTTTCAGGTCTTGTTCGGATTTGTAAATGTATCAAGTTTCAATTTCGTGTCTGAATGCGGTAGCAACTTATAAGTTGACGGGCAGACAGACATACTTCTTCGTTTCAAGTTATTAAAATCATACGTTTTACATATAGTTTTATTATAGATAATATAAACTATATTAATTTATGCTCTGAAATATTTTTTATACAATTGCAAAAAATCAGACTATTTTATGTATTACAAAATTCCTTCGAATTTCATAGCTTACAAAAACAAACACCAACGTGAGTAACAAAATTTACTTTTATGGTCTTAAAATGTCAATAGTTACATAATACGAGTAAAACGCTGTAGTTATATTTAGCTTTACGAGACTTGTCCGTTTATACTTTTTATTAGTTTCTAAAAATAGGCGTTAACTTGTCTATAATTGCTAATGAGTTGCATAATTCGTTTCATCTGATTAATACTTAATTAAAGACGTTTTGTATTAAAATTTTCCATAACTGTGGTTGTTTGTAGTTAATATAGCAATCGTTCGCCTGTCAAAATATGTTAGGAATGAAGAAAAATATTTTTTTGAAATGTCAGTTATACTCTATTTATCTTTTCCTGAAAAATATTAAGAGTCGCATATAGTAGTATTCCTTAATTAATTCCAATGTGTAATTTTATACATTTTCCTGCCAATTTCCAGCTTTTAGTCAATGTTAGTCTTTCCATTAACAATAAATACCCTTATCCCTAACATTGGCGCATTCGCCAGATTTGTCGATAGATCATTTATTTTGATTATTTTGTTTTTACCGGTAGGCAGAGCAAAATAAATTTTCGTAATCTAAAAACGCGAAGTATTTTGTACTTTGAACGTTAACTTTGAGCTTTGCCAAAATAAAACTTACAATTTTTTGATACCTAGTGACAAAATTTTGCATGAAATTATTTTATATAGTATTTTGAGTTGTTCTATCGTTTTTGTCCTTAAAAACGTAATGTATGTACTATACTTTATTTTATTAAAAATCCACTTATTTTTTTATTAATTCGTTTAGAGATTACATAAAAAAGATGTGGCACAAATTTTGTATGTTCTTATTTTATTCCAAACACATTGAGAAAATATGGCACTTTTTCTACAAATATGTAGGTATCAAATAGACTCAACCATACTGCTTCAGTAGGTATAGGAAGGGGATGAAAAAAGGAAGAAAATGATATAAAACACAGCAAGTTCTATTTAAAATGGTTAACAAAGAATAAAATTGTTCACACTGAATCCTCAAATCACTTTGAAAAATAATTTTAGAATGTTATAGAGAATGTCTTGAAATAAAATATAAAGAGAAAATGAAAGGAATCGTCAACTATAGTACGTTCAGGATAAAGTTGTTCAAGTTTGACCCTGTATTTTGAGCACTCTGTACATTTTGTCGTATATCTGGTATGTTTGACAGTCAGCTCAATCTCTCATACTTGCATGGTAAAAAATTAACCATAGAATTTACCACCGCGACAGTTATTTTTTTCTACCGGTTTACAATTAATTTTTTTTTTCTTAAATTTGAAATATCTCGAAAACCGTTCATTTCAGAGACAGACAGTGCTCATTAAAGTGACTTTAAATTAATGAGCAATAACCAAATATGACGTGAAAATATAACATGTCATTTTAAAATAATGAAGTTAGTATTCACTTCCAGGAGTATATCCGGAGGTGCCAGAAGAACCTCTAGATATAAATTTTCATATCCATATAATTTACAGCTTGAAACGTTTGATAGGCCACTCACCGTGAAACACCCTATATATCTAACGGCAGAAATCAAAACCTTTTTATATTATTAATTTAATTTGCTATTTAACCAATAAAACATGACCCATAGAACTGAGTGTATGACACATATTTTTTTTAATGGCATCTGGATATATGTAGGTTCTTAGAAAAGCCACCACGATGATGAAAAGCTTATGTATTACATTGAATAGGTCGTAAAATTGTCGTGCATTCTGTGGTTTGACCAAGATATTTTTTTTAATTCTAAATTATTATTTGATGATTGAGTCGTAGTTAAAATATCTGACCACAAATATAGTTTCTAGTCGATTTTGTATACGGATTTAGGTCATATATATTAGGTCATCGGATTTGAATGATGGAAGTACTAAACGTTTAGACCATGGAGTCTAATAAAATTCATATTTTATTTGTGCAATGATATATTATGTAACACTACATTCAATAGAAAGAATGATTCAAATTATTGAGAAGAAAATCCTTCCAAATATGGACGGGTCAATTAAACATATCGAAATAACACACATGTGTATGAACGCAATCATGTTTTAATGTGGCACTATTAATGCCATTGTTTCATGGGATTAGTACGTCGTTGATATATACCTAAATAACATGGAGATATTAACAACAACATTGTTTTTCAATAAAAAAGAACATTTCACTAATAAAAAAGTAATTACCTAATTCCCCTTTTCAATACGTACATGCATATCGTTTTGGACAACTGCAAAAAGCTGTTTAAGTTGATAACAAATAATACGTTGTGAAATTGATAATTAAAATGACTACTGTCCGATTACCGACAATTTTCCGTAGTGGTAAACGGTACGGTACCATTCCCATAGATAATATGGATCCAGTAAACATTCAGTGATGTATATATGTATATGTTAAACGAACGAGATAAGTATAGAGAACAATATACTTCAGTCAGAAAAAAAGTCACTTTTAAAAGTTGACACCATGTAAAACAGAAAAACACGTGTGCTCACTTTTGAGTATTTCTATTTGCATCAAATGTTTCTCTTTAAATCCATGATTTTGAACATCGAGATGAACCTTGAACATCTATATTGAAGATATACAGGGTTGGAGATTATACGCCTTTAAGCTACTTAATTTTTCTACGCATATGCTCCTCTCCTAAATACTTTTGTTTAGCGGTCCGTCTTGTATCGTTGGTCAATTTAAACAGTGCAATGTTAACTGCACCCGTCACAGATGGCTCAAGGCGTGGCCGATTCTCTTCCACACCTAAATCAATTTCATTTTCAGACTGTGTTGCGTATACTAAAATTGAATGTTACCTTTTTTTCAACTTAACTATTGTGCAACAATTTTACGGCGTATATTACTTTAAACAGCTGATTTGTGAAACAATTTTAAAATGTCTAAGAGGAATATTAGGTTGATGCGACAACAGCAAAACAAGACAGAAACTACGAATAGTCAATCTTCCGGCGAGTCGAAGCAGAGTCGGACTGAGGACTATTATTCAACTCGGACAGTCGGACTATTATTGCAAAGCGATAGTTCACAGAAAATACATCATAATAAAATAGTGAATATTCGAATAAACGTACTAGTAAAAGGTCCCAGTGTCTGACGTATCTTTGTGTGACATATGACGTCATACAATAGTTCATTTCAAGTGTTGACTCTAATGGATTCGTTCGCTCAAAATTCATTCACCTCGCAACACGACACATTCTGGGGCTTTATCTGTTTAAAAGTACTCTGTATATTTCGAGGTTCTATGAAATAATATGAATTTCGATTGGATGAAACGATTAAGAGCCGGACCTGCTTCTAAAAACCGCAGGTGTTCCGACTCCTATAGTGGGTCAAACATGTTGTCGGTATTATTATGTACGTTAGCGCGAAGCCATGTACCGGAATGATCCGGCCGAAGCGAACTCGAAAGCAAGATATCCGCCAAGGATGATAAACTTTACACCTGATTTTATGTGTAAAAAAATTGTTTTCAAATTCCTATGCACAAAAATGATCCTGTCTCTATTAATCAGTAATTAGACCAGAATAAAATATAAAATGCTATTTCAAATTTCAACCCAAACAGCTCCATCGACAAACCGGATGCCTGCCATACGCCTGCACCTCATCTTTAGGTGGTGGTGACGTCTACTCGACAAAGAAATTAACTTATCAATTCCCCTTCATTCTGCTATGTATGCATTAGGGTGACGCGTACTGTATATTCTATGAATTTAGAAAATATGCCTCCCTGTACTTCTCAAGGTGCCATATTCATTCGCCAGTTTTTTTTAAATCAATGTATGCTGTAAAATATAAATCAAATGATATTTTTAATTACATTAGCATTTCGCAAGTTACTTAGCTTTCTCAACTTCTTTTATGTTTACTGAGTATCTTTCTTCAAGGAAAGCTATTAAAAATTTGGCTGTAATTAGGTCAAGAAATATTCTCTGGAGAATAAGAACTCACTAATGTGACTTAATGCAGCGGTACTAACGACAGGTGCATGTTGCAACGTACAAATAGGAGTCATTAGTTTTTAGTTATATGTGTTAAATTAGTCATTTTCTTTTTGTCTTCAAATGTACTATTAATAATACATTACAATACTCGACAATTACTGCATTGCCTGTAATAACTAATTACACTAGTGGGCATATACAGGGCGGGAATTTGGTGCGTATTTGGCCTATAGAATCGTTGTTTTATAAGAAGAATAAAAAGTAAAATGCCAATTTTTTTAGCACCTTTTCTCCACTTTTTTAAATATGGGTTCATTGATGCGTCTACAGGGTGTGCACATAAATCTTTGAGGCGTGTGGGATATCCTTACTTCCCTTACTTGAAATGGAACACAACCTATATATTTTTACATATTTGGAGAGAATACCAAATTTTGAGTTCACTACCAGTACCATAACCTATACATAAAGCCAGCTAATTCGAGGATATGAATTTGATGGTCTTTTTAAATATACAAATACACAAATACAAATTTAGGAATTTCAGTACATTTACTTTAAGAAGAACTTTAACCCCCATAATGTCCATATGAGAAGAGGAGAGCTGAGAGTTAGATAACAAGGACTGAAAAAAAAATTGGGATGTTCCATTTAAGCTCAACATTTTCGTATTTCTTATAGAAATACTCACTAATAACTCGCTCTGTACAGAAATGTACTACATGAATAAGTACTGGAATTGCTTAATAAAAAATATGTAATTAAGCTTTGATTAGAATCCTCATGTGTTGATCATATTGTTATTCTTAACTTCCTCCTCTCGTTTTTTTTGTTCTAATATGTCTCACAATCTTTCCCTATAGCTAGTGTTCTTTATGTTTGTTTTCTTTTCTGCTTCCCTTTTTTCGAATTGGGTGGTTCAACTGGGTTTGTCCTGTTTTTGCCTTTCCTGCCCTTCGCTTTTTATGCGGTGACAGGTTTTTTCTTTTTATGGTGTACGGGCCTTCCCTGCTCTTTTGTTTTTCCTTTCGTCTTTTTGGGGCGTCACCTCTGACCCGTGGTTTTTGTGTAGTGTCACCTGTTCTTTTGTCCTTGTTTTCATTCTCCCTCAATTGGTGGATCCGGTCCTTTCTCTCCAAGTCTCTCTGCAGTGTTCTTTTTCTTCTCTGATGGCCGCTTTTTCTTTCCGGGGGGGTCGCTTGCTGGTTCGGAGAAAGGGACCATTGTCCCGTCCTTTTTTTCCATTTGAAGGAGTGGCTTGGTCCTTTGGCGTTCACCTGCCTTCGATGGGATGAAGCAGTGTCGGGTCTTCTTTCTTTTTTCTTTTTTCCTTTTGTTTTTCCTTCGCAGTCGGACTCCGTGTTATTTCTCGTCGCTTCGGCTCGTTTTCTTGATTGGGGAGGACTGTTCGGCCATTTCAAAGTCCTTCCCCATCTTTTGTTGCACGGTGTTAAGGTTGCCTGTCCCTTCTCGGCCCTCCTTTTACCACGCTTCTTGTTTTTGGTCCTTTTTGCACCCTCTCTTCCTCTTCGCGCTCGTTCCCCGGTCCTTTCGCCGCCTGTACTCCATGCCTCGGTGGCTTTGTTCTTCTCTTGGTTTTTTTATTGCCCGGACTCCATCGGGTCTCCTCTCGGCCCCGTGAGGACCCTTGGCCCGTTCCCTTTTAGTCGTACCTTCTGGAATCCTCAATGGTCGTCCTTCTTTGCGTTCCGGATTTTCAGTCCTTTTTTTCTGCTCTTTTTTTCCTCCAGGACCTTCTCTTCCCTCTTTTTGCCTTAACTTCTTAGGTTCTTTCTTTGTCTCTCTCTGCGTAGCGGCTTTCTGTTCTAAACAAGGCTTCTTTATTGTTGTTACTGGTTTTTCCCTCGTTTTTTTGAATCTCTTTTGTTCTCCTCTTCTTGTCCTTCGTTTTTTCTTCCTGGTTGCTTTAAAAGTGCTTCCTGTTGAAACTCCGTGTGGCGTTCTTTCCTTTATCGTATTTCTTTTTTTCTGTGTTTTGAAATTGATAATTTTTCTTCTTCGTTACTGGGATATGATCCAATTCCTGTTGGAGGTTCCTGTTTGGGTTGCCTTTTTGGCCTTCTTCTTTAGTTGGCGTTAGTCCTAAGGTATTTTTTCGTGCTTGTGCTTGGTTTTTCCGTTTTTTCCTGTAGTAGTAGTCCCTTTTGTGTTTATCTTGGTCCGGGGCCCTCTTTTTTTCTGGGGTTTTAATTCCGTCGAACTATTTCCTTTCTTTGTTTTAAATGGTTTCTTTATTCGTTTAGGTTGGCTTTATCTCGGTCCTCCTTTTAGTGTTTTCTGTTTCCCCTTGGTTAAGGTTCGGTTTTCCCGTTTCCTCTTTTCTCTCTCATTTCTGGCTTTTTGATAAAGTTTTTCTTTTTTTATGAATTCTCCCTTTTCCGTTGAAACTTTCCCCAAGTGGTTGGGGTTGGATACTGTCTTTCCTGTCCTTGTTTTTATCCTTTGTTTCTTTTCTTCGTAACGGGTTGGCTTTCCTCTTCTTTTTTTTTTCGGTTCTCTTTTGAATGGTAGTTTCTTTTTTTTCGGTGGTTTTCGTGTCTTGTGTTGACCGTTGTTTTTTTTCTTGGTTTTGATATCCCTCGAGGACTGTCTCTTTTTGCTTCTTCCGGCTCCTGGGGTTCTTAAGGTCTAGTCTCTTTTTTGATTTAATGTAGCTCGGTTCTTCCTCCTTTTTTTCGCTGCTCACCGTCTTTTCTTTTCTTAGGATATCTTCTTGTCGTTGTTGGCTTTTATTTGGTTATTCTTTGTACTAGGCTTCTTACAATGCCTCGTTCCTTTCCTCCCCCTATTCGGTTCCTTCCTCCTTTCTGATGATGTTCTCTTCTTGATTTGGTGTCCTCTTCTTTCCTTCTTGTTTATTGTAGTTTGAAGTTTGGGGGTTTTCTTCTTTGAATTTGTATAGTTTTGTTTTTATTCCGACAAACCTGTTTCTCGTATGTCTGTCCTTATTCGTCGTCTCTTTGCGTTAATCGGTGATACATGATTTTGAACCCGTAATTTTTCTTTAGCTCGCCTGTATTCTCCGTGTTTCCTTTCCTGTTTTTATTTTGGTCAGCCGTTTTTATCGGTGTAATTAAAGGGGACACCTTTTCGTCCAAGTATCCTGGATTCGGCTTCGTTCGTCCTTTTTTTTGAGAAGTTGGGGGTGAGTATAAGTAGTCGCCGCTCCCCTGCATCGCTAATTGTGTTCCCTTTTTGTGTTGA
Source organism: Aromia moschata (assembly GCA_029963805.1). Classification (NCBI taxonomy): domain Eukaryota; kingdom Metazoa; phylum Arthropoda; class Insecta; order Coleoptera; family Cerambycidae; genus Aromia; species Aromia moschata. Next base: position 1,271,571 of record JAPWTK010000017.1, read on the forward strand.
ACGAGGTTTTCGGTTGGGGTGGGGAGTAGTCCTTTGAAGCTTCCTCCCTTTTCTTCTCTCGTTTCTCTTTTATCCTGGATCTTGATCTCGAATCTGGCTGTCGATCTGGTGAGTTCTTCTTGACTAGGATTGACCTAGCCCTCAAAAACGTTAGGTCCCTTTTTCCCTTACCCTTTTCCTTTTGTGGTGAGTTCGCTGTTTGATTTCTCCAATGCTCCATTATTTTCTCCTGGTTCAGTGTTGCTTCTCTTTTCCTTCTCTGATTTGTAGCTCCTCTCTTCTTTCTGCTTTAAATTCCAAGCGCTCGGTCTCACTAATCTTGTGTCTGCCCAGTTGCTTTTCGTGTCTACTAGTCCATCAATAAAAGTTGTGCCTTTGTTCGAAATTCTTTGGGTCTTGAGGGTATGCCATGATGGTCTTCTGTTTCTTTTTAAAGTCTTTTTTTGTCTTCTTTTGGGTGTATTGGGAGATATTTGTGTCCTCTTTTTTCTAATGCTCCTCATCTGTCGTAATCGTTTTCTGTTCTTCATCTCTGTAAGATTTCTGTCCTCTCGGGCCTTTCTTTAGTCCTCCTTCCTTTGGCGCCTCGTTTTCTATGCTGTCCTCTCTGAGTTGTTTTGTTCTGTTTCGATATAAGGTGAATGTTGTAGGGTATGTAGGTAACAATCTCCTAATCGCTATTAAGTCGATGTAATTGGTGCTCCCCTTCTTCTTTTCCTTTTTTTTTACTTTTTTCCTCTTTTCTTTCGTTTTTCGTTTCTTCCCTTTTCTGCCCTTCCTTCTTGTTTTTGGCCTACCTGGTCAATCTGCTGTTTCCCTCAATCCTCCCTGCATTCCCTGGTTTTTTTTTGTTGAGACTCCAAATTTCTTGATACCCTCTCCCCTGTTCGCCTCTTTTCTCTTCTCCTCCTCCCTTCTCCTCTTCTTTCCTCTCTTTCTCTCCTCCCCTCCCCTTCTCCTCCTTCTTTTCCTCTCCTTTTCTCCTCCCTCCTTTTTCTGCCTCCTCCGTCCTTTCTCTCTTTTCTCCTCCTTTCTTTTCCTCTCCCTTTCTCTCCTCCGTCCTCCTTTCTTCATCCTCCTCGTCCTTTTCATCCTCTTCTGTCCTTTTCTTCTCCTTGTTCAAAAATTTGATTCTCTCTCGTTATTTGTTCCCTCGTATTCCTATCATTTTCCCTTTAATTCTTCGTTAATCCACCGACAAATGTCAATTTTTTTCAATTATTCACTTCTTCAATTCCCACGTTTATTTACTTCTCACTCGTGGATCTTACCATGTATTAAAATATACTCTCCTAAACAACCGTATTTATCATTTTCATTTTCTGAAAGTTCCTTTGATTAAATATCTAATATGTCATTCCTCAATTCTTTCCTAACACTAGTGTATAAACTAAATAGCTAAATATGTAAACTATAAAACTTAAGAAATTCAGCTGTCACAAATGTCACTTTTACAAATGTCATATTATTTTATAATTCGGGAATAATGAAGAAATATTTCATATATAAATTTAAGTTGTTAATAATTAATTGAAAATATTTGCCGTGTTATACGAATTCTAAATATTAGTTATTTCGGTTCTTTCTTAAAAATGTTGAAAAGCATGTACTTATTAAAAACGTCTAGGGAAATTCCAAAAAGAGACGTGCAAAAATACACTTACACAGTCTCTATTTACGTTTTGAGAATATCCAAAATCTCCACATAGACGATTCAAGTCTACTGCCGACGATTTTAAATAAATCTCTATTAGTGCCATACTCACCTTTCTTGTTTACATTTATAAGTTAATGCCATCTGATGGGATTTCTTAACCTTGCGGGTATGCAAAAATGGTTGGCAACATAAAATAACAAATTATTGTGATGTGTAAGAAGTTTGGATGGATTTGAAGGGATGGAAAACATTTAGGTTTACAGACAAGCTAAGAATATAAAGAAGAAACCCTGAAAGTTTCAGCCAAATCGACCGAGTAGTTTTTCAGTAATCGTGGTTGCCAATTTTGAAAATGTTGTTTTGAGTAAAATTCGTTTAAAGTTTTGAATACCGAAAAATGGTACTTACGACTCAGTCAGCGATTCCAGGGGCGTACAAAAAGCCTTCAATCTCTTCGTACATGCCGTTATTCATCTGTTGTATGTATATGTACATATATAATACTCTCAGGTATACAAATCCGGCCTTGGGTATTTCAAAGTAAGATACAATAGATAAAAGTTTCACTAGGGCCGACCGCTCTTGTATACCTGTTGCGCGCTGAAAAAAGGCGTTCTCGAAAAATGACGAAAAAATATATATAGGATTTAATTTCGTTTATTTAAGCGTATTCTACGGTTTTTATTTTAGAAAAAACTTTTTCCCTAATTTTTTCCCCCTTAAATTTTGAGTTTTCTGAACGAATGATATTTGGGGATTAGAAATTGGTTTTTGTTTTTTTTTCGATATATTCGTGAGAATATACATTATATTAGTTAATACCTGTATTTTTTTGTTTAGTTAAATGACTTTTTTTTATAATGGTAACCCCCTGTTTTCTACCGATTGGTATGTTTTCAAAATAGGTAATTGTTGATGGTCTGTTTAAATTCAATCTTTTTTCATTTATTTTCATATTAAGTTTTTCGCCAGAAAAATCTAATGCTTTAGAAATGTTACACTGTAGTATTTTTGATATTTCTAAAGCATTTTATCGTTTTCTGGATGTTCAATTATTCAAACTTATGAAAACGTGTTTGAAGAAAAGGCAAAACGTAATTTGAAAATAAAATGAAATTTAGATATAGACAGTGTTAACAGAAAGTCTCCATTCTTTTGAGAGCTGAATACAAATCCGTGAAAAGGAGGTTATGTATATTTTTCAATTTTTTTTTGCGAGCACCCAGTATAAAAAGTCAGATAAGAGCATACAAGGTTTATTGAAATATATAATAATGAACCTATGAATTTATCGAAACACTTTGCAAAATGAATGACCATTTATAAAATATCCACAATTTTCTTAAGGTTTTCAGTTATCATTTGTCATCGAAAACCGTAAATACTTAAAATCCATAGGATATTGGTGTAGGACATTGCACATGATGTGCTTTTACAATATCCTTGGAATCCAAAAAAATGGAAATATAAACGGAAGTCCCAGATCTCTTAAAATATTTTTTTGTTAAATAAAACATCACTTTACTTTGTCGTTAAATCTGAATTTTTAAAATTCATAGTTTTTGAGATATGAGTACCCACCGCAGATGGGTTGCGATATACACGGTGTACCACCGCAATGGGACACATGCATACTCAGAGACGTGTTGATATTGTCATCATCACTATTCAGTTATGTTTATAATCTCTCATTAGATTATTCGAGATTTGTGAATACGTTTAGGTATAGTATAAACCCAACAGTGTCAACAACGTGATAATGTCACTGGAAATCCATGTTTTTTTCTGTCCTGTTTTTGTTTACAAAATTTACTTTTATTGTAACGTGTCAGTAAGCGACAAAGGATCATACATATTTTAACCGAAAGACGTGTGCAATACGTAATGCAATATTTTTTGGGAAACTAAAATGGATTTCATTCATACCTATAAATACACTAGTGTATTATTGCTAATTTGGAAATCCCACTTCATGCGGTTCATAGGCAATAAATTTTCGATGTGATTCAAGGGAACGCGTTTAGTATTGTTAATAATATAATTTCATGTACGTATATGTCACATATATACAGTGGTGGCCAATAAAATAAGAGGGCCAAATAAAGTTCACCAAAATTCAATAAATTTCGTGAGTTCTTGATCAGATAATATAAATTAATTCACTTCGTGTGCACACACCTTTAGGCTTCATTGCTGTAAACCAATTCATTGTAATTGTGCTTCATTGCTGTAAACTAATTTCATGTTTATTATTTCTTTTTATTTATTGCTGTAAACCTATTCATTGTAAACCAATTTCATTTTTATTTCTTTTTTTTCCTTAAAAAATAGTTTTTTTTCCCATTTATTGAAATTTCCTGTAAAGGCGTCTATTTCAATTAGATTAAAACATATTTCTTGTACGCTTTTCAAGTTATAAAAAGGGTAGTGGTAATCGTATATCCTAAGTGAGATTTTTCTATTTGATTATAAAAAGTTTGTTATACCGGAAATAGAAGGCTTGAAGAAAGAAAATTCTGGTAGAGTTGCCAGTTCCATTCCTAATAAAAATATACAAAATGAAATTTGCTCAAATTGTACCAAATTCAATATTGGCACTTTTTTCATAGAATAAAAATATTTTTGAAAATGGAAGTTGTATGTAGTAGTGAGGAATTCACCCGAATCTTTGTCGTTAACTGCGGAGGAATGTTAAGTGTGGGGCTTTTTCTTTTGGAGTGAGCCTTATTTTGTACTTAACTAACTTTTTTTCTTCACTTTCCCTATGCGGAAAAATTCAAGGGGTGTACAGAAGTAATGACCCCAAACATACGGCACGTACAGTTAAGCAGTGATTTACAAGCAATCAAATATCAGTTTTAGAGTGGCCCTCGCAGTCACCAGACTTAAATCCTATTGAGAATCTTTGGAAAGAGTTAAAAAACCGAACTGCTTGTAAAAAATCGACAAACAAAAATATGCTGTGGGAAGAAGTTAAGAAAGCATGGTATTCCATCCCTATAGAAACTTGCAGAAAATTGATCGATTCTAAGCCAAGGAGATGCGAAGCTGTTCTTAAAAACAAAGGCCATTCTACAAAGTACTAATGTAGTAATAATATTATCAGGATTTGTAACGGTTATTTTTTATTTGCGGCTTTCTTTTACAATACTCTTATTTTTTTTGTCCATGTTTAATATCCATTGGAATTTATTATGTATTTATATCTTTGAATAAAATATACTTAAGTTTAAACTAAAGGCGTTTTTTCCTTTAGAGAGTGGTATTATAAACTAAAAATATATATTTAATTTTTTAAATGTGCTGCACATTAAATGCTATGAAATAACTTGAATAAAATCACTTCACTCTTATTTTTTGACCACTCCTGTATGTGGTAAAATGTCGTTTGTCACCATGCGTGGCAAATTATCGCCTTTTTCAGAACTATTGTTCTAAGTAATACGTTTTGAGAATTTCCGTCAAAATAAGTTGTGCAAATCGAACGATATTTGCGTTTACATTATACAATTGACTGATTCATACTCTTTTCAGAAATGGAGCCCATGTATATCCATAGTCTTTACAAATATTGTAGTAATGACTAAACCAACTGTTGCCTGGAAGTTATTGACACGACTTCCTGTATAGTTACCATCGCAGATCGCTGACTATGCCCCAGCGGCGTCTTCTTTGACTCGGGCACAAAAACTCGAATTTTAGAGCTGCATATCGTTTGAAGTGAACATTATTTAATAGTACATAAATAAGTACCGAGTAGGTGGGTATAATAAAATGAAGTAAAATTATTTAAAGCAATATACCGTTTTTATTATACAGGGCGTCCCATTATTAAGGGGCCACAGCGAAATTACAGATTATTTGGGTAAAAATATTACTATTTAATTAAACTCACCTTAGACCAAAATTTATTGGTAATCAAGATACAGGAAGTCAGTTAAAATTTTATTTTCGATTTCCTTTTTTTTTTGGGAGAGGAATTTTAATTTGTTAATCATTTTTATGTAAGTTGTAAAGGGCGCTCCCTACATCATTCTCAATATATAAAAAGTGGTGCCAGTTTTTTGGGTCTTAGAATGTTTACACATTTTTATTGAAAATATCGATTTTTTCCATCATTTATTGAAAGAAAAGGTAAACCGTTTAAATGTCGCTTCAAATGAACGTTTTAGAGATATTTGGGTTTAAAATGTTGAGTGAAATAACCTATTTAATTCTGTCACTCAAAATAAGATAATTCACATAAATACTTAAGTAAAATGTTTTTCGTTTCCGAAATACAGTGTGTTGAAGTTGAAAATTCAAAAAAAATATTATTGATAATATTTTTATTATTTCTTATTATTACTTTTTCAAATTTGGAAAGAAGTTTTACTGTCATAAGGGACACGTAACTCTAGAAAACCCAATTAATTTACTGGACAGTTTCGTAGAATGTGGGTACGTTTATTCAGCCTAGATTTTACTCCGCTGTCCAAACATTAATTTGACTATAATTTCTTTATGTATTTTGCGTTGATCATGTACTATTGTTGTAAACCCATAGAATGGTTAATTTTCGAGATATTTGCACTTGCAGGTTTGAAATAAAACCTATATTTTATATCAAATCCTTTTTGATTTTTTGACATTTAGTTTTGCTGTGTCTCCTTAACAATGGGACACCCTGTATTTATTGTATTATACCTATATTGTTGTGTATACCTGCGTATGTTAATTTGACCCGAACAATAATTCATGAGCGCAACTATTATTGGTTCAAATTGATAATTGAAAACATATTGACAATTTTACGCGAATTCTACTAGCTTCGTGCGTAGATGCAAACTTTTTGTGTTCTAACCATTTGTCAAACAGTAATAATTACCCATGTTCTTTTTTTATTAATTTAATAATTTACGTAGTAGTACAATACGTTCAACAAAAGAAAAAAACTTTCAGGTAATTTAGGTATACATTGTTAAGTTGATACTGCTTCGTTTATTGTATTACATACAAATGTGTTGTTTAACTATGACAGAGCGCTGATATAGCATTTAGCTATTTCATAACAAGTATGTCTCAGAAACAGTACTTTTATTATTTAAGGGTTATTCTTATTTTAGATTTCGATTTTGGCGACAGATTTGTTTCTTTTAAAACACACACTGTATCTATTTTGCACATGTACATATCTCTAAAACAATAATATGACCCTCTGGGAATGTCTCAATCAACAAAAATTGTATGTACCTACCTATTTTTTTATTTTGTTTCGGCCACCCTTCTGTTTCTAAGAACGAATGTACAAAACACAAATTCACAATTAAGTGAGACTGCATAATATGCGTAAATACGTTCCTCCATTACTCCTTGATTAAAGGATAATTACAACATAGACGCAGAATAAAACATTCGCTGGGATTACCGGACCAACGCGTTTGACATATGAAAACGGACACACAAAAGTATTCGGCCAGTTAATTATGCAAAGCTGTAGTAGGTAATGTAAGTAGAGATGGTAGGGTTCTTGGCCATAGGATTAGTGTGTGAAAGGTTACATATTAACTGGTATAGACTGCGTGCCTCTATTAGACAGTGTACCCTTGCCACGTAAATAAAATGCCAAAAGTACGCGAAATCACCGTACCAGAGAGACAGCATCTTATCTCATTAGCAAAAAAAATATATTGCACAGCGTAAAATTAGCAGAGACACAGGCATACCACGAAGTACTGTACAGAGTATAATAAAAAAAATATGAAATCGATAAACCGGTAGTAAATACACCCGGTCACGGCGACCCAAAATATTAACTCAAAGAGATGAAAGGCAAATTCTCTAACAAGTAAAAGAAAATCCAAGTACTAGTGCCATAGAACAATACAGAACAATATGTGCTGAGATTCAGGAGAGTACTGGAAAGAATACTGAGACAGTGCGTCGAACCTTAAGAAAAAAGCGCTACCACGGTTGAATTGCCCGAAGGAAACCCTGGATTAGTAAGGTCAACAGACAAAAAAGACTCCGTTTCTGACAGTATGATGAGCCTGAAACTTTCTGGGATCAGGTTATCTTTAGCGACGAATGTAAATTTGAGATATTTGATTCGTCCAGACGACAAATTGTATGGAGAAAACCTGGTACATCGTTAAATAAGGAAAACTTAAAATCTACCGTAAAAGACGGCGGTGGATAGCTCATGGTGTGGGGCAGTATGGCGGCTGCGGGAGTGGGTAACCTTCATTTTATTGAAGGAATATTGAACCAATATTGTTATATTGATTGAGCATCATTTACAGATCCGCGCAAAAATTGGGATTGGGCGATCATTACATCTTTCAACAAGATAATGACCCCAAGCACTGCGCCCGTAAAACGCGGGAATGACTGCTACCTGTACCGATAATTGAAAACACCGCCGCAGTCGCCCAGTACTAACCCTATCGAGCACTTATGGTCACATCTAAAACGATCTCTGCAAAATAAACGAATTACCAATAAAGAAGAGTTAAAAAATCATCTCTCAACAGAATGGAGTAATGTGACCCCGGAAGTGAACCCGAAACTGGTGCATTCAATGCCAAATAGGCTGAAAGCTATTCTGAATTCTAAAGGATACCCGATAAGCTATTAGATGTGCCGTTTTAAATTGTTTGTACCTTTCTTATTTTATTTTTCTCTTTGGTGGCCGAATACTTTTGTGTCATTTAAATTGGACATTATCGTGTTTTGTCGGCAGTTTTTAAATTGTGTCTCTTTTGATTACTTTTTTTATGTGGTATAATAAAGCATAATGTTCATATATCATTGTGTTAATTTTCTCTTGTTATTTGAATATGCCAGTTAAGCATTCAGGGTGGTGGAATACAAGTATCTGTAAGAGTTCGGTCAACTTGGCAGCTCGTTTGTCTTTAATGGAAGGGGGGGTTAAATAATAGGAAAAATATACTGGGACAAGAACGAGAGTCTCCCGGGAAAAGGGGGGGGGGTAAATAGGAACACCCCCTGGAAAAACCAAAAAAAGGGATATAAAAAAAAAAGGGGGGCCTGGTTCGTACTGGAGTCCAGCCTCGGGGCCGGAAATTTAGCATAGAAAAAAACCCGGGAAATGCAAACGAGGAAGACGGGCTACCGGCTAACTCCGCGCAATAAATTTTCGAATATTTGCAAGGTGTGTCTTTATTTGTAAATTTATTTTTTAAATCGTTGGTTTGTTAGTTAGTTATGTTGCAGTAATTCGCGCGGATTGGTCTTTACTTTTCGCAATTCCATTCACCGTTCTCGATGAGATAATTTGCTTTTTCTTCTACGTCCCGGTTTATTACCTAGAATATTGTCAGTTTTATATTGTTTTTTAATAAATTGAGCGGTTTGCCGAGCTGTAGGACGATTTCGAATATTTTTCTGTCAATAACACTCAGTTGATTCAATTCTATAATTGGTTATCTTATTTCATCTGCAAAGTGCACGACTGTTTGCCGGTTAATTCTAATCGTGACATCTATTCAGTCACTGTTTTTAAGCCTTAACCTGTCAGTTATTAGCGAACAATGTGTAACATTGGATAACAACGAAGTGGCCGAATAATTTTGCTCCTTCATATTCTGACGTGTTTGAAAATTGTCTTATTTAAATTGTCTTATTTTCATGTTATTCAACCAACATCATCGGTATCGTATTACCACTAAAGTACAGTATATATAAATATAAATTTTAAGTAGGTATATTTGTTTTATCGTCTTGATTTTTACCATTTATAATTAATTTGATGGATGACCGAATAATTTTGCTCTCGACTTTATGTAGGTAGGTACATAAAATTATTTTCACTTTGCTTGAGATTTTTGGAATTCTTAAAAATAGGCTGTGTAGAAAAGTATATACAAATCTCATGAAGACACCTAAGGTCGATGTAATTAGTTTACACCAAATTTAAAATGACATTAACGACCATTATATAATAAAACTATAAAATGTCAATTACGTTAATTTTAATATTAAGTTTCCTAGTGGTTATTAATTTTCAATTGATGTTTGAAAATTATAATTGCGTTAAAAAATATATAAGCGCTAATTGCGTTGCAGAGCAAAAAAACTAAATACACACATGTTTGGTAATTATCTGTTATCTTTTTAGAACACATTTACAATTATTTTGCATACTATTTATTATCTATTTACCACACTTTAGTAGTCTATTAGTTCATTTGCCAGAATATATTTCATGATCAATATATTTTTATAATAATAATAAAAAAATCTATTGTCACGGTGTTTGTGGTCGCACTCCTCCGAAACGGCTCGACCGATTTTTATGAAATTTTTTATGTATATTTGGTAGGTATGAGAATAGGTCGTAAAGTATATATCATACCGCTAGGTTATTAGGGTGTCCCTATCCAAAACAATTTATTCTATTTTTTTTGACAAAAAAAAATTATATATATATTTTTTGATTTGGCGTCAAAAAATACCTATAAACCCAAATCGATTTCAATATGGCGGAACAACGTTTGCCGGGTCAGCTAGTATTTATTATAAAAATAAGTATTATGTTTATTATTTTATGCTTACCCTCTATTCTACTACCCGATCAACTTCGCCCCTTCCCTTTTCCAATCACAATAATTTGAAACCTTCATTTTCCATAGAGCCTGCTTGGTAAGTATGAGAAATTACTAAAATAATTCTGGTTCCTGACCTTTTTGCTTTTGATTAGCAGACGATTTTTAAAGACAACACATAACTTTAATACTTTCCTCTGCAATTTATGTAATAAATAACAGAAATTTAACGTTTTATAGAGATATAAAATATTTTTCTTATTTGAGACGTATGTATATATCATATTCATTTTTTCTCCAAATTCGAATACATATATGTAGTAACGTTATTATCAGTTAAATAGTCATTACTTTAATTAAAATATTTTTGATATTAGACATAAATATACATTTACTGACATTCGGCATTTTTTTATTCACTTCTGTTCTAACAGAAAATGGTCCCAAATTCAGAATCTTCAATAATTGAACGTCATATTTATTTTCACTAGGTTTGATCTAAAATGCTATTCTGAATACAATGACACCCCATATGTCACTTTTTGATGCATCATACATATTTTACATATTTTGATCTAGAGTGCTTGGAGTTTATTAAAAAGTCTCAGTACGAATCAAGTAGACGTAGCAAAATTAAGAGCGTACCAATTTACTCATTTCTGCTATTACTGCATTTTTAAATTAAAAACATAGAAAAAACGACGGAAATAAAGCAGTTTAAAATGGACTGGTTCATTTATTAAAACCACCGAATGCTGGTGTATTAAAATCTAGCCCTATTCTGTGTTAATATGCATTTACAGGTATTTTTTTGTCGATTTGAAGTATGTAACACTAAAGCGTTGGTAACAAAAAGCTCTATTTCAATAATCTTATGAACTTAGTATTCCTTATCTTATTATTAATCTTATGTGCTGTTTAGGAATACATAAAATATATCTATTCGCCAAATTTAAACGGTTAAAAAATGAAAACTGTCAACAAAAACAAGATTTTAGCTTCAAGATTGTATCTTCATTTCATTTCAATAAACTGACATTGTTACATTGACATTTGACACGTTTTATTTGATGGTTTGATTTGAAAAAGTCATCTCGCAGGCGAGTCAGTTGTGGTCATTATATTCAACGCCTCCTTTAATTATGCCTTTATTTATTAAATATGCTTTTTCACAGTTGGCGGCGGGTGTATCTACAGGTTAAAAACTTACCTTTCCAGGGAATCGAAACGAATTTGAATCCGACGAAGCTTCCCTGCTTTCTCAAGAACTGCTGTCACAATACGAACTCGGAATTGCTGTCGCAAGTCGTATTCTGTTAACGTGATACGAGAACAAAATAGACCTCTCGAAAAGCTCACTATCGCGTGGCGATCTGGCACTTTTCTTCCGGAGCGTTCGACAATGCCAAAGAGCAATTAACACTGATCGTCGTATCATTAAAGGCAATGTTTTATTATCCTACTCGTAAGTGTAAGGTACAAGGCTAACCTTTATTGTGAATTTTTGAGGGGACGGTCGCGAGTTGCTCCGAGCTTTTTTTAATGAAACCGATACCCGTCGCATCCACCGGATTACTGTGGTACAGGGTGGACCAACTTTTCGACGTTCTAATAGGGAATGGGTTTATTTTGTATTTTTATCTCGGAAAGCGTAAGAGATATCAAAGATTTGATGTAGCAGTCCAGTGTTTTCAAAGTTACAATTGTGAAAACAGATCATGGCTATCGCAATCAGATTTACGAGGTGTGTAAATGGTTTTTTTTTTTTTTTTTTTTTTCGAATATAATTACTATTCAGTATTGTCTCCTTCAAAATAACTTCCTTGGGAAGCCACACAGCGCTGGAGACGGTTCTTTCATTCCTCATAGCAGTGCTGGAACTCATATATTGGAATAGCCTTCAGCGACTAGCTGAAGCTACAGCTGTTTCAATGTTTTCTATGGTCCCAAAATGACGTCCCTTGAGGTGATTTTGCAATCTCGGAAAGAGAAAAAAGTCACAAGGATTCAAGTCAGGCAACTAAGGAAGCTGAGGAGCCACATGAATGGTTTTACTGGCTAAAAACGCGTACTGAAATGGCTGTGTGACAAGCCGCATTGTCGTGATGCAACATCCAGTCGTTCTTGAAGTTTGGTCCTGTGGACCTCTCTGTAAAAGTGTTGATTTACTGTTTGGCGCGGAGGCACAAACTCTTTGTGGATAATCCCTTGGCTATCAAAAAAGCAAATCAGCATGCATTTGATCTTCGACATGCTCATTCTTGCTTGTTTGGGTCTTGGAGAGTTTGAAGTGTACCATTCCATGCTTTGGCGCTTGGTTTCCGGGTCATGATTCCGGTTCCCAAGTCTCATCACCAGTAATGACACGTCCCATAAAATGGGGATCATTTTCAATCGATCCAAAAAGTCAAAACACCTTTCTCGACTTGTAATTTTGTTCCTGCGAAAGGTTTTTTGGAACGGTTTTTTCGTCGATTTTTCTTGTCCCCAATTTGTTAGTCAAAATCTGATGAACAGTGGTGTGATTCAAATTTAACTCTTCCCCTATTATTCTTGTCGTCAACATCGCCGACATTCTCATCTTGTCTTCTTGTGTTTTTTTTTTTTTTTTGTCTTCAACAAGTTCAAACCTGTGACTCTTGAACTGCTGCATTACAAGATGTTTGAGTCCAAGGCGTGCGCCTCAAAGTCACATTTTAAAAACCAAAAAAAAAAAAATTAAAAAACCAAAAAAAAAAAAAAAAGCCCCCAAAATCCAAAGGGGGGGGGGGGGGACAAAAAAAAAACTACCGCCTAGTGTTGCTATATCGGGCGCTACGTTGCCAGTCGTATTACTAAATTTACACCTCGTAGTGCGACAGGAGATTCTCAGGTTTTGGTTATTTTTTAAATGTTTGATAGTTTATTTATTATAGCAAATGAGAAGATATAAATGCTGGATTCCTATAATCAGTTTTTCTATTAATAATTTGGAATAAATTTGGTTTTCGCAGTGTCTAATGTGGGTATTTGCTTTCTTTTTAACCCATTTCCGCCCAAACTACGAGATTTTGTACTCGACTTTCGACGCTATAACTTAATGCATAAATGTCCTGGAAAAAAATCGTCACATAGTGTTTTTTGAAAGCTTAAAACCTCCTCTTTCAGATGGAGTTCGACCTAGAATTTGATTTGAAAAAGTTATAATCGAATTTAAAAAAAAAGTACGAAATTTTCATTTCTTTGTTTTTTAAATTCGTATTTTTGAAAGTCGGAAAAAGCTTTTTCTGGTTGCTCAAATCATGACGCCTAGTGCCATTAATATCTGTTCTTTAAAACCTCATGGAAATTTTTGGGAAATTCTATTTGGCAAATTCAAGATGGCGGCCGAAATGAAATTATTTTTTGTGGAAATATACTTTTTTTCTCGAATAGTATAGACTTTATCAAAAAATTCCTAAGAACAAAAATCTCCTAAAATGAATCAAAAATTCTCTCAATTTTTTCAGAATTTTTCTCGGCATTTTTTGAAAATTTTGATTTTTCGATTTTCCAAAAATAAAAAATTTTCTCAAAAAATTCTGAAAAAAAAATTGAGAACATTCTTTGTTCAATTTTTAGACGTTTTTGTTCTTAGAATTTTTTTGATAAAGTCCATAGTTTTTGAAAAAAAAGTTTCAATGTAAAAAATGAAAATTTCTATTTCGAGTACATGTTTGTACGGCAATTATATAATAAAGATCAAACATAGAATTTCCCAAAAATTTCTATGTTTTAAAGAACATATTAATGGCACTAGACGTCATGACTTGAACAACCAGAAAAAAGCTTTTTCCAACTCAAAATACGAATTAAAAAAAAGTAATGAAAATTTCGTACTTTTTTTTTAAATCGATTATAACTTTTCACATCAAACTCTAGGTCGAATTCTATGCCATCTGAAAGAGGAGATTTTAAGCTTTCGAAAACACTATGTTACGATTTTTTTTCCAGAACATTTATGCATTAAGTTATAGCGTCGAAAGTCGAGTACAAAATCTCGTCGTTTGGGCGGAAATGGGTTAATATCCAGTTTACAATTTCCAATTCATCAACGGAATATTTTTAATTTCCGAATAATTAATTTATTAAGAATTTAATAAACCTTGTGAAATAAAAAAAAATACAGCAAGACGCTGAGGCGGTAAAGGCCGTGATAGTGCAGTTTATGTACACGTGCTGTATTTTTTTCTTTTCTCTGTAGTTGTAAACTGCGATCATACGTCAATATTTAAAAAAGTGTTTACAAAAAAGTAATTATATTATCATGGTATGATTATAATTGATATGTCTATTTGTCGGCAGGCAATAATTTTATTATATATAACTATTATTCCTCCTCTAATGGCCATAATTGGCAGAGAAATCATTTCTTGTTAACCAAAAAGGCGTAGTTTTTGTACAAACCACATGCGATACATAATTTGTTTTAATTGTCGCTTTACAATTTTATTTAAGTGGACGATGTTCACTTTATAAATATAAATAAAAAATGTGTATTAAATTCATTTCAAATCGCATTATCATGATAACAATTAAAAGTATTAATTAGTTGATTGTTATTAATGTAATCGATTATGAAGTTAGTTTTATTTGACGAATATATGAATATCGCATAAAATATAGTTTGAATCACATAGGTACTTTGTCTTCAAAATCAAATAAAAACTCATTTTTCCATCAGAATTTGTAATGCCATTTTTTAAACATCTAATTAGTAATTCTAATATACATTTCTAGTCAAGTGCGTATCTAGGTGAAGAATATACATTTTCAAATTTTATCAGACAATGATATAAGATTCATTTAAACCTTATGAAAAATATGCACCTAATTTCAAACACCAGAGTTGTGTTTTATGTAGTCCCGAAAGAGAGATACTTTCGTGTATACCCCAGGGGTATATCTTTCGGCACAGCTGACGCCCCAGGAAACCAACCCGTACAAGGTGTGGTTGGCTACGAACGGTCCTCCAGAATCTCCCTAAAAATTTTAAATAAACTACTTTTTAAGACTTTCGACGCGTGCAATTTTTCGACCGCTGCAATTTAAAGAACATGATGGATTTTGTAGTGCTTGGCAAAAATGAAAAGTCCAATATGTAATACTGAAAATCATTTAGAGATTATTAAAAAGTACATTACATACAAACAAGTAAACAAGCAAACGATGCAAAACTTCATACATTTTTGTTATTGAAAACATTTATGTTAGAATCGATTCACAAGATCTGAACATGGATTGTTAGAGCTTCCTATCATATCTCCAGATGTATTTGTTAATATTTTCATACCATGTGTTTAAATGGAGGTTTTCCATTTTCATTTATTTTCACACTTTACAGAGTGGACCAATTTGTAAACATTTTAATCATTCAAAAATTTACTAAATACGTTAAACCTACTGGCAAAGAATTTTTATTAATTTGGTCCATCCTGTGAAAAATTTTTCCACTTGATTCATTTTAACAAAAATTTGTATGTGCTTAATAGTCCTAGATCAAACTTGAAATGAATCCGGCATACTTATTTATCTTTAAACTGCAAAAGGAAAGGAATTAAAATCGGAAAGGAAAATTTCAATTAGTACACAAATTATAAAAAAAAATACAAATACGTCTGGAGCCGTACTGTGAATATTAATTTTTATTTTCTTTCATTGTTCATCGTGAGGCCAAAGATATGTGGTTAACAGTATTTATGTAAAGTGAAATACAGTTGACGCTTAAATTAATTGTTTTTTGATGAACATTTAAATCGGTACCTCTAGTCTTGTTTATCTTTTTTCAAAGAGGGAAAATCTCCATTAAAAAATAAGAACTCAACATTTTCAGTAGTAAAAATTTCCGATGTTTTGCATCACTTGCTTGTTTACCTTGTATGTGATTATTGTTTATTATCCTCTAAAATCCTTGTCCACATTTTTTGTAGTAAAAAATAAAGAGAACAGGTACAGCTGCATATACATATTAGATCAAAAACCCGTGTAGAATAAGCAAAGTAAGAGTGTTTTGATCTCTCATATGAAAAATAGTCTATACAATTTACAAATTCTAAGTATTTGTTAGTTCTGAAGAAGGTTAATTTTCCTTGATAAAAGGATCGTTCTACATAGACCTAGCACAGCAATTTACCTTACAAGAATCTCTTCCTCCTTGCTTAAAGCCTGCGCAAAACATCCTGGGAGTGATGGCAAACTGGTGTCTGTAATCCTGTTTGCATTCGTCTATAGAAATTGCTGGAAGCATCACACCCCTTAAATGATCCGGTACATAGGGGTAGACGGCAGAGAGGACACCCCAGCCGGTAACCAATCCCCATTTATCAGTCATTTGTTCGTCTTGCGCGGGCAATCTGATTGGTTTTATTGCTGTCGAAGCTCTAAAATATTAACAGGCTATTGCAGAAACGCAAAAAGAAAAGGGCGTATTTGTACTAGGTTTGACATTTTAAATTTTATCATTTTACTCGACTTTCCGTGGAGAAAATGGAGTTAAATGAAGGACATTCCATGAATCGTACCACATGCTTGCTTGATATCTCTGTTTACAACGCGATGGCGACCAGCTCTCGATCGAATACACGACAAAGGAGACTTTTTCTTGACTTCTACTTACATTATACTCATACCTTAAGGGCTTAAAAAACTTTAGTATGGCTATGTCGTAGTCCTGATTAGTCGCGTCGTAACAGGGGTGGATGATGGCTTGTTTTACGTAGGCAATAGTACCACCTTTGTGCAGGTTAGAACTTCCGGCTCTTACCGAGTAGCTTCCATGGAATTCAGGTACGCAGTGTGCAGCTGTTAGAGCGGTGTCGTAACTTATAAGGGCCGCTCCGCATATGTGTTGCTCGTTGTATCTGCAATGAGAACCAAATGAGCGAAAATGTTCCACAATGTGGATGCAGAACGCTCCCTGCGTCTATGGTTCATAAAAAGCCAATTGTCAGTACCTTAAACTTAACTGATATGGGCAAGACTCAATTGAAATTTTGCTTCCTCCTACAATCTTATTGACGCTACAGCTCGTGAAATGAGGTATCAAGCCTGAAAATAAAGATAAAATGCCATTAGTGCCGTTTTCGACTAACCGATACCGATAAAATGCCATAAGCGACTGACGATCAGTCTGGATGGTTAGTCTGGATGAGACTTTATTATTCATTTTATATTTCACAAGCTCATCCGTATCATCAGCATCCTCATGAACGCGCACGGGCATCAGGAACCCTTGACCTATGAAGCCTATGAATTCCGTATATATATTATCCGGACTGATTATTATGTTACTTGTGAAACATATAGTTGCTCGAATTGATGTGGAGTGCTATTACTTACTTTCACCCTTTGACAACTCACGCAACTCTCCAGACCACACCCACACCGAACCCCCTCTGGTTCCGCCCCTGGTGAAGGCTGTGTGGGATGTCGTTTTGCATCCCATCCCATGGGATCGAAGTAGGTGTGGCTCGGAGGGGTGTTTGGGCTGTCAAAGGGTGAAGGCGAGTTGTGGCACCCCACACCATATTATTAGGCAGCATTAAGATCAATGGATTCCCCCAACAGAGGTCAAACTACGCAAAACCCTGCGTAAATGCAAAGGGGTGACTTAGGGGGTCTGGAAATGAGTTGAAGAAATGGGACAGCGACCAAATACACATAACTTTTCGAGGAGGTCTTAACGTGTGCCGAGATGAAGCTTTTACCCGACAGCGTCCTTCTTAGTCCATCTTGTATGTCTCTGAAATTGCCGTCAAAATCGTGTGACCTCAAATTTCGATATGGGGTTGTTTTTTTTTGGGTGTGGACGGCGAACTGTTTAAGTCACAACGTAGCGCCTTCGTGGCATTAAAACCAACCCTATAGGCTACCGAAAATTAAAAACTGCAAGTCTCTAACTCGAATAGAACGAAAATTGAGCTAATCTAAAAAGTGTTACGCTAATTTTTACGAACAGTTTATTTATTTATTTTATGTTATGATTAGAGAATTTGCTATCGACTGCTTGAATATACCGTGTGGAACAAATGCATCGGAAGCGATAGATACACAAATTTTAAACCGTCAAATTCGTTCGGTTATTTTTCGTTTCCTTAGAGAAAACGTCGTTAATTATTTATACAACTAATACAAAAACAAGTAAACACATTATTCTAATGTACATGTAAATGAACATATATGTGTAAATTAACAGCGTTGCCCTGACATTAACATAAATGCATTATAGTATTACATGTTATTTTGTTAATTACGTATAATGTTATATAGGTACATGTTATTAGATAATATCTTCATTGATTTCTATACAGGATGATTCCTAAATTGAGTCATATTTTAACACCGATAGAACTATTCAAACAAATACTTTTCTCCACTTTTTAGGATACAAGGCACGACCGAATAAATTAAGTTAATAAGGTAACTTTTTTATTTTTGAGTTTATTGCAAAATGGTATTTGGAAAGAAATATTTTGAATGGTTCTACATGCTATTAAAAATATGACTAAACATTGGAATCATCCTGTATAACGATTTATGTAGTTATATCATTTACCGATAGCTTCCAGCAACATTTTCAGTATTTGCCGAAATATTAGGTACAAATGAATGCGACATGGGTACATTATGTTTTAATCAGTTTCGGTTTCAATTTGTGTAAATCCGAAAATTAGTGTTAATAACGAAAAATAAATTTTGGGTATTAATTTCTAAGTAAAAAATTTATCGATATGGTTTTTTCGTTATCTATTCGTGATATGTGCCGCTATTGAAACCTGAGTATAAAATAATTTTTAGTAATATTTTAATTTTATTAACATTCATAATAGTTATATTTGTAAATTTTGTAATTCATGTATACTTACCACTCTACTGATTTTTGTTAATTGACATTACATTTTACTCAATACAGGAAAATGTTTTTAATAGTTAATTATTTGTATGCGCAGTTTATTTAGTTAATTAGATAATTTGTCCTGGTGGTTGTACCCATTTCAATAATTACACTGTTGTTTAAGCACATCAGATGTTGTTCCATTACCTATAACCTAATTACACATATATATTACATATCATTTTTTAATCAATGCCACAAAGGTAAAATGCGGTATTATGTACATGCATATAATCGTTATTAGCTTTTGTTTTGCAGAAAATTTTGTTGCATATGAAGAAATTAATTTTCCTCTTATGTACACTTTATATGGTAGTCCTAATTCCTAGAAATACTAAGCAAATGCTCATAACACCTACTAGGTGGTGCAATATCATATTTATTATTTTAAAAGAATGGATTAATTTGTTGTTAAGTTCCATATTTTATACGAAACGACAAATTTAAATCCATTAAAGGTTGTGTTAAGGGCCTTAAGGGCCTTAAGTTACTTCAATTCTGCTAAAAAAAAATCATTTTTCATCAATAAATCGCAATTTTCGTAAGTAGTAAAACACAATACTTGACAACATAAATTAAATTAATTCTAACAAAAGAATAGTATAACGAATAAACGAAATGTGATCTATACTAATATCTACTCGTTTACTGGTATTTTGTCAAAACTTTTAAATGTTTATTACTTTAAGCCCCTTGAAATCCAGAGATATATCTTTTTTCAATTATATCGTGTACTAATCATGTATTCAAGCGGAACGGCCAAAACTACCTGCGGGCACAACAGGCAAAACCCCTCACTTGTGATCTGACCCGAGGTCTAGCGATCATTCACGACAGATGATGGGCGAGCTGGTCGACGCCGCTAGAAGTGAAATGAGAATATAATACTCTACTGATACGTTTTACCAAAATATTAAAAACTGGACAAATGAAACCATATGTCGCGAAACTGTATTTGGGTCAAGTACGGCCCTGGAAACGTACCATTCATCTTTCTCTACTACCTATTATCCTTATTTAAACCAGATTAATCAGAGTAGTTTTTATTGTACCGGAGAGATATTTTAAACAGTTTTGGAGCTTCATGCATACCTGTGAGTAGTTTAGATAAGGTTATGTTAACTTGAACTCTTAATATTTCAAACACAAAATCGATTACAGGGCCTCCTGAATTTTAGGTTTAACTTTTATAGAATCACCGCACACTATGTTTTAGCTGACACATCAAAACACACAGGTACACAAAGTATTAATGCAACTTACCGAGTTCTAGCAGAAGCAACCATTGGAATGCTGCCATTTTTGTTATTTCTGCGATAACTGGCTCATATCCGCTCACTAGAAATTACTTGGCCATTATCGTGCGTATTTTGCTACTGATAATTTCGTTAATGTTTTACGTAGCAGCAATATTTAGTGTTGGTCTATTTAAAAAAAAAAGTGAATATAATTATATATTCAGAATGCTATTCATCATAACATATCTCGTCCGTTTACAGTTGGTATCCCTTTTCGAGGAACGAATTTAGTCGTTTCTTTATGAAAGAGAATATGCTCGGTCCTATTGGATTTACTACAATAAATTGAGATATATAAATAGTATTATCCGGTTCTTCATGTACAGTCACACAAGTAAAAATGCAGAATCCAAAGAAAAATTGAAGAGATTGAAAATTCTTGCAAATCGAATTAAATACTAGAAATCTGTGACATATTATTGCAAATATTGAACCAGTATTTATTGACACAAAGTTTTATGTTTCAATCTTCAACATCTTATATTCATAACATATGTTCTCTTCTGGCATATAAACAACATTTATACAACTTGTGGTTTCACCGGAAGAGCTTACGATATTCAAAAAAGACCCCACATACATATATTGCATATTTGAAATCGTCAAGAATTTTTGAGTTCAGCGATACTAAATAAGTAAATGAGTTTTTAAACATTCAAAATAGTTTTGTAATGATTTTTTAACTTTGAATTTAAATATTATCTAGTAATAATTTTACTATTTTAAGAAAATAATATAGAAATAAACTTTTTTTTATCATTCCTTTTCGAATGTTATTATCTATTGTAAAAACTGTACCTACTCCCATATACATATATGCAAACATCTCAAATTGTAAAATTTTGTAGATAGGACCTTTTGTTTATGAACGGCAGTGTACAAAATCGATTGATGGTTGAAACTGACTAAATACTTTGATTACAGCAGTACAAAGTCGACCTTTTCTACAAAAACATTTATTTAAATAGTGGAAATACATATGTATTAGGTATTTTAAATACTTTTAGTTTACAGCAGAATTTAAATTGTGTCTAAAGATTAATTATAAACAACAGGCAGGTAACTTGTTAAAGCTTTATTCAAACAAGTACATAAACAGTTGCATTAGGTTTATAAAAAAGGCAACAAACAACAAATAAAAGTGTAAATGACAAACAATAATTCATACGTACAAGTTTTATGCTGTTTGATTTAAAATTCAGTGCCACTCGAGAACCACGTGGCATACTATTAAATAAGCTGTAGTAATAGTTAATGTGGTGAACATTATCGGCAAACCAACCCTAAAACATATAAATCATATCTTATATAATCATATCTTATCTTAAATACTAATTCCATTACCTACTTAGTTACATGCCCATATAGTATAGGTATACTTCTTTTTTGTAAGCAACCTCATAAAAAAAAAACTTAAAGAAAATAAATAAACTTTGTCCTTAGTTTTACAGATGTGATAAATCGTAGAGGACAATTTAATTTCAATTTGATACAACCAGCGAAAAAAAATACCAAGATGGGACATTTGGCTAATTTTCCAACCTCGTATTTGACTGCGCATGATCCGCTATTCACCTATTTTCTGCTTGAAGTCGCAGGGTGTACACACCGTTATTGTTTGAAAATAATTTTAGTTTGGGTATATTGTATATAACAACGGTTTTGGATAGACATAACGTATGTCTCAAAAGTTTTCGGAAAAAATCCAATAAAATTAATTTATAGCACCTAAACATGACCCGATCAAGTTGCCGTTGGAAACAACATTTAGTAAATCGTTCGAAGTTTAATATGACATAATTTTTGTAAATAAAGGTGAATACAATGTCGTACAAGCTTGATCTTCGTAGATGTATTTATCAGTTGGTGGGACGAGTATTTAAACGCGATATTGTTAGGATATACAGAGAGCAAGATATTTCAGTTTCGCCATTCTATCAGACAATAAAAGATTGCCAGGAGGGTATCACTTGTATAAATTTACCTAAAAGTGGATGACCTAAAGTTTTAAGCCGACTTAATGAGCGAAGGTTGATTAAAAGAGCAAAAACACATTGGGAATGTCAACGCGTAAGTTATCTCGAAGATACCATATTTCACGTTCGACTGGTAGTCGAACATTAGTCAGAAATAATCTAAATTATCGTAAAAGATGGAAGGCTTCAAAATACACCGCCGCTCAGTTGGAAAGAATTCCTAGGTGTTGCCGTGCTTTGAGTCACATTCATTTTCGTGAAAAAGTTATCGTTATGAATGATGAAAAATATTTCACGTTCACAAACTCGGAGATCAAAAGTAATGACGGTTTCTATACGGACAATGTACAATACACTCCTGACAAAGTTAAGTTCAAAGGCAAAGCCAATTTTGAAGATAAAATTATGGTATGGTGTGCTGGTGTTCAGAGGCTGGTGATGCTGGTTGGACGTGTTCGAGGTGAAGCCATCAATGCAGACATTTACATACGAAAATGACTCACGAAATTTTATAAACACATTATCCCAACGACCAAATATTGTTATGGCCTGACTTAGCCTCGCGTCATTACGCCAGAAGAACAAGAGACTGGTTAGCCACAAACGACATCAATTTTGTTCCGAAGACAGATAACCCTCCAATTCTTCCTTAGGCGAAGCCCATTGAGGAATTTTGATCTCATTTGAGCACAAAGGTATATGGTAGGGGTTGGGAAGCCTAAAATGAGGAACAGTTAAGCTGCAGAATCTTTCAGAAAATTCGGGAAGTCGATCTTACTACCGTCCAAAGAGTGATGGGACCAAATTACATGTCAGAGGAGCATTGACCTTTATCCGTCATGTAAATATTATGTTTAGTTTCATTCAGTCTGCATAAGAATAATATTGTTGTTAAAATGTAAAAATATTAACTCTTACTTTTTTCCAAAACTATTGAGACATACATTAATTGTTTTTTGAAAGATGTACTGCCAAACTCATTAAAGCTCATTCAATAAGATCAAATCGCCGAAAATTTGTGTTCTCTTTTCACTGGCACTACTTGGTATTTACAATTGCTAATGTTTTAAATGGTATTTGCCGATGGCATTCCATTTAATTATTTACTTACTTCATGAACTGCATGAAGGTGAACCTGTAACCATGCTGCTCAGCTACGCCTGCGCATACTATATTCGAAGACGATCCAAACAACGACCCATTTCCTTAAAAAAAAATGTATATATCTCCTTTAAAAATAATGTAATGTATTCTATTCTATTCGTATATTTTAATACACAGACAAGCTTTATATGAATTTAATTACTATTAAAGTTGTACCACCTCATTTTTATTTTCGATTTTGTTAAAAATTTAACTATTCATTTAATAATTTTTCGTTTATGTGTTTGGGTATTAAGTACGCCACTTGATGGTGCCAATGGGGCTGGCGAAATACGCTGGAATAATATGCATTGTTTCTTAAGAGTAACTAGGATTTTATGTATTTCAATAATTCCTATTTTTATAAATTGCTGGATATAGTTTTAAAATAATGATTTGTCTGAATAATCTAACATTCGATATATTTTTTTATAAGTTAATTAACGTATTGATTGAGCTTGAAAGAGAAAGAACAACCCCAAAAACAGGCCACGTTCCGCCTGTTTCGCCACCTTCGAATCTGGATTAGAAATGTGTCCTAAATGATAGTTTATGTTGAGACATTATCATTTTGAAAGGTTCAAGTTGAGGCTACTTTTTTCTTTTGAGATATGGTTAATCAAAGTTAGTATTTTTTTTATTTATTTTGCATAGACATGTTTCTCTTTCCCAGAGGGAACAAAACGTATGTATCTATATATGTATGTTTCTATATATATGTAATTAAATGTCAGCTCGCTCATTTAACCCCATTGTCTCACCACCTTATAACCCCATAATCCTATAATCCGGGACAGTGCAAGAAAGCTCTAAACCCTGAGAAAACGTCAGAAATTACATCATACGTCAGAAATATAGAATCCGGTGTCATCCGACTCATGTAAAATCATAATTATCATGCATTGCAAAACTCATAATCCCACTGCAAAATCTCATAATCCCACTGCTCTATAAGCCCAATACCCAATAACCCCTTAACTCGGAGCGTACGAATGGGTAAAACCACGGAATTTTAAACAGCACCCGCAACGTAAGTCTCATGATAAGATGATCATTTAGTACCTACACATTTAAAAAAATTAGTACACACTATCATTTAGTTACCGCCACAAAAGGATTTTAAAAAATGCGTTCTTACCTCCAAGGCAAGCGCCAAACGAGAGAGACCAGATCAGAGGTTGCAGAGGAAGCCTCAGTTCGCCATTCTGGGATAGGTCTACAGCTATCCGTACCATCATAGTAGTCAGGGGTATATTGTCTACAAAAGCAGATGCGGTAGCTGAAACCCACAATATTAAAATAATCGCTACCGCCAGTCTTGATTCCTGTCCTACGGAAGTTATCAGGAGTTCAGTTTGGTTGCCTATCCAATCTATGAGGCCCAGACGGGATAGTGCCTGTAACATAATTGTTGAAAACATCGAATGTATCTAAAATGAACATAACAAAATAAAATTATATATGATATACAGGGTGCCTCCAGATGGATTTAACGATAAGTGTAAAAGGCAATAAAAATTGGAGTTGAAATTTGTCCTTTTGCCCTGCTTGAGTAATAAGTTGTTTTTTGCTATTTTTTTTAATCAAGCAGCAGGGCCGTAGCTAGGTCGTTATTACTGTCAGGGCCTTACTTTTTATAGCCAGGGCACGTCTTAAATTTTAGGGACCGGGACAAGGGGGGCACCCGGAAAAAATAAAGGTGCGCCGGCAGATGCGAAAATAGCGCCGCAGGCGAAAATTTTTCAAAATTTCAAGGTCACGCGTTTTCCTGGTATTTCAGAATTTCAATGAAAAAATAATTTATACAAAAATATAGACATATAGAAAGTTAAGGTGATTGTGTCTATAGAAAATGATCACACTGGCGCTGCAGGAGAAAATTTTCTAAATTTTAAAATATGGTTTGTTTTATATTTTTCGAAAAATAAATAAATGGAATGGAACAATGGAATGTTTTAATATTTATATCTAGTTTTACAAAAAAACAGTAAATATTTATTAGATTTTCGTCTCTATTTTTAGTAGTTCAGGGCGAAATTTCGGCCTGCCAGGGCACCGCCCTGATCCGCCCCCACCTGGCTACGGCCCTGTCAAGCAGTCCATGAGGGAAGCAGGAAATTCGTTTTCAGACCTTTTTTGTTGGGGAAATATTTTAAGGATATTTCCTCAGAATTTGGAAAATCGCTTTTGTTGGCTTTGGTAGAAAGATTTAAAATTCTTTCTCGTTAACTCGATCTGGGGACACACTGTATAATAAGATATGTCACGAGATTGTCTTGAAACCGAAATCTTTTCGCTTATTTTTTTGTTCATATTATGGTTTGTTTTAGTAAGACATCTGACGGTATAAAAGAAGCAGTTTTAGAAATTAACGAATAACACCTTCGTTATTTGCAATTTGGTAAATTGTATATGTGATAGTATATTTTTGTTACACTACCTCCATCAGTATGAAAAGGGATGCAAAAAATAGAAGGGTTGACCATTCCACCCTGGAAAATATTGCTTCTATATCTTGACTATCGTATAATAGAAGGAGAAGTACAACTCCCAACAATGCAGTCCACCCTAAGCCCAGTCTACCTAAATCAAAAATAAGTTTTGTACTTCGGAGTCTTGATTATTGGAATTAAAGGCTGATACATTTGGTTTAATCGAAACGACAGAACTGTGTATCTACAGTACAAGCTTATCAATCTATATACGATTATATATCTTGAATTACTGGAAGTTTGCTAACACAACAGAATTATACCATTCCTATTTATGATCTTCAGTAACCCTAAGGTTCATTTTACAAAATCGTACACGATAAAACCAAATTTAATAAGTGATAAATGATTATTTACACTATTTAATAATGTTTTATTTCTTCTATATATATTTGGATTTCTGATTTTAAAGCCCTAAGGGTGTCTACTTACTTAACGCTGGTATAGAGTGCAGGAAGAATACTAATATGACCAGTAGCAAAGTTATGCCAGATTTGACTAACAAACTTTTATTTCTGATTGGATACTGAAATACAAAATTTTAATTAAAGTCACTCTGTTAAAAAAAAAGGTTCTTTCAAGTTTTTAGCAATTATTAAAAAGGGATAACTGGTTTACCTGGTAACGGTCTGAAAAATTAGGTTAGGACCGATGAGACGGATACCACTGAGTGACATCCAGTCATCTCGGATCTCCAGGAATCTCGGCGACATATATTTTATAATATTTAGGTAATTCATTTCGAAACCGTTATCTTTACCAATACCAACATTAGATGCATTTTATAATTGCGTTTCAGTTAAGATGTCTTAGAACTTAGATACCTGTTTCTCTAAATCCTTTAGAGTCATGCTGTATTGTTCCTCGTTAATAGGACTGTTAGCGTCGCTAGTAATGGTATTCCTTAGCTTGGTGTTTAGTCTCGCTGTCTTCTGCATTAGTGTTTCTTTAACTGCCCCCTCCCCTCTGCTGTAACTCCCAACAGACGCGGCTGTTTTCTTCCAAACTGCTATTTCATTTTTTAACTCTGAAAAATAAAAATATTTCAAATTGTCTATATAAGTGCATAAAACAATTTCGTTCCTTGCCTTGTACCACCGCATGTTCCTCGAATTTATAGTACGATATGTTCTTAAACGTCAATCTTATTTGGATATATGACACTATAAGTGTTAATATTGCACCGATTCCCATGTGTAATGTAAACACCCCAAAATTTACACCCTAGAAACCAAAATAAGAAAATTGAAGATGAACAAAATTTAGCACAAGTAAAATATAATTTTTTTATGAGATATCTATCATCCTATTTAAATTATTTTTCTTAATTGTTAGTTCGTTCCTTGATTTTGCTCTCATATCTTGCTTTTCTTTTACACCGGGTGTATTAAAAATGTGTCTCGTTCGAAAATATGTATGTACCACTAAACGTAACATATTGCACCTAAATTTAAACTGCAATTACGTCTTTCCTTCTCGCCTTTTTTGTTTCGTTGCATTATCTCTGTTGCCATAGGAGATACAATTTTTTAATACTTCAAAATCGTCTTTGCGAACTACACTGGTTATAAAAGAAACAACAACTTTTTGTTTAAAATGGAACGAGAATAACATTATCAATAAAGTTCGCTTACGGCGACGTGACACATAGACAACTCGTGTAGCATGTGATGGGGGATTTGATTTGACTGAAGTAGTCACGTGTCAGTTGGTGCTGTTGTACAACTCCGCTATATGCAATACGTTGAATAGTGTGATGTAATTGCATAATTAAATATGGCAAGCGTGTGAAAGGCTACTAGTTAATTTCGTGTATTGCACTAAAGGTCTGACTGAAGGTTCAGAAAAAAGAACATAAAACATGTGGTTGTGGTCCTATGTTAATTTTGTCTAGGAGTTTATGTATATTTATGTAGTTCATTTATAAGCGTTGTAATATTATTTGCTTGTATACGGTAATATATTTATCAACAACATTTTACAAGTGAATGGTTAAAAAATCATGGTAAGATACAATTAGTAAAAGGTATACTTAATACTAATCTAATTAATGTATGTACATACAAAACTGTATGTACTTGTTTGTGTAATGTATTGAATTAACAGTTTTGATTTTCTGTACTCAGCCCGCTTTCAATTCTTTTAAAATAATGCATTATTCATTGAGTTGCGAATGAAATGTATAGCTGTATCTACTTACCGACTCTACTACGTCCTGATTTGAGGCTATGATCACATTTGGCGGGTCACCTATAGGGGTGATGGCACCACCTATATTAGAAAATACCAACATATACATTAAAATATGTCTTGGATCGATGTTCATCACTTCGCATAACCTAAAACGAATTTTACGAGTAGTATCAAACAAAGTTAATTGCAGAGGGTATATTTAACTTCCACATCTACCTGGAAGTAACGTCATTGAAAAAAAATATTTTTTTATTGGCTAAATAGTCCTAAACTGCTCTGAAACGTCGAAATTTTAAGTTAAAGCGAAAAAATTTCTGTCTGTCGGTCTATCTGTTAACCTTTCTTGTGTACACGATAACTCGAGAACGCATTAAGATATTAAATTTAAAACACTTATGTATCATGACCAGGTTTGGAGCTGAATAGATTTTGAGGTCGGTTGAGAGGTTTGGGGTTAAATGGTTCCTTAACTTGTTCCTTAACTACTGGTAATTTGCAAACGATGCAACGTATTCCCTTCAAATTTGAGACTCGTATATGACATGACATAGCCTACAAATGTAAAGATCTTTAGCTTAATAGAGTCGGGGGCTGTGGGGGTTAAAGGGGGTAAGTATTTAAAATAAATATATATTTCAATCAAATAAATATTTTTAACATAAATTTAAAACTACGATGGAAGGAGCTCTAAAAAATTATAATCTTGCGGGACCATTCCCCACCCCAAACGGGTATGGGGGTAAATTATACAAAATACAAGAAAATTATTAAAAATTTGTTAAAACGTATATGTATGGCCACGCTAAATCATACATTTATTTTGATTTAGCTGACGGTGTTATTTGTTGTTCCACGATAGGGGGGTGAGGGCAAGGATGCTCTATTTTATTATGATTTAAGAAAGATATTCATGTGACGTGTCATTTTCTAGGTTTTTTGGGGTAGATGAATTCAAAAAACATAATAATCTACTCTCGTTTTTCCTACTATGCCCATTTCCAATATAAAAATTATGACCTACATAACATTATTTCATAAACTACATTAGGTTATAAAAGTCATATGGGGTATAGAAGTAATTTTAGTCATATAAGTCATACAGGTCATATAAGCCATAAAGATCATATAGGTTATAATGGTGATAACGATTATAAAGGTCATACTAGTTGTAATAGTCTTAAAGATCATATTGGTCACAAAGTTCATATAGGTCATACGAGCTAGAGTATGATGAGACATAATGTGATGAGTCTATATGGCTATAGATGAATCATAAAGGTAATACAGATTATAAAGGGCATAAATGATATGGGTCATTTACATAGGTCATAAAGATGTTATTGGTCATAAAAATCTGTCGTAAAGGTCAGGAAGTTCGTAGAGATAATAAAAGTATCGTTAGTCATAAAGGCCGTATATATCACAGACGTCTATCACGTCATTTCATTAAGTTCATATATTTCATAAAGAATACAAAGGCCATAGAGTCTATACAACGAATGTTTTTAGAGATTTACAGGTAGTCTAAGCGTCATTAGTCGTGCTTAATAGTGTAAAATAATATTTATTATAAATGTAAACTTACTTTATAGTCACTGGTGTTATTAACAATGCTGTCGTGACGTTGTCCAAGAAGCAAGATATAAGAATCGTTAAAATGCAAAGAATGTTTATTAAGGGCCACATTCTGCCGCCTGTTAGCTGAAAACCAATAGGTTTTTATGAATGCTTATTTGTTTAACTGCTGAAAGTATTTCAAATTGGAGATGGTAGGTCAAGTGGGGACAAAGCGTCTTACTGATGAGTGTTTTTATCTGCTGATCTCCTTTAGTTTATGGATTTTTTGATTAAAGCATTTATGAAGAACGTATTAGATTCTGCTTTTACAATACGTTAGGTCTGATAAAAAGTCACTACTGAATACAACATAATAGACAGTATTATAATATTGTTATTAAATTAGTATTTGATATAATCTGGTAATCCAAATCGAGATTGCCTAAGACCAAAAGGGAATATCAAAAATAAAGGTCAAAAAATAAAGACGAGGAGAACTGGAAAATCAATGGTGCCATCTGATGAACAGGACATTGAATAATCTTTCGTAGTCTTCGGCAGAAAGAGCAATTTTAGGTTTTATTCATTATTTATACTTTTCATAATTTGTTTTTATTTTCTATTCTCGCACACACATTTTGGACTAACCCTTGAATACACATTGTTTCGTACGACTGTCCCAGTTTGCCTAATAGGTTATCAAAAGAGGAGAAAATTTAAAAAAAATAATATTTTTCTGTCTTTCTTCATTTCATTGAACATACAACGTTGTTTTCTGATAAACTTAGCTTTACTCTAAAGAAAAAACTGGTACAACATATTTGTTTTTCTGAAGAACCAATATACATATGAGGCGTTTCTACATTCCTGTAGTGTAGGGCCTTATATTGCCCTACTCATCTAATCAATTAAATTGTTAGTCAATTCCTTATTATTTTACGAATTGCTAATAAAAGGGCTATTTTTAAAAATGCTAAATATTTCTTAATACTGAAAAGAAGAATCCAGCGTACCTATTCATTCTCTGATGTACATTACCTTATAAGCATAAACTGCCCCATGATCAAAAACTCCAGTTTCACTGAAGATAGTGACTAAAGTCATCATCGAGAATAATAACACCAGCGTTTCGCTGTCCATCCAAGAAAAAATTTCTTCCATCGTTGGTCTCTCATTTAGGGCGGCCAGTATCGCTAGAGACACAGTACTGGCCAGCATGGCCGCCAGCGTCCTGTGAATTAACTAAAAAAAAAAATAGAAGCCAATGGGCTATCTTAAGTTTGTTTGATAGAATCCTTCCTTGCTAACAAACACTAAAATCTAATAGGTGCTTTGCATCTTTAGCTGGTTTTTTAACAATCATGCACTATCTACAGGGTGTTACATATACCTACATCTGTGCGTCGACTAATTTCATTATTTTAAATGGGACATCTTATATATGTATACAGACTTGGAAAGAGCACTAAATTTTGAGGCGAAAAGCTGTGTCATACTCATAAACCGTTCTGGAGATCCTCGGAATCTTCCCCGTACATATTATGATGTTTTTGGAAAAAACTTATTTTGGGTAGTAGCCTCTCATTTAATTTTTAGTATGGCGTAATAATAGAAGAATTAACATAAATTTGAAGATGCTATATCAAGTGTTCAATTAATTCTGTTACATTTTACCAACTTCAAATCGAGACACCTTGTTTAGTTAAAATAGTACATCCTGAATTTTTTTCACTTAGTAAAGTTTCGGGATATATTTTTGATTTTCTTCGGTTTTTAAAGTTACTATCAAGCTAACCATGACTGTAACCAGTAAACTTTAGAAACTTAATTGACTGCTATTCATTGCTTTTTTTAGTATAAGAATACATTAAGAACAAGTTTGATCCTGCAATGGTCGAAATGTCGATCAATTCTCACTATGACAATTTTATAAGTAATTGCATTTGTTCACGATGTTTTTGCGTCTTAGAATACATATGAGAATAATTACTATTTTTAATTATAAATATTAAAATTTATTTTTGTTTAAACTTTTTTTTTAATTATTTAAGTAAATTACAGTTCTTCGAACTTTTATTTTATAGTAAAAAAACATTTTTCAACATTATTTATGTATTTCCTTATTAGTTATAAGCACACAATACGTTTCCTTAGTAGAAAAACATGTAATTTCCAATTCTGAGGTACTTTAAGCGAAAATATTGTTGTATTTTGCGAATAATCTAATACGGACGCTTCTCGATTAAAATATCTAAGAGAAGCAATTAGATCCGTTTTCTGTTCAATAAACTTTTTGCTGTTGAAATCTCGTGTCACTCGTATCACTGAGTCGTGGCTAGTTTGACAGTAACTTTTAAGAAAAATCCTTAGAACCTGACGAAAGCAGAAATGATTTTTGATAGGTATTTACAGCATTAACCTCTATGATATATGAATAAATACATCTAAAAGTTGAACAATTTGTACCGAAAAAAATACAGGGTGCTCTGTTTGAACTAAACAAGTTACATATTTCGGTTTTAAATTGGTGAAGTGTAAAGTAATAAATGGAGACACTTGGTATAACATTTGAGCACCTTATGTTCTAAAATCCATACCAAAAAATATCCAAATTTCCATATCTAAATTGCGTAAATGCATGGGTTTTTCTACCACATTCAATACCAAAATTCCAAATTGTATATGTATGTATTTTCCATATACTATGAAGGAATTTATATAACCATTTAAATTACTCAATCACTCGAGAGACGAATAAAAAACGTAACTTACATCGAAGATTATTAGAACATATAATCCAAACAGGACCAATGCCGCATAAATAATACCATCTTCTGGATTTATCGGCTGTAAATTATAATCCATGGAAATGGGAATATTCGCCTTCAAGTTAGTGCTGAACTGCAACCGGAACACATTGTATGATGTATTGTCTGCCTTCTCATACGAGAGATGGAATATTTTCTTGTAT
This sequence comes from Aromia moschata, assembly GCA_029963805.1. Taxonomy (NCBI): domain Eukaryota; kingdom Metazoa; phylum Arthropoda; class Insecta; order Coleoptera; family Cerambycidae; genus Aromia; species Aromia moschata. The sequence goes on from JAPWTK010000017.1 coordinate 1,304,315, forward strand.
TCGACCTCTGGCACTTGCCCTATTAGTTTTTCTGTTACGATTGGTATTTTCCATACTTCTGATACATTCTGAATTAAAAAGAGACACGATTTTATATTTTATAAACATATGGATGTGTGGCAAGCACGTCTTAAGTTATCAGAATATTTTTTCTTAATGAGAACCGTTTCTTCTACCATTTATATAATGTATACATTAGACTGGCAGTTAATTTTGAAGAAACGAGTCTCACCCCTGAATGTCTTCGTTTTTATGCAAAATGAAAGGTGAGGTGGTTTGGAGCGAAAAAAAAATTGTTTTAACCGGCCTTGTACGAGGAATTGAGTGTTTTTATGATTTTCCGGCACTGGATTTGTCGAAAACGACTTTCCGTGATATTATTGACACATAGCCGAAAAAATGCTGAGAAAACCTATATCCGATGTAAAATTTTCGATGAAACACGATCCCGCCAGTAGTTTTGCAATTTTTCATCAAGTTTTCCCGGAAAATTTGGAAAACCGATTTTTACGAAAAAACATATATCTATATTATACGCATAAAAACCTTTCGAATTTCGACAGAATACTCTTCGATATATTTACTTTGACCTGATATCGGTTAGAACTGTGTACTCCTCAATCAGAACCGAATTTCACTGGAAAATAAAGTTAAAACTGCTGAATTTCTGCATGAAGATCTAGCTTACTTTATTTCTCAAAAATAGTTTATCAGGTGCATGCAGTGATAATATAAAGCTTTAGGAATCCGGCCACACTGGGTGAGAAGTGAATCAAATAATAAAACAAATTTCCTACAAGGCTATGTCATGTCTTTTTGAAAAAAAAAATTTTTTTCATCCTCAATATTAACCTGAAAAAAGTAAAAAAAAAGTGACTCAGTTGTAAGTCGACCGCATCTTTGCGAATATTGATGTGGAGTCTAATGTTTGTTCGAATTTTTATACCTCAATGTACCCCCAATTGTCCTGCAAATCGGCAGATTGATCTATCAAATGGTTTCCCCAGACCGTTTGATCAAAATTTCAGAAAAAAATATATATAGGAGAAAAATTTACGTTTCTGAGCACCATGTAACTGACGTAATCGATCGATCTGCCGATTTGCAGGATTTTTTAGGGGTACATTGAGGTATAAAAATTCGTACAAACATTAGACTCCCTTAATTAATATTCGCAAAGATGCATTTGACTTAGCAAAACAAGTGACAAAGTCACTTTTTTCACTTTTTTCAGGTTAATATTGAGGATGAAAAAAATTTTTTTCAAAAAAGACATGACACAGACTTGTAGGATATTTATTCCAGATTCTGAAACTGCCCTTCAATTTTTTGTCCGATAACTGGTTGCTGAGATACCGATGGTTAAAGCCAAAAGGATCCTTTTGCATTCAAAGTCGGATATCTCCGGGACAAATCAACGTAGAGAAAAATTTAAAAAAGGAAGTTGAAGCTGAATAAACAGGCTATCAGTTCTATACCATGGTTTGCAATTTTTTTTGTGTTATTTTTTAGAATTGGTCGATAACTGTCGCTCTTAAAAATTTTCGGCCAAGAGATCTGAAAACTAGAATCTTGGGGCTTAAAAATGCTTTTTTATCATCTCGATACGACCATTTTTCACATAAATACAGCCCTTCAAAAATCACTAAAAAAATTCACAATTTTATTTTGCTCCCTTAATTGTTTGCAGTACTTTATTATTTTTTAACCTGTATCGTGATAACATCAGAATTGGACAATTTAGATGCGCTAGTTGGCCTCCTCTTAGTGACTAATACTTGTACCCAAACACACATCCAATCAGTCGAGAGATTGCCGTAATACGGAGGTAGGAAGGCACCTTCTAACACGATGCGAATTTTGTTGGTTAGTGGTTCTTTGAAAATCGTATAACCTAAAATTAATATAATTCTGTTAATTACACTCGACTCCCTCTTAAGTCACCTCTTAAATCCGTGCACCATCATCCCGCTTAAATCACGAAATTTACTCTCTCTTAAGTCACGTTTAAAAGCAATCCTAACCTCAACTTTTTCGTGTTTTTACTTGCAAAAAGAAAAATTTAGAGATGTACCACAGCACTTGTTATAATGAAAAATGAGCCAGCTGAACGAAAAAATCAACGTAAGTATACCCAACCGTGCGTGACAAAGTTCAACTTTCCGCTTGGGTGAATATTTTAAAGGTTAAATATTTTAAAAGACCCTAACCTATTTTAAATGTTAGGTGTCTATATTTAATGTATTACACAATCATTTTTTTCAATAAAAATTGTATTCATGAGAGAATCCAATTTCCAAACGGAGGTAGTTCTAAAACTTTTACAGGCGGCGACTTAAGAGGGAGAGTTTTGTGACGTAAGAGGGAGGAACGTGACAAGAGGAAATGTGAATTAAGCGAAGGTGACTTAAGAGGGAGTCGAGTGTATGAACACATTGTTATCAAGGAAAAGGGTAAAATTTCAAGAAACAATGAACATGTTTTATATTCATAGTCTGAAAGGATCCCGCACAATTCTTACGGTAACTGTTCCTCGGCGAAATTAGCTGTTTTTTTTATATTTTCCTCTCGTCAAAAACGTCATCGTGATTGGCCGAGCGCAAAAAGAATTATTTCTTATCTCGTATTATTTTACAATTGTGACAGCGTCTTGTGAAAAGTTTGACAATAGCAAAGTTTCGCTTCGAGCTTCGACATAACCGCTATTTCCATATATCTCGTTCATAGTCAGATTTTATGACTTTTTAGTCTAGGAAAGATAGCCAAAATAGGTCCAATTTTTCAAAAAATTCCTCAAGCGTTAAAAAAATTGATAATTAGGTAAAAAATAGTGCAGTTTGAGTGCACTAATTTTGGATCAAATCGGTTTGTAGGAACATAACCAAAAAAATTCATAAACGTGTGAAAAACCGGTTTTTTCACTTTTAAGTACCAAAAAAAAATGATTTCAAAAAAAAACAAAAAATAACACTTTATAGCGCTTAAAAAGACGAAAAAAAAAAAATAAGAAAAACCATCGATAATTATAATTGCCCTTTTTTACTATCTAATTACTCGGCCTACGAAAGTTGTAGGGACTATACTATACCTTTCCCCTTCGCTCGAGCGCCCGAGCGCCCGAAACGCAAAACAGCCCGGTTTTCAATGTAGTTTTTGAGATACTTCCTCAAATTTGACAAACTTCGTCCATTGTATGAGTGTAAAGCACCTCTTCACGAACCAAACGCACTTTGAAAAATTACTGTAGGACTGTTATTGACAATTGCCGGTCCATTTTTCGAAAACACCTTTTTTTTATATTTTTTTCGAATTGGGCCAAAAGTTATGAATATTTTTTGATAAAATTTTTACTGTAAGTAGCCGCCGAAAAGAGCTACAATTGGAAGTCCCTACGACTTTCGTAGGCCGAGTAATTAGATAGTAATAAAGGGCAATTTTCGAAGGTTTTTATTTTTTTTTGCAAAAAAGTTGTGAGTTTAATTTTTTTAAAACTGATTTTCTTCGTCTTTTTTAAGCGCTATAACGTGCTATTTTTTTTTTCTGAAATATTTTTTTTTGGTACTTAAAAAAGTGAAAAAACCGGTTTTTCACACGTTTATGAATTTTTTTGGTTATGTTCCTACAAACCGATTTGATCCAAAAACCAGTGCACTCAAATTGCACTATTTTTTTACCTATCTTTTTTTTTTAACGCCTGAGGAATTTTTCGAAAAAATTTTCTAACTTCCCTACGAGTTTTTTATATGTTTGTTTCTTTCTTTTCTTTCTTCTAACCCTAGGCTATTTTAAGTGCCTCGATCCGAAAATTGGAACAAAAAAGAATAGTACATTAGTAAGCATTCAGTTTTCACCAGAATGTCTTCACCTACCAGACGTATGTTTCAGTGTGGTATAAAGGTAATACTAAAAGTTGAAATAGAACATTCTATGATATTGACATTGTTCCCCATGTAAAATCAGACAATTCCAGATCTGCCGAACTCACATTTGTCTACCTGTTTTTGTAGTAAAATTATTAAGAAATAGAATAATGACCTGTTGTTACTACTTATAATTTATAATAGTTATAGTTATTGTAATCATTATTAACAGGATGTTCCATAAAACCGTTCATTATTAAACGTTTATTTGGCGAAAAACAATATTCAATAAGTCGTAGGTACACAACATTTTCCTACTCCACCAACGGAAACGGAGTAAATATGACGGAGAAAATATATTTTGAGCCAATAGATATTTGGTTGCTTGGTGATGGAGAGCAATATATCAAAAATTCAGCCAATTTCGCCTTTACATTATTGTAAAGGGAATTTTGTGTAGAATTCAAATATTTAGAAAAATATACAGAGTGTCATTTGAAATAAGAAAATTAGGGTCGTTTCCGGTTAAACCGGAAGTAGCAGAATATTATTATTAGGCTGTATATAAAGAACTTTAGGTGTAATTTAGATGCCCCAAATTTCAAATTTAAATCTTATTAACTAACGGAGATGTGCCATTGGAACAATACAACTGAGACACCCAGTATAGGTATATGGGATATAAACAAATATTCCTGATTTTGATTGGTAGTATTTTAAACATTTCTTTTATCAACTGCGACTGAATATGGAATTTAACCATTATAGTTAGACGACAGACACTAGGTATAGGTTTAATTAATTATTTAGTTTCACGATTTTAATTATTTAATTAGTTATCTCAACTTCTCTTATACCTTGAAACCTATTTTTCGTTGTTCCTTGAACTAGCAAATCTCTATTTCTCGTTAGTTTATATTTGGGTTTTTGTAGTATTTTTTATTTTTTTGTGCAATTGTGTCTTTAAATTTCTACTTTACTTATTAACTAACAGTCAAAAGGGTTGCAAATTACATTTAAATTATATTTAATTATTACGGATATTCTTTAATACTCTACAGTATTTTAAATAGTAATTGTAACGATAGTAAATTAGTCAAATACAAATCTAATCTTTTTAAGCTGCTAAGTATTTTTGGCTTGTAGTCTAATTATACAAAGTATTTAAATATTAGCTTTTTCATTGAACAGCATTTGACAACAACATTGCAGTACCTACTTCTGATTGAATGTTTCGGTATAATTATTTGGTGCATATTTTGGACTTTCTCGTTGTTTTGCCATCAGAGCTACGCTACAGATGATCCATACCAAAACTAAAATGAATAATTTTATACCTTTCCCATACGAGTTTGTTTCTCTGGTGTTCTCTTTCAGGTTAGGGTCCCTGCATCAGAAAAAAATACCAAAATATTATTAGTGTATTAAACTATTGTCAAAATCTATATATTTGTTTAAAAAGTTACTAACGAATTGCTAGTATAAAATACAGACTGGTTGATGTCAACTTCTAAACTGCTTGCTTTTCGTAGTTTGTCCTTCGGTGTGGCTTTTTCGACGATAATTCTGATTTGGGACGTAGCAGCTTTTTCTTTGCTCTTACAATTTTTTTCGCTAGAAAAAATGATATGTGAGTTATAGGCATATTTAGATAGTTCAACGGATACGATTAAATTTTTTCTAATATTAGGGGTCAATAAACTGTCAAATAGGTATTTTTAAAACTTGTTTACACTTTGCAATGTTTGTAAAAATGTATCGGCCAATTTCAATATTGCCAGCTCTCAATGGCTAAAGTCTAAAGAGTTACATATCGTAAGTTTGTCATCACGTAAGAGACATCGCTTGTCTCATTTGTGTACATATCTTGTAATCAGGCCTACCAAACTTAAAAGAAACCACAAACTAGTAGATATCTATGCAACTAATCCATTCTTAAAATTCACTTAAATTGCTCAAGGTATTTGTTACGGAATTCTTGATGTACTAGACTAGTACTTATGGTGGTCGTCAACGGGTTGAAATATTAGTAAATGTTGTGTGCCATATTTTAAAAAACAAAAAAACATTAGTTCTAACGTCTGATTTACTAACACTGACTGTAATCTTAACTAACGACATACCTTAAACATTCTTCTTTATCCATTATAAAATAAAAAATTTGAATTTCACTCAATAACTGCCTGTTTAATCCACACTTAGAAAACAAACACAAGTTTAATACCCATCTTAGTTCGATAGCATAAATTGTACTATTTCTACTATATCACTATATCCTTGGAAGTTTTTTATTTTTAATAAAAAAAAACGTTCTTATAAAAACTACATGTATACAGAGTGGAGTATCGGATTATTTTGAAGTAAGAAACATTTCCATATCGATGGTTAAAGTGCAAAACATCAATAAGTAATTTTTTGCCAATAAACCGTTTCTGACACCATTAGTTTAAACATATCCTTTTAACTTTTTAATCCTCTATTTAAATTTAAGACCAATAGAGACATTTAACACTGTCGTAAGTCTGATTTAACGAAGTTTTTCTGTCACCCTTATTTACTCTGACTTACTAGAGTTTAGATTTGGTTAGTGTGGTGTGTTGGTTGATTCAAAACAATAAAATAAAACACAAGTGGAACAATAAAATATAAAACGTTTTTCCTTTCTTCTACAAAGTTAACATAAAATGAGGTTTCCCACTATAACCATCGACATGTATTTATCGTTGTTCTAAAATATCAGTGTCATTATTTTAAGGATTTGGCAGATACTATTTTTATGATAATTACGCAATTACGAGATAAACAAAAAAAGTTAGTTGTTTAGATTAAGTTTTAAAACTGTACAATTAAAATTAAAAATTACACAGCACCACAAAAAAAAATAAGTGAAATGTACCTCTGACCAAATTTGGTGGATTTCATGTTTTTGGGGTCGCTGAATCCGAATCCGAATCCGCAGCCCGTTTTGCCCCATCATGTCACAATTTTTTTTATCCTCAATAAGCTGCGGAAAAATGGCAAAAAACAACAAGAAATGCTCTAGAACCCAATCAAACCTCATAACCCAATACTTCAATAACTTCATACCTCTAGTCCCATAGCCCTCGCAATCAATAAGCGCCAAAGACACTAATTATCCATATAACCTCAAACCAGTTGTGCAGTAAACCAAAACGGGTATTTTAGCGATAAATGACCAAAAATGCTCGAAAAATCGCTTCATAAATGGTCGAAATACGGAGTATTCCTACCAGGGAAAGTTGCAGGCCAGACTCCTAATAACCCAATAACCCATTGACCCCATTTTATAAGTTAATAACTTCGAAATGCCGCACGGGAGACTGACACCCCGAATGTCAGACTCATCATGCCTGGAATTAGGTTAAGTCTAGGATATAACGCGTCAAAAAATGCATGACTCCTAACTGTCTGCCATGTGGTAAATAAGGTCCCGAGTCGATGTGGTGCATTTTTTCTCATATCACGTATATATGTCAAATCGGCCATTTTCGAGAGGGGGGGGGGTTGAAATCTGGGAAAAAAGTGGACCCTAAACGTGTGGAAGCAACGGTAGTCAAAGTATCCATTTTTTATAAAACGGGAAAAATGGTGGCAGACAAAAATTCATGGCGGTGTCGGAGGGGGGTGGGGTTGACGAAAACTGGAAAAAAGTGGATCCTATCAAAAGGATCCTACCGGATCTACCAAAGTGCATTTTTCGTGTTCCAACATGCACTCTTATGGAAAAATAGTGGCAAACAAAAATAATTTACAATCCAGCATGGAAGAATTTCTCAAAACTGCTATAAAATTGCATAAAATGGGTAAAAATTGAAGAACATTTCTGTCGCTTGCCAAGTATGTTCCCTAAGGACCGCACAACATTACGTACTGCTGGCAGACATTTCCCCCTCCCCCTCCTCCCAAAACCACCCCAAAAGGGGTAACATGGAAAATGATTAAAGTATATTAAAGTCGATAAACTTTATTTCTATCGATTTTAATTATGAAGTGAAATGTGAAAATTGATTATTTAAACCGATAGAATAGTCGACATGCACATTACAATTAATGTAGTTTCAAGTACTATTGAATTTGTTCGCGATCGGACCAATAACGTGGTATTTCGAAGTTATTAACTTATAAAATGGGGCCATTGGGTTATTGGGTTATTAGTGGCTGGCCTGCAGTTTTGCCCTGGTAGAAATCCTCCATTTTTCGACCATTTGTGAAGCGATTTTTCGACCATTTTTTTGCCATTTGTGGCTAAAATACCCGTTTTTGGATGACTGCACAACTTTGGTTTGAGGTTATAAGCTCAATTGGGGTCTTTGGGGCTTATTGATTGTGAGGGCTATGGGGATAGAGGTATGAAGTTATTGAAGTATTGGGTTATGAGGTGATTGGGTTCTAGAGTAATTTTTGTTGTTTTCCACGAAACACCGAGCTACTACACTTTTCTCGAATCGCGTTTCGCCAACCAAGTTGGCATCTTCAGGAGAGGATTAAAACTGTCTTAATCTTCTCCTGAAGATGCCAACTTGGTTGGCAAACCGCGTCGAGAAAAGTGTAGTAGTTCGGTGTTTCGTGGAAAACGTCCATTTTTTTGTTTCTACGCCGAAGGTTCCAGTACAATACATTTTCAGTACCCACAATACATTTTCAAAATAAAAATTAAGAAAACACCGGAATACATTTTTTACCACTATATTTGCATAAAACTGTGTTTAACTCCTGTAAATTAATATTCGATAAATACATTGGAAAAAAATAGTCGGAAGTGGATGTGTCATTTGATTTATTTAATGTTTTTTTTTTAATATATATTTATATATATTTTTTTCAAATCAATATAAAAAAGGCCAATATTTTGGTTCATAACCATTAATTCAAAAAAAAAAAAACAGTAAAACTGATGCAACTTCTGAGTTATACAGTGCACCTTCCACATATACAAAATTTAAAAATGCTTTTACTATGGTTTTTAATGAACTAAACAAAATTAATACAAATCAAATATTTATTACTATTCCTCCTTGTAGCATTCATCCAAAAACATCACGTCATTGCATTCGACGATTTTTTGGCGCTTTTTTCAAACAGTCCACATCAAACTCTGGCATGGCTGCCGTAAATATTTCTGCTTGAACTGCCCCCTCGGAGTCGATAAGACCTATATTCGAAAACATGCAACGAATAAAGCAGTGCTCCTCTTCGGTATATTCTTCAGGCGGGCCACTCTCCAGTTTATCAATAAACTCTCTGGAAACTCCTGCTTCCTTTATGCAAATATCTTTTATGGCTTCATTCGTTTCTGGTATGCTGGCGACCCCCTGTAATAAGACCAGGATATTATGAGAATGGCGTACTTTTCCATTTTGCTTATAAGAATTCCAAAAAAAATATGTTCATTTGTACAGTACCTATTTTTGCAGAGTAATATATAAATTTGACAAAAATGTTACTAAATGCTTAATATTGCAAATACTTCTGGGCGGTTGTATTCGTACGAGATGTGCAAATGAAGTAATGAGACTGATTTTATAATTTGTTACAATTCAGTATTTCAATTCAGTTACATTCCGTCAAAATAACTTGCTTTTTTGGGTCTTGGAGGGCTTGAAGTGTGCCATTCCATGCTTTGGCGCTTGGTTACCAGGTCGTACTCAAACACCCAAGTCTCATCACCAGTAATGACACGTTCCATAAAATGGGGATCATTTTCAATCGATTCCAAAAAGTCAAGACACCTTTCTCTCCTGATGTCCTTTTGTTCCTGGGAAAGGTTTTTTTTTGGAACCGACGATCTGAACGCACAAGATCCCGTATTCTATCGACATTTCCATCGGTTCTTGAAGATTTTCAACCACGCAGGGAAAGGCCTTCGCCTTCCGCTGCGTGGTTCATCTTCAATCCACTCTCTTCCTTCTGAGAATGCCTTAAACCACCGAAAAACCTGGGCTCTTGAAAAGACACTGTCTCCGTAGGCGTGTTGATCCGTTGCGCTGTATCCAAGTCAATAACAAAGTCAATACCAAGTAAAACCTGAAAGCACACCGTTGCTCAAAATTAATGTCACTCATTTTTAAAATGCACCAGAAAAAATCGGTTTGCGAAAACAATCACAAACAACTAACAAGTTCAAACTTGTACTGAAGGTGCATTACATGTTAACCTACCGTACTTCCAAGTCCCGTCTCCGCAGTGATGCTAGATCGGGCGCTACGTTGCCAGTCTCATTACTTAATTTACACACCTCGTATATAGAGACCATCTAGGCAATAATGAAGCAATGCGACAGATTCAGATTGCAACAGATTGATCGGTTTGGCTTTGAAGGATAGGAGAAAGGGGATAGGTTAGGGCTGGCCCACAATATATTAATGCTCTGTGAAATATACAGTATGTATATAATATATAATATACAGTATGTATATTTCACAATATATGTATAGTGCAGCAAATTTGTCTCTGCCCCTGGTCACGGAATGCACAGTGGACTTGAAATTGTGTCAGGAAATTGTGATATTGAAGTATTTGTAATATTTTACAAAACATAAAAGACCCGAAAAGACCGAAAAAGTGTCGAATTAAATAATAAATAATGTTTTTATGATGTTCCTTATGAAAAACTTATATATATAATGTCGAAAATATAAAAATGATACAAAACACAAATTATTTCTTCCAGTTCATTTACAAAAAAAATCAGGACGAAAGGGAATTTCAATATACAAATAATGTAATTACCGCAGTTGATAGTTCAGTTAGTAGTTCCGAGTCGGGGTTGAAGAAACCTCACTATTTTAGGAAATGAAAATCAAGCTGAATAACTTTTGCATAGGTACCAATATCTTTCAACAGCTATATTAATAGCAATTTATTAGTTATTAAATTAAATCAGTAGTTATAGTTAATACCTGTATTTTTTACTATCAATATTTATTTAAGTTCGTTTTCGTCCTTTTACTAACTAATACATGAGTAGAAGTACCATTGTTTTTTCTATATTTTTTTTTCGATAAATAAATTACATTTCAAATATTAAAAAGGATTTTTATGTAGATAATGGACGAATAAAAAAACAATAAAAAACGTAACATTTTAACAACATATAGAGTACCTATGTATTTTAATGTTAATTTCAATCTAAATAAACTATCCCATTAAAAAAAAACTATGTGCAGAGTACACATTTTTTTTGGTAATTTTTAATGGTAAATAGACTACAAGTTTATATTGTGCTAATGGTATTGTTATAATTAATAGTAAAAATTTTAATTATATTATTTTTACTTACACGAGTTTTAAGAATTGAAAACATTAGTATAAATCCAAAAAGAAAATTTGGTGCCATAATTTATCTTTGCTGCGTTGAAACGGAGGCACTTTATCGGTTCATCATTATGTGATCTTATATTTATATTACCTTCATCAGGCATAGTATCAGTGGCGTACATAACACAGGTACAAAATAAAAAATGCCCTTTTCATAATCATATGTTTCTGAGGTTACTCAATCTAAATATGAGAACTTCTGTCGCGTTTGCTTTAACCGCTTCCACACTTTCGAATTTTGTCTCATTCAGTGTCACAAGCCTAGAACATTGTCAATGTTGTTTAGAATGAAACTTTGCGCATGTTGAATAATTCATGCAAAATATGGCGAAATCATTCTTCTTCATCTTCATCTTCGCGGATTCATTTACCAATTGTTTAAATCCGCTTTTGACGTTGAGGGCCGTCCGGAGCGCAGATCGTCGTCGGTCGTTTCACGTCCCTCTTTAAACCGTTTAAACCATTCAAAAATTTGTGTGCGGGATACAAATTCATTTCCGTACACTTATTTTAACATTGTATAAGCTTCTGTAAAAGTTTTCCCCAGTTTAACAAGAAAGTGAGATTAACCCGTTGCTCCATCTGAACACTTAACATTTTTTCGACGTGTCACTGATATGAAGACAAACGGCTGCTACAGTCAAACTGAGCGACACACTGGCTTGTCCAGCGAACTCAGGGTGGGGAAAGTACCACCAGACACAGTTTTGTTCAAACTTGTCGCGACACGCTCGCAGCGCGCTGGTAGTAACATCAGTTCGGTTATTTAATAGCCACACCACGTATTTGTTGCTAACTAATGTGGTTCTTGTTACAAGGATATTCAACATTAAATTCTAAATTATACTTTTAAATTTCAATTAAACAATAATAAAAAACACAAAGTAAATCTTATTAATTTCCAGGTTACAACAATTTTATACTTAGCCTACACCATTGGGTAGTTATAAAAATTAATGTATATAATTGTGATTAAGTTGACGTTTTATTTTGTCGTTAAATTCGTTAACGAAATCGTTAAGATGTAGCGTAAATAAGTGTTTCCGGAAATATTCACATGTTGATAAAAAAAACACGCGCATTTCCGTTTTAGGTAATTTTAAACTTGATAACTATAAAAAGGTGTAATTTAATTTGCTGTTTTTAACATAGCATTATGACAATTATTTTTTCATTAGTTTCTTTGACTAAAACTACAAAGTTTTTGGTGCCTTCCGCAACGTTGCATTGTCTCGACTCGATTGGATCACTCAAAAGTGTTTCCAGTTTGCTAACAATGACAACTTTAATTTACAATTTGTTTTTAAAGTAATTCCACATCCATGTAGTGGAGTCCCATCAGAACTTCAATGTGAGAATTTATTTCTCGATTCCGAATAATTATCAATTGTTTCATATAAAACTTTATTAACTAACGTTATTTTTAATCTTTTCAAAAGATTAAGGAACTTTCATTTAACTAGGTATTATGTGCAAAAATTCAAAATTGGCTGATGTTTCTTTTTGATATTTGGCTTAAGAAAGGTATTTAACCTACACAGAAAACAATCAAATTGCTCCTGCCAACACCTAGTTGATTTGTCGAAAATGGACATATAAAAATTACTTTTCAATTAAGCAGGACTTGGTTCCAAAAGGTCCACTTTCAAATCGAAAATGATTTGTCTTTTACACCACTTTTCACTTATCCTGGGCCACACACTGGAATAATTTGACTACTATTCAACCCTAATTGGTCACACTTCAGTATAATCGCATTATGGTTACACGGGGTCAATGTGACCCCAGTTCCCAAAAAGTGCTCTCCTACTCCAATTAGTTATAAAATTGTAAAATAAAAATTTAGGTATTATTTAAGGTTCCCAAGAGAAGATTCTATAGTTGTTTCAATTAAAATTGATTGTTTAAATATTGAAATATATCGGCGAAGAGAAGGAAAAAAACATTTTTTTTTTAAGAAATCACACTTCTTATTCAGAATTGATTTCGATAAAATAACCAATCGGAATATATTCTTAGAACTCCATAACACTGAACACACGTGTACGCCCTATGATCGTTTCACATTGGGCGTTTACAAGATGGACAAAAGTTTTTTGTTTTTTTATCTTTGTCTCTTTTACAAATTTGACAACATTGGCGTTTGGATAGGTATTGTCTTTCATCATTAGCAGGTAACTTTTTTTTTAAACGTTTTTCTAGAGGTGGTGAAAGAATGGCACAGCTTGTGGAAACAATCTGTTCAGAAACATGGTCCAGTTCATCTTCCGAAGCTGAATCGCCATCCGTGTATTTATCTTGTTCTAGTAATAAATCTCGCCCGTGTCTCGAGCGGAAATTATAAGCCATCTAGAAACAAGCATTAAAAACATACTTATAACTAGAGTTCGTGCGAGCGCGGAGTGTAACAGGACCGTAGTCAGTTAACGAATGAAAATATTAATATGTTTACATAAATTATGTAGCAACATAGTACTATTTTTACCATATACTACGGTTAAGTCAAGGATAAAATACCAATATAAATTACGATAACACGTAAGCAACTTACTCGACAAACGTCAGTGTTAAGACAAGGTTCCCATGGCAGGTTGAGGTGGCTGTCACTAGCAATGTCACTTTTTAACGCACCAATTGAAAAATTAGCTACTGAACGCCCGCAAGCATCGGTAGCTTCGTCTATAATAAAATACACGAAATTATCCGCAATGTCTTCGCGTATTGATGTCACTACATTGTTGTAAACTCGATCGACATATGCAAGTCTTAACGTACTTTCATGAGGAATTTTTCGGTCCATATATTTTTCTAAAAACGTACGTAACTTGGGGTTCTCTAGTTTCTTCAATGGAATATTGCTTGCAACAAAGTCTTCTGTAAGTTCATGAAAATACGGAGTCGTCGGCGCTGGACGGGGCATTTTTAATGCGTTCACACACAGTCAAAAAGGAATTTCCTTGAATAATAACACATTATAAATAACTAAATTTGCCATACATAACTAATATTGCTAGCTCAATTTTCGTAATACAAGTCAGCTGTGAGCTGTGAAGGACAACGAGTCAAGGTCAGGATATGCACAGTGTCGGTCCTTGGCGGACATTCGAAAAGAAAAAAGTAAAAAATTTTTGGAAATTTTTATGATGGAAAAAAGGTTTTTGTGGTCCACATTTCCCTTTTTTTTTTTTTTCTCTCGGGGGGGGGGGGTCCCCCCCCCCCCCCCCCCCCCCCCCCCCCCCCCCCCCCCCCCCAAAAAAAAAATAATTTTTTCCCCCCCCCCCCTCTAAAAAAAAAATTTTTTTTTTTTTTTTCACCAAAAAACCCCTCCCCCCCCCCCCCCCCCCCCCCCCCCCCCCGCCCCCCCCCCCCCCCCCCCCCCCCCCCCCCCCCCCCCCCCCCCCCCCCTTTTCCGGTTTTGTTTTTTTTGTTTTTTTTGTTTTTTTTTTTGTTTTTTGGTTTTTTTTTGTTTTGTTTTTTTTTTTTTTTTTTTTTTTTTTTGCGGGGGTCCCCGGGGGCCCCCCCTCGCCCCGCCCCCCCCCCCCCCCCCCCCCCCCCCCCCCCCCCCCCCCCCCCCCGGCCCCGCGCCCCCGGGGGGGGGGGGGGCGCGGGGGGGGGGGGGGGGGGGAGGGGAGGGGAAACAGCGAGCCCCCCCCCCCCCCGGCCCCCCCCCCCCCCCCGACCGGACATTCGCGCTTGGATAATCGTAACTAATAACAACTGGAGTGTCACGACAATGCGGCTTGTCACACAGCCGTTTCAGTAAACGAGTTTTTAGCCAGTATAAAAATTCCTGTGTCTCCTCAGCCTCCTTATTCGCTTGACTTGAGTCCTTATGTGACTTTTTTCTCTTCCCGAGATTGAAAAATCTCCTCAAGGGACGTCATTTTGGAACCATAGAAAACATTTGAACGGCTGTAACCGACCAACCGGCTGAAGGCTATTCCAGTATATGGGTTCTAGCACTGTTATGAGGAATGGAAGAACCGTCTCCAGCGCTGTGTGGTTTCCCAAGGAAGTTATTTTGAAGGAGACAATACTGAATTGTAATTATATTCGACTAGATTTGAATAAACAGTCTCATTACTTGATCTATACACTTCGTATATTATATTACATGAATAATAAAACATTTGTTACTACAGTTTCTATCACCAAATATTTTAAAAATAAATATTATTATTTCCGCTATTATATTTTTTTACAGTTTTATTGTAAGTAATGTCCATAGCAAGATAGCATTTGGTTCTTATCATTTGACGATGTCGCAATCAACTGAAGAATCCTTTGATAATACAAATATGTAAAGGGTAACACATAGTTCTCTGATAATACATTTTCAAAATAAAAATGAAGACAACAAAAGAATAAAATTGTATTTGCACAAAACTTATTGTCTGACTCTCGAAGAAGAATTTGCAGTTCTGTACAAATACTGGTAAAAATCAGGCGGAAGTGGAAGTAACATTTGTTTTTAATGATTTTTTTTAACAGGTCTTTTAGTATTTTAGAATATTATCTGAGTAAAACTGATGCAACTCCTGTTGAGGTGGAACTGTAAAAGTTACATTTCTCCAGTGCACCTTATACATTACACAGCTCCACAATTTTTTTTTTTTTCGTTTGCAGGGGTCTGATTATGTATACAACATGTTGTTTGGGTCGCTGAAATCGAATCCGAAGTCCAAATTGCTCCATTAGATCCGGTTCTTTTCCTAACCTCAAAAAACATGCCTAAAACTAAACATTTTAATCTAAAAAATATTTAAAAGAGATAAGATATTTTGTAATACACTTTTTTTTGAGGTTGCGTTATTTTTATTTGTTTTATTTCTTCTTTTATGTTGCTGCTTAAATTATTTCGTCAAAAAGTATTATTTAAAAAATATAATTTATATATTTATTATTTAATACCATACAATGTTCAATTAAGGATGGAAATAATGCATTATAGTTACAATTGGAGAACTTTTAAGGATGGAAATTTAGGCGAAAAAAATAATCTTTTTCGGAATCGGGCATGTAGAAATTTTACGAATAGCCTAATTTACGCTTAATTAAAACCGACTCGCGTTAAATTGTCCTTTATGTAGGTTTTTCCTGAAAATACTAGGGAAATTATGTAAAATGAGCCTTTTACACAAAATAACAACAGTTTACGACACGACTACGGCACATACATACATACAAAAAAAAATGAGAAATACATTTAGTCTGGATTTTATTGAACTAAGCGAAATTAATGTAAAGTCAAACATTCGTTGTTTTTACATATAGATTATATACATTGCCCCAGAAGTTTCATATCACTGCATTTGAGCATTTTTGGTAACTGCTTTACACAATTCATATCAACATTTTTCAACCTCTTAAACCATTCTAGCTTAATTGTCCCCTCGGAGTCAATAGCACCTATATGCCTAAGAGCGCACAAGGAGTAGCAAAACACTCTTTCGTCACTTTTTCCCTTAGGTATTAGATCCGGGTTATCGATAAATTCTCTTGGAATCCCTGATTCTCGTACGCATTTTTCTGTTATCACTTTTTTAATATCGATATTGTCGGCCCCCCTGAAATAAAATCAGGATGTAATAGAAATAACGTACTTTGTACTTTTACATTTAGCTCATTTAATCACAAAATTAAAAGAAATATGTGTGCACAGTGCTTTCGTAAACAGATAGATAAATTCTATAAAAATGTTATTAAATTTTAATATTGCAAATACTTCTAGTCAGTGGTACTATATTATGGAGACCGTCTACGAAATAATAAAGAGATAAGTATGCAACAAATTCAGTTCGATACGCTTGGCTTTAAAACAAAGGAGAAAAAGAATAGGGATAGAGCTGGCCCACAAATAATTGTAAATAAATATGAATTGTCTGTGAAATATAGGTACATATCTAGATGAGTATCTATATGTAGTACTATTTATTAAAGTAATAAAGAGATTTATGTATATTACATGATTGATGTTCAATAATATATTTTACAAAACACAAAAAGAAACCTTAACCATAAAAAAAAACTGGAAATACTAAAGATGTGACGAGGACAGTCAATTGACTATATCCATCAGATATATCCGGAAACGTGGACACGTCCTAAGAGCACTTTAAAAATTAGAATTATTAAAAATTATGAAGTTATTATTTTATACAAAATTCCCGTCAATGAATGTGCTGATTATATTCATATATAATATTTATTTAGAGGTTTGCTGTAATGTAAAACTGTAGCGGATAGATTAATAATATGTGATTTAATCCATTTAATTTAAACAGCAGATCAGGAGGAAATGGAGTTCAACTTACGTTAAACTTAAAACGGAGTAAGAAGCAACAAAAAATATTAAATACAATTTTATCATTGGCAAGTACAAGTGTAACTACCGCAGTTGATTGCTGTTAAAAAAAAGAAACTGAACAACTTATGCGTGCGTATCCAATATGTATCAATGAAGAATAGCTATATTAATATCAACGAATCAGTGTCAACTAGATAACCTTTTATTTAAAATACCAACTAGAGCTACCAACTGTTGAGCTTCTATATACGAGCCCGATCGCATATCAATAGGACCACTAAAATTAATAACACTTTATATTTCGGGGTTAGTTGCTTTTGTTAAAAGTTACAATAACTGTTTAAAGTACCGGGTTTCTAATCAATTTTAGTCAGTTTGTTCATTTTATATGATCACAATAACACAATTGTTTATATGTGAGCTCACCTTGTACACAAAAGACTCTGAAATTGGTAGCTCTAATGCCAACAAGTGTGTATCTAGTATCATACACAACGATTAGTGGTGAAAAAGAACATAGATTTCTTTTTCACCACTAATCGTTTGTCTGTATTTTTAATATGCCTAAAGGCCCGTTGACATTGGAGTACCATTGTTTTTCTACTGTTTTAATAAATTAAATTTCATGTAATATACAGTACCTATGTGTTTTCATATTAATTTCAATTGAAATAAGCTACCTCATTAAAAAAACACACGACGAATGCCACATATAGGTTATATTTTAATACTCAAATATTTTAGTTATATAGGTATTTTTTTTACTTACATGACCCTTAAGAACTGAAAAAACGAGTATAAATCCAAACAGAAAATTTGGTGCCATAATTATATTTTCCAGCTTTGAAATGAAACAACCTTATCGGTTCATTGTTATGTGAATTTATATTTATACTACCTTCATCAGTCACAGTATCAGTGGCGTACCTAATAATAAATTTGAAATCATTATCATTGAATGCCTGCGATATTCAAAATCAAGACAATGTCAGCAACCACTAGATGTCGTTTCTAGGAACACACCACCAACGGTATGTCCGTTAAGATAAGATAAAGTAAAAATGAGAATAACCGTTCACTGGTATACGTCATCAGAAATCGCAGATCAGATAAATCACACTGTTGAGACGTAATAAGCTCGAAATCCGGATCTGTAATAAGAAATAAAATTATTTCTTATTAACTACTAAGAAATAAAAAATATATCCTTATGAATTTCCTGGTTACCACTATTTCAAAGCTTACAGCCTACACCACTGGGCAGTTATAAAAATAAATGAATGTCGTAGGTTAATTGGAAAATCAGGCTTATCATAAAACGCCCACGCTTTTCAATACGACTGGGCATATTGTAATTCAAGAATTTTACAATTAACTGATAATTTTTTTAGGGGTAATTTTAATTTACTGGCCAATTTTTTAGTCTTATTGTCAAAGAGAACTGTATTTGAGTAGCATTGTTCCCTTATATAATGTAACGTTTTATTCACTACGGGTTCGTTAGGTATGAAAAATTTAAACTCGCACTCTCAGCTAACACTATTTATTTAACTCAATACAAATACGGATTAAACACTTACTACTAACACTAATTCGTTTTTATACAATTTATATTCGATTATCTTACGAAGACCGCGACGCACAATTCCCAAAGATAAAACTGTCCCTCCCGCCGTTACTGAGGCTACTTATATTTGTCCTGGATAGTTACGGGAAAAGGCTGGATGAACCCTAGATTATTATCCAAGTTCTACCGAAGCTCGAGGCGCCTTTGTTTACGTCGGCATAGGTCTATCGGTTGCTTCGGTCAGCTGGTATCGATGCAGCGGCGGGCCATGCGTTCGCAACAATAAGATATCTTCATAAGCTTAAAGCTCAGTTTTTTTGAGGTATATTATTTTACAATTGGCGTGGTAGTCTTGTTATTAGAGTGAGGCAATTGACCGTGCAAGATAGGCATGCAGGTTGGGCACACGGTGAGGATTTCCGGAGAGGAATTCCTTGAGGAAATCAGAGGTTTGCCGGAACCGGACGGAGCCTCCACACGGCACCGCGGATGACGTGAGGAAAACTGCACAGTCGTAACCATGTCCCCTCTCATGACGGACGATGACATCGCTCTCGTTGGTGTTTTGGCTGTACTTCAGCGAAAAAGATGAAAACAGCGGGCTAAGTGGTGTAAAGAGTGGTTGCTGAAGCGGAATATTGCGTCTACACACACCAATCTGTTCACCGAGCTAATTGTGGAACCGGAAGACTACCGCAACTACTTACGAATGAACGAAACAGTATATCTCAATAAAGTCCTCCAACACCACTTCCTTCGCGGATCTATCTTTAGTCTTCGACATAACAACTACGAACAAACTAAAAAAAAAACGAAAAAACGAACCAAAACGCATAAAACGTGCAACACCTTTCCTTAGCTCAATTGGCTAAGCTGAGAGGAAAGCTATTGACCGTAGCTCCAGCAGCACAGCGGTCAAGGGGTAGGTTCCCCTGGTTATGTAAAACTTTGATTGTGGCTTTGGGCGCCAGATATTTTTATATAAAAATACCAAAATGTAGTATAAAATAACCAAAGATTTGAAAACTTTCTTGATATACCCTTAGAAAGAATAAAAGTCCAAATTAAAACAATAACAACTATATTAAAATAAAAAAATTATACAATCTGTTAAATTGACCCACTAGGTTAAATAAAAATTTGAAGCACTGATTTTACAATATTACTTGGACCGGCAGGGTAAAACGAAACGGTCTTACGTAAGCCCAGAGGAGAGTGGCTTCCGGAGGTAGAGAGGATGTTCCTGGAGTTGCTACCAGCAGTACTGCGGTGACTTTTAGACTTTCCTCCTCCTTGTGCGCCACAGGTCGAGGTGTTCGTTCCCTGGTTGATGGCCGTTTGTCCAGAAGTTGTTACATACAAAAGTGAAACAAACAGAATCAGTGTTGTTCTACTGAGAGTTCGAAAACAGTGGGTATCTGTTAATTTGAAGTTATATAAACCAAAGCATAATTAATACTACTAAATTCCAGGACTCAGGTAAATTAATTAATCTAAATTTTGCAACAATATGACCCAAAAGAAAAGTTAACAAAAACAAAACCCCTAATTAAGCTGAGACTTCTAAGACGTCTGCTTTCTAACAAAACGATAATTTCGATTCCTTACTGGAATCGATCGATAAATTCCAGGGTAGGTGAATCTAACCTATCCTGGACACACGTGCTATTTTCCTTAATAAACCAAAAAATACTTTACGGAATGCAAAAATACGCATTCAGCAACGATAACTGAAATATTAGAATATATAAATTAAGCAGCAAACATTAAATGCAAAAGTGATTGTAAAGATATAAACAAATTTAATTAATGAATTGCTCCACTTACCACACGTCGACTAAAAACTGAAGTCTCGCTTATCACAACCGCTACGTTAAGAGATAGGTCAAGAAGAAGCGCGCTCCTTCTATCGATCCGTATTTATTCGTTTACAATAACACAAAAAATTATCAAATATCTGTCAACCGGTCACCACTGATATCGTAGAACGGCATTAGTTATTAGTTGCATTCGTTTAACATTCTGCGAGGTGCGTTCGTTTCACTTAGAGGTCAACTGGTTAAGGTGAGCTTTCACCAAGTATTGACATAAAAATAAGAATGTGACGGGATTTAAAATAAATACCGTTACAAACGAAGCAAAGAAAAATGAACACTGCACGACGAGGCGTCAACAACTGCTATTGCGGCCTTGAGGCCACGGGTTGCCCCCTCCACGCGTGAGGAAAGGGGGTTTAGTGACGGCGGACTGTTCAGGCGGCCTTTCGAAAATTTGGAAAGGCCTGGCGGCCTGCGCAGTCCGCCACAACTGAAGTAAAAGTCTGGTCCACACGCTCCGGCCGGCCGGAGAGGTTGGCCTGAACGGGTAATCCTCTCCGGAAATCTTCACCGTGTGTACCCAGCCTTAGTAAGTACAATAACAAAAAATAAATAGGAATAAAATACCTAGATAATCTCTTACAATTTCTACATCTTTTCATGAAATGGTTTTAATCAGTCGTCAACTGATTAAAACCAACTCGTGTTAAATTATCCTTTACATTAAATGACAAATGATAAATTATTAAATAGTTTTTTTCTCAAAATACTAAGCAAATAGTGAAAAATCGAGCCTTTTACACTAAACAACGCATTATCCATCTTTTTCCGCGAAGGTTTCAAGGATTAATTTTTTTTAGTATTAATTGTAACATTTAATTTCTGAAAGCGTCCGTTTCGGCGCCTGGAAAACCCCGGTTTACCCGATCCGTTTCTGGAAAAAAACGTTGCCAAAATTTCTCTCCTGGCCCCCTTTGTTTCCTAAAATTAAATTAAAAAAACAAAATAAAATGCGAAAAAGAAAAAGGTAATTTTTATTAATGTATTTTTCACTGGGTTATTCTGAAGTTTTTACAACTCTTATGTGATATATCGCGTGGGCGGTAAATCAAAAAGTTCGAAAACCATCAAGCGGAATTGTTTGACAGTGTTGGAAACAGAAACGTTCGACTTTATTATTAGGTCGTTTTAGTGTGTGTTACAAATTAAAACTTAATTTCCTCTTTTGCATAGGACCCTGAAATTAGAATAACGCTCAGACCACGGGACGGCCGCGCGAATATCTGCGTTCGGCCGGCCGCGCTCTCTTGACCTCAATTTTGGGAATTTTTCAAAAAAACAACGGGATATTCCTAAAGGATCACATTATCGGAATATGCAAAAAACCGAAAATCGATTTTTTTCGAAATTTCAACCTTCCCTAGACCCCTTAATGTAAAGTCAAAAATCTGTTGTTTTTACATATAGATTACATACATGGCCGCAGAAGTATCAGATCACTGCATTTGAGGATTTTTTGGTAACTGCTTTAAACAATTCATATCAATATGTTTCGCCCTCTTAAACAATTCTGGTTGAATTGTCCCCTCGGAGTCAATAGAACCTATATTCCTAAAAGCGCACAAGGAGTAGAAAAACACTCTTTCGTCAGCTTCTTCGTTAGGTACTTGATGCAGGTTATTCTCCGAGTTATCGATAAGTTCTCTTGGAACAATATGTACATACATACATGTGTACATATACAAAAATGAGAAATACTTTTGTTCTAGATTATATTGAACTAAACGAAATTAATCTATACTCAAACATTTGTTGTTATTTCATCTAGATACAGTTCTCCAGAAGTCTAACATCCTTGCATTCGACAATTTTTGGTAACTTTTTCAAACAGTCCTCGTCAATGTTTGGCACAACCTTCTTAAACAATTCTGTTTGAATTGTCCCTTCGGAGTCAATAGCACCTGTATTCATAAAAATGCACCGGTTGTAGCAATGCACTTTCTCGGTAGGTTTTTCGATGGGTTCTTGACCCGCATTATTCTCCAAGTAATCAATTATTTCTCTGGGAACCCCTGACTCTTGTATGCATTTCTCCATTACCTTTTTTTTAAATTCCGCACTGGCGGCCTCCTGAAATAAAATCAGGATGTAACGAGGAGAATGTACTTTGTACTTTTAAATTTGTCTTCATAACATAGTATAAAACAAAGTCGCTTCCCGCTGTCTGTCCCTAATTATGTATGCTTAGATCTTTAAAACTACGCAACGCATTTTGATGCGTTAATAGCTAGTGATTCAAGAGGAAGGTTTATATGTATAATACATGCATAATATAGTAGAGAAACAATGATAATTTTAGAGGTTTCTAATGTGATGTCGTAAACCGTGCGAAGCCGGGGCGGGTCGCTAGTATTTAATAATTCCAAAATATTCTCGGTATACACAAAATGATATATTCGATACAAATATTAATTTTTAATATTGCAAAAACTTATGGGCGGTGGTACTCGTATCACCCTGGGATCTCAGTAACATCTCAGTGGGATTTTGTTTCCCAAAATTAAAATGGCCATAACTTTTTTGAATTTTTTTTTGTAACAAATCGGAAAACTTCTCCTTATATTGTCTCTATTGCTCTTATTGCGTCGTTTTCAAGATATGGCTAACTGAAATATCACCAACCGCCACTGGGTGAGTATGTATACAGTAAGCGGCACCCTAACGTGTACATAGGTGGATATTAACAACATATTAAATGATACATTTTTATGTCATAGTTAGGCGAATTTACTTGGGCCGGGGGCCTTGGTTGTACATAAAGCCACCGAACATAAACAAGATTAGAAGGTCCACTCTAAGCCGCACCCACTAATGCACTCTCCTTGCCCCGTCCCGGATCTCAGCGGTTGTCGG
Organism: Aromia moschata; assembly: GCA_029963805.1. Lineage (NCBI taxonomy): Eukaryota > Metazoa > Arthropoda > Insecta > Coleoptera > Cerambycidae > Aromia > Aromia moschata. Next base: position 1,328,117 of record JAPWTK010000017.1, read on the forward strand.
CGGCCGTGCTCATACCGTCTGTCTCAGCATAAAGCTGAAGTTCATTCGATAGCCGAGGAAGTTCGCTATACCGGACGGATCCTATATTTATTGATATTTATGTGGCTTATGGTTCACAATTTATTAATTATAATTATTTAATAAAATATCTGACTTCATTGGTCAGTGGATATTTAAAGACACTATTGTGCTTAAGAGGACATATTTGTTTATTGGTTACTTATTGACATTTTGTGACTTTTGCTTTAAACTATTGGTTAGTAAAATGACGTGTTCTACCTTAGAAAAGATTACCTAGTCACTTTTTACAATAATGACAAACTTAAAGAATATCGACTTGTCCGAAATTAACCGAATAATTTCCAAAAAATGAAAGTCAAGTATGCTTCACAAGTTTTTAGTCATTCAGTGGCCGTTGCTCTTTCCACTTATATCGATTTTAAAGTTTTGCCCTCAGATGCAAGAAAACTGAAAATTGATAAAACAAAATTCGATTTAAAACGTCATCTAAATAACTTTAATGCTTTCATGGGGACGCAAAAACAGTTTTGGGGGAGGCAAAAAAAATTTGAGGTATTGTTAAATCAAATAAATGTGATTAATAGTGAAGGAAAAAGTGTTACCAAACAAATGAAATTTATATTTGGCTGAAAATTAACCATTAACTCACTAAAATTATTGTGGGATACATTAAAAACAAAAGGCTTTACGTTTTTACTTACAAGAAATCTTAACCAAGATTGTCTTGAGAACTTGTTTGGCCAAATCAGAAATTGCTGTGGCAATGCGAGGAATCGAACACCTATTCAGTTTGGTAGAGCTTTTAAAAAGATATTTACTTTAAAATGCTTAGATCATACCGATGGAGCAAACTGTATGAATGACATAAACGAAATTCTATTAAATATTAATCCGAATTTAGTAGAAAGCTGTAGAGAATTTATTGTTCCACTGTCAACACCACATACATGTTTAAAAGTCTTTACCACTGACTACAGAAACCTTAGTAGTACAGAAGGTAATGCACTGGTATATGTTACATATGGCATATGTAGATACATTTTTATAGCCGACTCTATCGACTGTACAAAGAATGTACATTTTACGCATCCTTGTGAAAATTTTCAATTAGATAATCTAATATCTCTTTATATGTACTAAGCTTCGTTTATTTTATACAGTAAAGTTCGCAAACCGTGATATTAAAAGTAAAAAAAACTCAAAAAACATTTACTAAAACAACGATTTAAAAAAAAATGTGAATATAATGTTAGTTATCTGTCTGTTATAACTTATTTGTTACCTATATTAGTCTTACGTAATGTTGCAATATAATCAGTTTAATAAACATTCTGATGTTATTCACATTGTTTTATTCCAATAAAATATTTCAATTCAATACAAATCCATATTCACAACATACCAAAGTGCATTTTTACCGTCCCCCGTAACAACGCTCGCGAATTAGGAAGTCAGCGTACTTATCAAATACCCCCGTAAACCGTTGTACAGCTGTAAACTGGCGGCCGGCCTTTGCAAGCGCTCGATCAAAGTAAGATAATATAATGTATATCTTAGATCCAAGTACCGACAGGGTGTGGGTCTTCTAGTCTTGTTTATGTTCGGCGACAATACGCTCGTAATAACATAAAACGCACTTTTCTAATCAGGCACTAGACCAGAATAAAATATAAAATGGTATTTCAAATTTTAACTAAAACAGCTCTACCGACAAACCGGATGCCTTTCATACGCCTGCGTTAGCGATTGGATCGTGATTGGTTCTCACGTCATGTTTACGTCTACTCAACAAAGAAGTTAAATTATCAATTGCCCTTCATTGGGCTATGTACGCATTAGGGTGCCGCTTACTGAATGTATTACTATTGATATTATCTGAAAAAAAAAAACAATTAAAAATACTAGATATGTATATGACGTGGGTAGTCCATTGGATATGTCCATCAGATATGTATGTCCTGAAAAGTGGACACGTTCTGAGAGCACTGTTCAAGCTAAGATGATTAAAAAGTATGATGTTATTATTTTATACGAAATTCCTGCCAATGAGCGTACTGATTTCAATATTTATATAGAGGTTGGCAGAATGCAAAACTGAAGGTGATAGATTAAGAATATGTGGTTTAATACGCTAAATATAAAAAGCAGAGAAACCATTCACTTTCATAACTAATAAACTAGTCGACGCCATCATACAGTAACCACTAAACTACTGCTACCACTACACCAAGCTCACTAGAACTAAGAAGAGTTGACAGGCCATAAAATGCCGCTACATTTAAATTCAGATGTCTGACTATAAATCTACACTAGAAAAAAAATATCCGTGACATGCCCATAGATATGTCTGAAATACACTTTTCGGAAAAGTATATATCTCTAAAAAATACAAAAATGAAAAAATAAATAATAAATTAGTATGATGTTCCTTATGAAAAATATTATAGAGTTGAAAATATGAAAATGATGATGAATATGACACAAAAATAAATGAAAAAATTGTAAATAACACAATTACTTTCAAACAATTCTTAATAAAATAAAATAATTGTTTTTGTGTAGTACTTATTTCGCATTAATTGCACCTTGAGAAGAGATTCTTCCAGTTCATTTTCAAAAATCAGGTGGAAAGGATCAATATTTGCTTCTTTTCATTAGTTTTATGTTTTACTAACCCATACATGAGTAGAAGTACCATCGTTCTACCAAAGTAAATTCTGTTCTGTACCAAAGTAAATTAAATTTCAGATAATAAAAAAGAATTTTTATGTAGACAATGTATCAATTAAAAACATAACATTTTCACAAAAAAATATACAGTATCTATGTATTTGCATGCTAATTTCAATTTTAATAAGCTACCACATTAAAAAAATTACACAATACACACATTTTTCGGTAATGTTTGATGGTAAATAAACCGTAATTCCGATTTATATTGTTGTTATCCCTCAAATAAACCATAGGATATATTTGAATACTGTAATATTTTAACCATTTTGATTTTCACTTACATGGCCCTTAAGAACTGAAAAAACTAGTATAAACCCAAACAGAAGATTTGGTTGCCATAATTTTATTTTCGAGCGTTGAAATGGAACTACCTTATCGGTGCATTGTTATATGATTTTATATTTATACTACCTTCATCAGTCACAGTATCGGTGGGGTACCTAATAATAGATGTGAAATATGAAATCCTATTAGTTTAAATCAAATCGTTATCATTAAGCGATACTCATAATGCAAATTGCAATAAGATTGTCGGTATTCTAAATCATTTCCATTTTTACTATCCAATTGTTGGTGACATATAGGGACTACCTTCTAGTACGCCTAAAGAGGATATCCACATGTTTCGGTGGGTCTGATAATGTTAGAAACCACTATATATTATTTCTGGGAGCACACCACTCACGGTATGTCCGTTAAGACAAGAAAAAGTAAAAATGAGAATAATTCCGTTCACTGTTATACGTCATCAGAAATCGCAGATCAGATAAATCACACTGTTGAGACGTAATAAGGTCAAAATCCGGATCTCTGATTTTTGATGATGTGAACGAGAATTATTCTCATTCTATAATTACCTAGGTTTATATGACCTAAGTAATGTAGGTATATGTCAACAATATATTGAATGCTATAAATGCAATCATTAAAACAGACATTTATTGACATTAAAAAAGACGTACAATGTATAAAATCTGTCCAAACAATTGAGAACAAATGTGATTTGCGTGTGGATTGAACCTGCTGCCAAAATCTTTGTTTATGAAATTGGTGAAATTAATGCATGTCGCTAGCTGTAAAAACGAACATGCTTACGTCCTAACATTCGTCATCGCTTATGCCGGTGGTGTCAAATGAACAGTAGTCATTATAAATACTGTTCAGCGAATAGCAATAATTCTTGATGCTGTATTATGTTTGCCAAAATTGCCTTAGTATTGGTGCATAGTTCTAGCTAAGTAATGTGGTTTTTGTTACAAGAACTACTCAAGTGTATCAGAAGTGGATTTATTTTAAAATTAAATTAACTAATAAGACATAAACAAATATACTCGTATGATTATCCTGGTTGCCGCTATTATAATAGCCTACACCACTGGGCAGTTACAAACATTAATGTATATATGTCGCAGGTTCTACTGAATCTTACCATTGACTGACTTACGCTGGTCAATTTTTAGTCTTATTTAGTCTAAAAAAACCTACGCGAGCTTGATGTAGAATCCGAATATATATAATCCGTCGTATTATATTATATAAGACACACGACATATCATGCGCATTGTGGAACAATACAAAAGGTCCATAAACAAAAGGTGCTATTTACAGTTTTACTGTTTACAACTTTTATTATCTGTTGAAATAAACTGCTCGTCAAAATTAGCGTAACAGTTTTTAGATTAGCGCCGTTTGCGTTCTATTCGAGTTAGAAACTTGCGGTTTTTAATTTTCGATAGCTCTAGGGTTGGTTTTAATGCCCAGAAGGCGTTACGTTGTGACTTAAACGGTTCACCATCCACACCCCAAAAAGCAACCCCATGTCGAAATTTGAATTCGCAAGATTTTGACTGCAATTTCAGAGACCTACAGGATCGATTAAGAAGGACTCTGTCAGGTAAAAACTCCATCCCGGAACACACCTCCTCAATAAGTTCTGTGTATTTAGTCGCTGTCCCATCTCTTCAACCCATTTCCAGACCCCCTAAGACACCCCTTTGCATTTACGCAGGATTTTGCGTGGTTTGACCTCTGTTGGGCGAATCCATTAATCCTAATGCTGCCTGATAAATTGGTGTGGGGTGCCACACATGTGGTATATACATATATATATGGGGTATTTCACGCCAACTAAGTGAGGTCAAAAAAATTCTGTTTGAAACATATCACAATCGATAATACTTGCTAAAAAACTAACTGCCCTGAAATTTTAAAATTTTTTGAGCCACAAGGTGGTGAGGGTGAGAAAATACAAATTTTCGTTTCGACTCGTTTCGTTTTTTACGTAGAATACGATAAAAATATTTTCAAAATTATTGGGGGTAGTTTTCATCCTTATTTTGAGGGTTGAAAGTTTAAAATCGGAATTTCGAAAACTATGACACGATTTTTTTTTTTTCAATTTTTTTTCTAATTTATTTCTTTTTTTTGTACGATTTTTACTGCCATGGCACACGCAGGCCGTTGAGAGAACTGTGAAACTTGTAAGCGAAGCTGCATCCAAAGTTTGTGCCCCAGAGAAGAGAGATGGATTCATTCGTACAACTCTCCAGTCAAGGCAAAAAATGCCTTCCTTCGAAACTAAGAAGGACTTCAAATTTTGAGGATCCTTGGAAACCGATCCATTAAACAGCACTCATGGTTGGTTGGTTGGGTAGGGTGTGGGTGGAACTCAAATTGCAGCTACCTCCCCGTGGTGAGTTCTGGGTCGCTTCGAAAACGAAAAGCGAGCTAAATGCTGCATGATAGTAAATACAAAAATCTTAAATAGCCGTTTTAACTCGAAACATCAAAACGCTAAATTTTTATCACAGAAACAAAGCTATGCCACCAAGCAAGTGTGCAGATCAGATACAAACGACAAATACACATATTTATGCATTATAGCACTAAAATGAGGAGTATTTCAGACAACTAAAGATGCAAAAAAAGCTTGTCTAAAATGTTTTAAAACACTATTTCACAATTTATAAAGCAAATGACGTTATTTTTGCCACGAAAAAAACACGATAACGTTAAAAAAACGTATTTTTTTAAAAACTGCATTTTTTCATTTTTTGACTAAAATTTGCAAACTTTGAGCTTCTGTCGGGGGCAAAAGATGTTAACCGATCATTTTCAAATTTCAATACAGTTACTTAGTTGTTTAAACCAACTTTTAAAAAATACAATCAAAATATTTTTTTTATATATATAGTGTCCGGACTTACAATTTTTTTGTATGCTCCTACTTTTAGATTTCGGTAATATATTATTATTTTAAAGCTAAGTGAATAGTATAATATTCTCAGCAAGATGTTTGTCTATTTTTTAAATGTGGTGGATGCGCAAGTAATACAGCAACGTGTAATCAAACTTTCATCGTTTTTTTCTGTTTTTGTCTACCATATGTCCAACAAATGCTATCTCGAATTCGCACAGTGTTTATATAATTTCTTATTTATGAGAAACAAATTAAAATGCTTTACCAGTGATATAGATATAAGTATTTTTACTTTGTGCTTTATGCTCTCATTTCATATTTTATATTAAATTATACAAGATCTCCCATTATTAAGTTTCCATAGCCAAACTAACATGCTTCAGTAAAATGTCAAATCGCAATAGAAGCCTTTATTATTATACCTAAATGGTAACATAATAATTGTCACTTTTTTAAAATAAAAATGAAAAGTACAGTGGAATTACATTTTATTACTAAGTTTACACAAAAATATTTAACTCTCCAAGACGAAGTCACAAATACAGTGACCAAAATCAGATGGCAGTGGTAGTAGCATTTGTTTTTTTTATGATTATTTTAACAGTTCTTTAATTCGAATGGACCAAAAAAATATCCTTTATTTTAGTTCTCAAGAAGATAACCATTAATTTAAAAAATGAGAACAACTGATGCAACTGTTTTTGAAGCATAACTGTATCAGTTGCATATCTACAGTACTACGTCTTATACATACATACATTACACCCAGAATAAGTTCGCCCGCGAATGAGCACAATTTCAAGTTTCGTCTGCTGCCGACAATGGCAAAGCTATTATTGGAGCCAATGTACGTACACAAAATGAGAAATACTTTTATTGTGGTTTTTATTTAACTAAGTGAAATTAATAGAAAGCCAAACATTATTTGTTATTTCTTATAAAGACATCTGTCCAGAAGTTTCATATCGCTGCATTCGACGATTTTTGGTAATTTTTTCAAACAGCCCACATCGACCTTTGGCATAGCCTCCTTAAACAAGTCTATTTGAACTGTCCCGTCGGAGTCAACAGCACCCATGTTCGTCATAAAGCATCTTTCAAAACAATAATATTCTTTGGTAGGTTTTTCTTTAAGTTCTGTAGCCGGGTTTTTTCAGCAAGTTTTCAATAAGTTTTCTGGAAACCCTTGATTCTTCTATGCATTTGTCCACTACCAGTTTCGTAAATTGCGCGCGGGCGGCTTCCTGAAATAAAACTGGGATGTAATGGGAATTACATACTTTGTACTTTTCCACTATGCCATATATTAGATTTGTTTTTGCAGCAGTTTCCAACGATTTGAAATCGGTAGACCTGGCGCACTACGCGCTCGGCGCCTGCGCTACAAATTTCGCGTTCCGTAGAAAGTGCAAACAGTCCGAGCAGTTGCGTTGCAAATGCCTGCGTTTTATCTATTTACTACATAATTTTCTACATAATTTTTTACCAGCCATCCCCGACAGTTATTGAAGCGATCATATAAAATTCGTACCCTCTCAAAACATAAAACGGCGGCACTAAAGAATAACAAATATTATGTGAGGTTGGATTTCGCAGTAAACAAATATTTACTTATAGTGAAACAATGTAGTTATCATGTCGGGGAGCGAATTTTAAAGGAATTAAATGACACTGTGTTGCACCGAATCGTACGTAGTGGTGGTACGATATGTTTATATGCATAATGGATACCGGCCTTAAGAGAGTTGTAAAATGCGAGGAAAATTAATGGAATATTAAAATTTGACATGTATTTTTTACTTTCAATATTTATTACAGTTTCAGTTTCGTTAGTTTTATCATTTACTAGCCAATACATGAGTAGAAGTACCACTGTTTTTCTACTGTATTTTTTTTTAAATGAATTATACTTTAGATATTAAAAATATATTTTTTTATGTAGATATCTAAAACATAACCATAAAAACAATAAATTTAATAAAATAAATCCCTAAATAATAAATAAAAACAAATTCAATAAAATAAATTTCAAATTCAATAACATTTCTAAAAACTGTTCAATATATATAACAACTAACTATTCAATAAAGAATATAACGTTTATTTATTAAAATTTAAGAAATGTAAAGTACCTGTATATAGTATTTTCATGTTAAGTTCCATTGAAATAAACCACCCCCATTAAAAAAAACTTAAACAATACACATTTTTTAGTAATGTTTAATGAAAGGTAAACTATTATGTGACATTTAGTTTGCATTTCAGTATCCACATATTTAATTATAATTACTATATGTTAATTAAATATATTTCATTAACATTTATTATAATTACTTACACTCTTTACTTACATGATCCTTAAGAATTGAAAAAACTAGTATCAATACAAACAGAAAATTTGGTGCCATAATTTTACTTTCGCGCTTTGAAATGGAACAATGGCCTATTGGTTCATGGTGTATGTGATCTTATATTTATATTACCTTCATCAGTCACAGTATCAGTGGCGTACCTAACAACAGATTTAAAATATGAAATCCTACAACTTTAAATCAAAGCAGTATCATTGAATGCGTGCGATATTCAAAATTCAATAAGGATACCAGTATTTAAAATTATGTTAATTTCTTTTCCTTCAGTTGTTGGTGACATATTGTCCTCTATTGCACTTCTGGCTGGGTCTGACAAGGTCAGCGACCACTATATGTCGTTCCTGGGAGCACTCAACTAACGGTAGGCCAGCTAGGATTAGATTGAGAATAATTTCGTTCACTATTGTACCTCATGAGATATCACAGATCCTGATTTCGACTGCATTAAAAGTGTGTATATCTGACGACGAACACTTACGAACGACAGTCTCGACTTGCCAGGAAAATAAAACGATGACATATAGGGAGGGCCATGTAGTGCGCCCAAATAGGACTCAGCAGGCAGTCCCGGTATATCACCGTTTTATTCACTTGGCGAGACCCTCGTTCACACGGATGAGACCTAAGACGGTCGAAATCCGGATCCGAGATTTCTAATGACGAATAACAACGAACTAAAATTGTTCTCATTGTATCCAATTTTTAGTAAAGTCATTAATTTAACAATATGAGACTAGTTTATATGACGTGAATAATATATCTGTCAACAACATATTGAATGCTATAAACGCACACATTTTCTTAAAGACGTACAATTTATAAAACCTGTCCAAATAAATGAAGACAAATTTTATTTGTCCATGAATAGAACCTGCTGCCAAAATATTTGTTTACGAAACTATTAAAATTAATGCATGTAGCTACTAACTGTAAAAATGCTCATGCGTTCTGACATTAGTCATCGCGTATGCCGGTGGTGTCAAATGAATAGTAGTCGCAGTAAGCAGTAGCAAATTCTTTATACTGTATTATGTTTGCTTTGGCCAATGTGGTTTTTGTTACAGTACGTTTCAAATATATGAACAGTTTTTTAATAAATTAACTAATTAGAAATAAACAAATATACACTTATGAATTTCCTGGTTACCACTATTTTATAGCCTACACCACTGGGCAGTTAAGAATTTTAATGCATGTTGTAGGTTAATTCGAAAATCAGGCTTATCATAAAATGCCTACGCTTTTCAATACGACTGGGCATATTGTACTTCAAGAATCTTACAATTGACTGATGATTTTAGGGGTAATTTTAATATGCTAGCTAATTGTTAGCCTTATTGTCAAAAAGAACCTACACGAAATTGTTTTAGAATCCGACTAGATAAAGTCTGTCGTATTATAAGATAAGACCGACGGTATGTCATGTGCATTGTAAAACAATACATTTCATTATTTCAATGTTAATTTGGATGATTATAATGAAATAATCTTATTGAGATAATAAATAATGCGACAATTGTGAATAATGAAATACAGTAAAACTTCGTTAAGACGCTCCCGTTTAAGACGCATAATACGCTCTTTTCCTCGGTCCCTTGAATTTTCCTATGTTAATACAGTAAAATAGTACTCGGTAAGACGCTCTGTTTTGTTGGATAATACGCTCTTATTAAGTTTATACCATAGAACAACCTACTGTAGAACAGCAACTCCCTATATTAAAGACAAAACGTATTGCGCCATCTATCGTTGACATCGGTACTAATATCGATGGCGGCAAATTCAAATGCACTCCATCCCACATCCTCATTAAAAAGTTCGTTTTTCATACCTAAGATTTGATATAATCTCAGTTATTCTCGTTTAATAAACAAGTAGTTATCGTCGAGAATATCTGAGATATCAGCAATTCTTAGGTATACATAAAAGACAGAAAAGACAACATGGATTTTTTAAGCTTTTCGAGATAAATTGAAGATGCATAAAATATGTAAAAAAATTTATTAGACATAAAAGATAATAATAAATAGAACGTACATACTCCTAAAAATATTGACAATACAGTTTCCTTCTTGTTTGGCGATACAAAATCCTCTGCACAATATCGTTTACCACACACGAGTAGTCTTTTAGACTACTTGTGTGTGGACGTAGACTTAACTTTAGTAAGTTAAATTGTTCGAAAACTTGAATTTCCTGATCACTTTACCCACGATTTATACAATTTTTTTTATGAGTTTGGCACCTATAAAATTTGGTTGCCAGGGCTTAGGACATCCCACAACACAACAAGTTCTAACGGTTTAGACGAAGAAGTCATAATTGTAACAAATAAAAGTTTAAATGCACGAAACACAAAATTTAAACACAACATCAAGAAAACTAAAACACCGAAACGAAAATAAGATACACGAGTCGCGGGACACTCAGCGGAATTAATACATTAGTGATTGGGACAATTTGAAATAAATAATAATCGGATTTTTTGAAATAATCGCAACATCCGAATGTTGATAATTCAAATTATTAGAATAATTTACTTGCAAATACAGGAAGCTTCCTTTCCATCAATTTTTCCAACATACGTCTTAAAAAAATCGCCATCACTGAGTTTATTTCAATTATAATCTGATTTTTGAAACCGCTCATAACCCAGATACCACTGACAGCACACCAACAGAAACAGAGGAAATTCTCCAAAATTTCCCCGATTATGTGACAGTGGATGACGCCCTTGTAACTAGCAATACTCGCACTATTGATGACATGATCGCCGACGCCACCACCGACCCTGTGGGGAGTGAGAGAGAAGAAAGTGACTCCGAAGAAGAGGACGATCCTTCCCCAACACCTACAGTATCTTCTGGCTTGCAAAACACACGCTACCAAGAACCTCAGACAAAGTACCCTTGACAGGTTTCTCTCTAGTCAGTGAGTAAGCAGTGTACAGACATATTATTTATGTGAGTATTTATCACATTCCTGTACGAGTATTATGCATTTTAATAAATTTTACGTTCAAATTTTGCAATCATTTTCTTTTTTTCGAGCATTTTGTACGAAGTTTTACTGTAGTTAATTTTACGCAATCTCATTAAGAGAAGCTTGGAATCTATTTTTAAAAAATGAGGGACAAGAATTTACGAAGAGTTCCTGCAAGTCAAGCAAGACACAATGTCATGTCAATCAATTTTTATGTTTTAAGGGCCATATGAAAAGTACTATCGAATGTAACAAAAAGGGAGTTGTTGGGAGGGAAATGTTGTAATAAATAAACTAAACCAATAATTTGCGTGTTGTTTTGTAGTTTTGACGGATATTATTTTGTTCTGTCAATTTCATTAACGAAATCGTGGTTGTAGCGTAAATAAGTGTTACCGGTGTAGCGTAAATAAGTGTCACACTGTTTACAAAAACATGCGCATTTCCGTTTTATTAATTTTTACACCTGATATCTATAAAAAGGTGTAATTTAAATTGCAGTTGTTTTCTAACCTAGTATTATGGCGATTATTTTTTTCATTAGTTTTTTTCCTTCCGCAACGTGTTTATAATTAAACCTCAAGTTTCATGGTCGCGACTCGACTGGTTTAGTGTCTCGAATTTGGTAATAATGACAACTTTAAGGAGGTTGGTCACCGAGGTGGGAGGCAAAGGGGAAACTCCTATCTCTTCCATGTATAAGAAATCAGGTTTCCAACTTGCAAAAGTGAAATATTGATATAATATTTTTTTATTTAAGATGGAACTCTCTGTGCAGTATGTTTGTAATGCATGATAAATTAATAATTTATTATTATATACCAAGTTTGGACAATGAAATAATTTATTGACCGCGTTTTTAAAAGTCGATTTATAGTCGGCAACTACGGCAACGCTGACGGTTTGAAAAGTTTGGTTTCGGCAGTTGGCTAGGCTACTTGGCGAAAATTGTTGACAGAAAGTAATTCTATCCTCAAAAATTTTGTCGGTAATGGTTGGGCCAAGCAGAAATTTTGATAAATCAAATGATAAATCTGATAGATTACGTAGGAAAGGTACGTTATTTCGGCAAAACAATTACGGAGAGTGCAATGTGGCATTGAGGCAGGGAAGAAAGGCAAAAAGGAACAATTAGGACATGCGGCGCTGCCGCGTCGACAGAGCGCCAGTGTGTGAAACACTCAACATTAAGTTGATAATTGCGTGCAACACAGCTGGTTAATCATGTCCATATACATCTATGTTCTTCCTAGACGTTATTGCTATGCGTGTACAAAGTTTCAGATTTTTCGCGGTGTAACTCTATGATTCCATGGGCGTGCATATATCTCTTATAAATTCGAAAATTTTGAAATAATTCTTTTCATTCAAATCAATATAGGAGATTAAAATTAGCCTGCATACAAAACTCTTAATATTTTGTAATATAATTTGCTGTAAATAATGCTCATTTAGCCAGACAATCTCAAAAAATTGTCTGTTTTAATAAACCTAGCTGAAATACACGTCACTGGCGTCTTAAACAAGTCAGAATTGCAAATGTCGTAAATCATTTTAACGACGTCGTAAAAAATGTATGGCAGAGTGTACCGAAGAAGTATTAGCAATGTATTAAATGCAAAGTAGTCTAATAGTCTCGTTGACCGGTGTTACCGCCAGTGGTTTACTCTGTGCCGCCAGCCGCCGTTGTCGGCTCTTCAAAATTTTCTTAAGTATAGTAATATACATAAAGTTGTTTGAATTTATAATTATTTTTTTCCAGAAATTTTAAACGCTTTATTTTAATGTTAACTAATAAATTTATATCTATGTATTTTTTTTTAATATATCCATGCTAGCTTTCTAAGAACGTCACTAACTAACAGTTTACTGAATTATGAAGTATACTTGTATAGTGAGCTTAGCAATTTTAGAAAATATATCTGACAACCTTGCTTTTTTCTACCTATTTTCAATTTAGAATGGAAATATAATACATTTAAGTATGTCTTTGATAGGTCCAGGCATACAATTGTTATTTTGCGATCTGACTTTTGACAGCTTTTCAACTGCCAAGGTTCTAAACCAAAACAGTCTATGTAGATTATATGAAAAAACTGCTTAAAATGATGTTTACACAACAACAAAACACGTTTATGGTAGCTTCCAACTTCAGAAACGGACGGAAAGTTGAGGGACAATGAACGTATTCTCTCGAAGACTGTTACTTGAAGTTTCAAGGACAGTTTCCTGATGTAGATGTGAATATCTACTACAACACATGGAAGTGTTTTCTCCGTTACATTATTCAACTGTTTCGGGAAAGAGTGTGAAACGAATGAAATGTAGTGGAAGTCCTTCAGTTCCTCTTAATAACCTTGAACGACTACAAAGAATTTTGGAGAAAATAAACCAGATCACTCCCACTAACTCCTCATCTTCTAGAATATATTTATGGTTGTATTCGAAAAAGGTGGCAGAACTGTTTAGAACAACGTAGAGATCATTTTTAACATTTGAAAGTTAAATATTGAACAATTAAAAAAAGCCGTCATCAGATTCAAAGGCAAAACTTGACCATTACACCAAATTGCCTATATATCAACCTGTCAAATATGTGTTTACCTACATACGATTTTTTCCACAGTCAACTGAGGTCAAATTTATTTGAGCTCTTGATACAAATTGTCCTGCAGCGACATTCTTAGTACTGTTTATTTATGCGGTTAACATTTGTGGTCATATTCGTCCCATCGTCCCATCGTCTCATTACATTGTTAATATTAAACAAAGGCCTAAACAATATTTTTGTAAAGCACATTTTATTTCTATACACATTTTACATTCTGATATATGTAAGTTATCTGCATTAATAGGGGTAATCGACTTGGCACTTTCGCCGATCTTATGCGCACTGCATAAACTGCATCGCATCCTCACACCTCTCTATTCTGTTCATCTTCGACATGCACTGCTTCAGGTCTCTCAGAGTTTCCTCGGGAAGTGGAGCGGGAAACGGCACCGCGTCGAGGTTGTCGGGTTTCAACTCGCCCGTCTCCGTTATGATTCCATTCTCCTCCAGGACGCACTTAAAGAAACACATCTTGCTTATGGAGAAGGACTCGTCCACGACGTCTTCGGCGGTCAGGCCAGTGGTAGACAAGCACTCGTCGAAACCGGGCGGTTTGAAGTCCTCCATGTTCATGAAATGCCCCCCGGTAGATACCTGATTAAAAGAAAAGGATGCATCGAGAAATATTCCTCGTACTTTTTTACTAACTCAAAAGTCACAGATCCAGATTTCTATCTTATTACATCTCGTCAGTGTGACATATTTGACGTCGAGTAACGAAGTACGAGTCTGAGCTTTTTTGATCAACTCATTCGGTCCGAAGAAAATGATCTATAGTCATAAATTTGTTAACGAAATAATAGGAAGACCGGGGTGATCGAATCTCGTTAAAAAAAGAACCCCCGCACAAATCTTATGGAAATTGAATTTCGGTCAAATTGGCTGAAATTTTGGAAAAAGTTAGTTCAAGTTATGCGTAAAAAAAAGTGCTCATAGGCACAGAGTTCCCCGATGCTTCAGAGCCGAAATAAAAGTATCGGAAAGTCCGAAAATGCGTTTTTTTATGTCTGACACAATCAAAACTGAAGATTTAAAATATTATCTTTTTAAAACTAATAAAAAGTTATTTTGATTCTGCCAAGCTCTGTCTGCGAAAACCAGCAGAATTTTCAAAATTATAAGCGACTTATCTTTATTAATTATAATAATTATTATAACACATTAAATTAAATAAATTCCATTGAAAAAATTCACATAACTAAGTTTTAGTTGAATTTTAATAAATACACGAAAAAAATAACACTTTTTTTTTTTAAATCCCATTTCTATTTTTTTTTAAGATTTTATTTAGTTATGAATGAACTTATATGACTATAGATAATAGTTGTTTGCAGAAAAAACGACAATATTTTATTCTAAATAAAATCCATTTTTATTATCTTAATAAGGATTTAAAGTCGACTTATTAGTGCTTCAGTTTTAAGATGCAGAAATACAGAAGCTTCTCGTGAGATTCCGAGAACACTTCATTCATTTTTATTTCGTGAGACTTATTTATAAACATTAATTCTTTCTTAGATTATTCATTTTTCTTTTAAATTTCACTACTGACTACATAATTTTTCAACACAACATTATCTTTTCTCAAAAAATGTACCTTCTTTTGAATTGGTAATGTAAGTTATGCAACGATTCTTTAGTAACAGTCATCGGATATAACCTATTTTGCGTTCCAAGTCTAAGTATGAATTTAATTTTTTATCAGACATGCTACATGCTACATGCAAAGTCAAAACAAAACACACTTTACAATACTCAACAATACAACACTTATTATTAATTAAAATCAATGTCATAATTTAACAATATTTAAAATTCACATTGGAAATATTCTTCAAGAGGCTATAAACTATGACGTGGGAGATAATTCTTTACAATGTGTTGGTAAATAATTGTAAATATTTTAATGCCATAATAGTAGGCCCTTTTTTAATAAGTGACAAATGATAATTTGGCAATGTCAGATTATATTTATTTCTAAAGTTGTATTCGATATTCCTATCACGATTACACAACCTTTATAAAATACCTGTTTAACTCATTCATTCGTGAATTATCATTTTGATTTTTTTAATACTATAGTGACTAGGAAGTACCTCAGATGTGATCTGTGATTCGACACTAAATACAAAAAAAAGAATTGAATTTAAAAAATATATAAAACTTTGAAAATATATAATGCTAAATACAAATCATTCCGTACAGATCGAATAAAAATCAATAGTTTTACTCACATGTATTATAGCTACAAAGACGATAAGGACCACATCATTCAACAGAATCATTTTAAAACGTTTGTCCAACTAATTAAAAAATCGAGCAGGATCACGTTAATTTATAGCCAGAAGTAGCCTGTTTTTTTTTTTTTGTAAAAAAGCCTGATTTCCTGCTATAACTTTATTTTATTGTCAAATTCATAGAAACCCTCAACATGGCATTAAATAAAAAATAAAGTCTACTCTAGTAGACAATGAAGTATATTATTAGCCATATATCGTATTTGTACAAACATATTTTTTTTTAAGGTTTTTATGCTCATCGTGCAAGGTTATTATAAACAAGCCACTAAACACGCAGACTTATTTACATATGTTCAGTATTAAAACGTACTAATGTGGGATGTATGTGTAGGTAATTATCATTAATAATGATAGTTTTTGAAAATGTATTTACAGAATGCATTTTTGCAGCTTCTATGAATAAATTATTGTAACGTGTTAAAGGGACAGCATGGGCCAACCGTAGACATATGAATATGTGTGATAAATTGTTCAAAGGTACTGAATGAAAAGTGCAGACTGTTTTTTGTACGTGTATTACTTCTACATCTACTTCCACTCCACATCAGTGGAAGCATACTGTTCGTGAAAATTATTTGTAAATTTATATTGACTGAATATGACTAAAATGTACTGAAACGCCCGTTCATGAAATTCGTTACATTAAAATAAAACTTTTATAAGTAACAGTATTTGTCAATTTTAGGTTCTGAAATGTTAATGATAACAAAAAAATGAATGTCTGTAATTGCCGACATTCCCTACTGTAAGATAAAAACTTACTAATTAACACGTACAATTTTTTGCTTGACAATCGAACGACAAAAACGAGCAAGCAGCAAAAAAAACAAACCTGAAATTTAAGAAGTTGGCCATTATCAGCTTTGGTGAAATTACCTAGAAACGTGCTGTCATCATTGTAAGTAGTTAACAGTTATCAGTGTTAAACTTTTTGATTTAGTTTTCGTGTTGCAATTCAGAGAGATGATTTACCTAACAGAAATGCATAAGATAACGATTCTGCAGATGATTAGTTACGGAGACAGAACACGAACGCAGGCCGAAGTTGTTCGCCTATTTCAAGTAAAATATCCGGAGTTGCCGCCGATATCTCAAGGTACCGTAAGTAAAATAGAGAAGCAGTTTTGGGAACGTGGACATGTACGTCAGCTAAAGAAAAATCCTCCCAATAAACTCAATGATGATGAGAAATTTAGAACCATAAAGTTTAGCCTTTGAAGATTATCAGCTAAAGAAAAATCCTCCCAATAAATGATGATGAAAAATTGGATGTAATGCTTATGCTTGAAAATCCACATACGTCGAGTCGTCAAACAGCTTCAGCATTAAATATTAGCCATTCCTCGATTATCCGCGTATTGACAGAAAATTAGATGCACCCATATAAACTGGTACCAACTAATGAGCTCGTGGAAGAAGATTTTGATAGACGAATTCTCTTTTGTGAACAAGTGATGCAAATGGTAGATGACAATACATTACAAATAGAAAATGTTTTATTTTCGGATGAATCTACATTTACACTGCACGGCCATGTGAATCGCCAAAACCGTCGTTACTGGTCGAGGTCGTCATTGGTTGAGCAATTTGAATGGAGAAACTTATTTAGCGCTGCTCCAAAATAATATCGTACCGACGCGACGATGGCAAACTTGTATCCGGCTGAAGAAAACCCACAACTTTTAGGTAATGCAATATGGTTCCAGCAGAATGGTGCACCAGCACATTACGAAGTCAATGTCCGGCAATATCTCCACACAATCTTTCCAAATCGCTGGATAGGGAGACGTGGTTCTGTAGAATGGCCTGCACGATCACCTGATCTCACGCCGTTAGATTTCCTCCTATGGGGATATGTAAAAAGTAAAATGTATGTAAATTGTAAAATGGTCTACAAAACCAAACCCGACGGTCTAGCCGATGGAGAAAAATCTTGTAACAAGTCGATTACCCCCGCAAAACTAATTAAAAATTTTATTTACATCTGGGATGCCGACAAGACGCTGGAGCAGCATTTTGAACAGCGCATTAATAATGATTTGTTTTTTATTTTAATGTAACGAATTTCCTACGCTGGAGAAACTTTTTTTCTTGTTAATTTCTGCAATAAAATTTAAAACCATAGCAGTTTTGAATAGATAATGAAAATACCTTTCAAATATGGATCACAAGCCCCTACTTCCAATTTGAAAATTTAGGGGTTGTAGCTGTCACCTGAAGGGGGTTGAATGAAAATGGATGACATTTTTACGTCGCAAGATGTCATTTTAAAACTAGAAATTGACGTGTCTCAAAATTTTCTAAAAAAATGCATAGATAATAATGGAGCTACTGAATTTATTCCATTTGACTGTGCCACACTGTTATAAAAATAGTATACTACTGTAAATTGTAATTTCTTAATCCTAAAATCACACTTTTAAAAATATAGGTAACCTAATATATTTAGTGAGTTACTCTATTTAAATATGAAAAAAATTGACGTGGAAGTAGTGATTCCTTAGGCAGCACTATTTTTTTGGGGACATCGGGGTTGTTTTGCTTTTTGGAAAATATACTCAAACTTCATCCTTCATTTGCAGAAAGTAGTCTAAAATGCAATCAACAGTCAATTAGTTTTCTGAATGAATATGTTGACTATTTTTACTTTTTTCCAAATCGACTGTCAAGCAGTAACCATTAAAACATTTTATCGCACAGTTCTCGGCACCTACTGGCTATTTAGGTTGTTATTGTTGATGTGACATTGCAATAGCAATTTATAATTTATGCGGTGCGTGGTGATATTTATATATGTTCATAAATAAAACATTTTTCGTTGCATGTTTCGCTTGAAATTGTCATATGTGTCGTAAATATTCGTACAATACAACTAGAATATCTTTGTCCATTTATTGCGCACAACGGACATATACGGTCGCGACGACGTAGCACAATGTGGGGTTTTATGTTGAAATTTCTTCTTTTTTTTTCAGTTTTTTTAATACACAAGTAAATCACAATTCCCAATTTCAAATTTCGTATGAGTAAAGAAGTCAACACAAACAATTACATTGCTTGTTGGTGGCTAGGTATCTTTTATATACCCCAGGTATATAAAAGTTGAGTGATCGCGAATTATATGTACTATGTACCTACCTACTTGATCGAAACGAAAAATAAACGAAAATTATTCCGGTTTTTATTTTTGTAATGTTAGTTTATGGTATTATTTGATATTTGTTGTAAATAATAATAATAAAAAATTAATAAAGTTTTAATTAGTTATTATTTTTTATCAGTTATTAATTTTAATTAGTTATTAATTTCATTATTATTATTATTATTATTATTTACAACAAATATCAAATAATACCATAAACTCTAACATTACAAAAATAAAACAGGAATAATTTTCGTTTTTGAAGAATGTGTTGAATTCTTTGAAGAATGTGTTTTTTGCCTCCTGATTGAACTAGATTCTATCTAGTGTATTATGTTATTTACATACATATATATGTAATCTTCATGTGAACTTATTTTATTTAAAACTACAGTAAGTGTAATGTAAAAATAACGAAATAAATTCTGTATTGTTGTACTATTGAAAAGTAATATTGTTCAGAACATTTTCGTTTTAGATATTCCAGAAGTATTTCAAACACTTCCTTGCTTTACAATTTTAAATCATATAAGTACTTCAAGTATTGACAGCTCCGTATCGAGTAAGGAATAAGGAAAGTCTTGTACTTCAAAATACTTGTTTATTCAAAATCAACATGTAGCAGTAATTTGTCGACAAAATGAGTTTTCCTGTTTGTTTCACTGGGGTATCTGATGTACACAATTTATTACATGCACTACGTCTTTGCATTGTTCGATTCTGGGTACCTTGGCCAGACATTCTTTCACCTCTTTCTTTTTCCCTCCTTCAGATTCATCAAATGGAAGAGGTAGCGATTCGTCGATAACTAACTCGCCTCTTTCATTTAATAATTTGCCGTGTTCAAGCACGCATTTGATCACGCAGGTGATCTCCGCAAATCTTTCGGAATTAGGTCCTTTCTCAATATCTTCTCTGGTGACCCCAACTTTTTCCATGCATTCCTGGAGTCCTGGTTGTTGCAGTAACCATGTATCTTCACGAGCGTCGGTCTGAGGACGACAAAATATTTGTCATTTTCTGAGGATCAATATACAAAAAATGTCGAGATTCGAATTTATACAATTAAATAAACGAAACCAGTTGAAAAACAGATGATAACTGGCCTAACACACTTTTCAAAGGTCGCCTTTATTAACGCTTTATAGTAGTAGAGAATTATAAAATTTAGTTTCGTAAAAGAGGATGCTCATATGAAAGAGCCTAAGAAGGTAAGTAAAAAAAAAACATAGTTATCTTATTTTTTCGTATATAATAATTGAATGGTAGGTACATACGGGGTCCGGCAAAAGTCTGGAATAATGTCTATATCTTTTTAACTATTAGTTTTATAGGAAACTTTTTCAAATAAAAGTTCTTTGATTTTTTTTTGTATGTTCTGGAGATCTTGATTTTTTTAATTTCTTTAATTGTTTTCCAGCTAAGGCAGCCAACCATCGTTGTTTTTTTTAAATAGCTTTTTTATGTTTTTCAGTTTATTTTTTGGAATCAGCCCACTATTCTGTGTACAATTAGGTGTATTAAATTTCCATGAGATTGGATAACGAGTATATCCATAAAATTAGCAGTTACCAGGAAAATTGTTATTGCTAAATCACAGTTTTAATCTGTCCATAAAATATCCCATATATTCACAAACCCAAGGGGTGGCGTGTTTGTGATTGCCCTCGTTACACGAGTTCTTAAGTTCATTATTATACTTGGGCTTTAAAAAAATCTGGAAATCGAAAAAACACATTTGGCAGTTTCGGACTTTTATTATGTGGTATTTCAAACGTTATTCTTGGGCCATTATATTTTTTTTCTTTTAAAAGCTCGACTTATTTGGTACATTTTAGTGAATTTAGTCCAGAACAAAAAGTACTGACATGCTGTGCGACTCAAGTTATCATCAGGACACGCTACCGACTAAAAATAATAATACGTGGTACATCTGATAGAAAAATATTTACGCTGATAGTTATATATAGTTATATATAAAATATATTACCATATAGTTAATTAGTGGGATGAGGTAAAATGTTTCCAAAAAAAAAACTAATTTTCAGTTAGTCGACGTTTCGCAAAATTTATTTGCATCCTCAGGACTCTCTGCTAGCATCCGGTCCATAAGAAGACTCAATACGCTGTAAAAATGTCATATTGGCTATCGATGTTTCTTTGTCCAAGCTGACTCCCAGTTATACTTGATTGTAATGTAGGATTAGTGACCTGTTTCCATATAACCATATAGTTAATTAGTGGGATGAGGTCAAATGTTTCCAAAAAAAAAACCTAATTTTCAGTTAGTCGACGTTTCGCAAAATTTATTTGCATCCTCAGGACTCTCTGCTAGCATCCGGTCCATAAGAAGACTCAATACGTTATAAAAATGTCATATTGGCTATCGATGTTTCTTTGTCCAAGCTGACTCCCAGTTATACTTGATTGTAATGTAGGATTAGTAGGATCACTAATCCTACATTACATATATATTACGTTATATGGAAACAGGTCACTAATCCTACATTACAATAGAATATATTATTTTATATAGGATATATCTATTTTTCCAAAAATGTTTTGCGTTATTAGATTACGATATTTCGAAATCCCGACACGGTAGATAAAATCTTCTAAATTCTACAAAATCAAATTCAGTGTAAATAATAATACTGGGTTTAAAAAAGTGAACCACTTAGCCCCAGTTATTTGCTGAATCTTATTTGTAGATCTGTGGGGAATTTAGCGACCTTCTTCTCTATTAGTTTTTTTTTTTTTTTTTTGGTTTGGTTGGATTAGGTCCAGGAGTAAATAACAACTATTCGATTTTTGCCAACGTTTCGGAGCTTTATTTCTCCTTCATCAGGGCTCAATCAATGTTGTTATTGTTGTAGTGTAAGGGGTGCTTCAAACCAAACCGGCCCGGCCCTTTCTCAAAAAAAATAAAGGTAAAAAAAAAAAAGAAAAAACCAAAAAAACAAACAGGACAATACACTTTAAAAATTATAGAATAGTAATTTTTAAAGTGTATTGTCCTGTTAATAGTGTTTAGCCTTTATCTTTATACATTTACTATATATGTATATAGACAGTGCCGCCAATGTTTGTAACGTACCACCTTACATGACAACAATAACAACATTGATTGAGCCCTGATGAAGGAGAAATAAAGCTCCGAAACGTTGGCAAAAAATCGAATAGTTGTTATTTACTCCTGGACTTATTTGTAGAATTGCGATATAGCAAAATTAATCAGATCTTATAACCTAATTCGATCAGTATGATTTATGGAAAAGATATAATATGATAATTTGCTTACCCAGGCCCCGATCACACAAACGAAGACACAGAAAGTATTTTTCGATATCATTATTACGCTTGCTGCCGAATCACTATTTCCATCAAGCTGTAAATTCGTTAAATATATACGGGCCAACACTTAAAAAAATTATGTAAATATTAAAAATTTCGTGTTTCCGGTCATGGAATAAACTATCTAAATAGGTAATTCGCAAGTAATTTGGCCAGTGCGTTTTTATGTCGTTATTATGCTCATTATTCTCATCTATATGGTCGGTGACGATTATAATATTCGGGTATATTTAAATATGTACCTACCTGTGTATTGCAATATTTTTTTGCCATAATTTAACAGAATAATTATTATTTATTATGGCTTTAGAATATTTGGGTTCCGGGATAAAAAAATAACGTATGGTCAGAATCTTAATTCCATATACATACATACGTAGGCTGGTAACTATGGTAACCATAACATCATAAAGTACAAGATCCAACCGCGTGATAAAATGCGATATGTCGGGAATTAAAGATCTTGTAGGTATATGTTTAACCAAAAAGCTAGGGTGCCAAGTCGCAAGTACCCGTACCTGATTCAAGAAGTAATTAAAACATTAGTTGCCGCACCCCAGTCCTCCGCAATCCTTAGCAGCCACCCCGTTTATACAGGATTCATACAGGACCACCGGGATTTTAAATCTCTGTACAGGACTTGATCCTTGACGACAGGACGAGGCGTCAGAAAGGTTGCAAAAAATCAGGAATCGGACCCGAACCATTAGACGTTTGTCGATAGAGCATAAATGGAGATTTCGTCGTCGAAATACTCTTCTTAAGTGAGACCATCGATCTGTTTAGGCCGCTATTTAAAAAGAAATGCAAATTCTTTTTCCTCAAAATTTTCGTATTTCTCGTCTAATTCTCCCGAAAACCCAGTTTTTCTATTCTATGAGCTTCATAAAGAAAATACAAGAACAACCGACCACGTGATTAGTGTTTATTGTCTAATAAACACTAAGCACGTGGTCGGATCTTGGATTATTGTATTTTCTTTTGCCCACGTACGAGTGTGTTATAAGGGCACTGCTCAATTTTTAAATAAAAGATAGCAATTCAACATTTTACTTTTGCCTCCATAACCTATTTGACTATTTAATGCATATTAATTTTTTTTCGGATAATATACAATGGGCTGATTAATATGGAACATTTAGGTAAACAATAGAAACTTCCACAAATACGATATCACAAAAGCTGTTAAAATTGTATAGCAAGATACCTTTAAATAAAATAGCCAACCTTTTGAAACACTGTTTGTTTTAAAAGACAATATACTAGAATATTTTTTTTATTCGCCCACCCTATAGAGATGCAGCACATCGTCGAGATGGACAATTGGGAGTAAGATAGTTGGTTGCCTATCTACCTGGTAGATGCTTGAAAATAGGAATGTGGTTTTATGCACAAAGTAATGGCTCCCTCTACCTAAAAGCAGGTTTTGTTGTGTTATTGATTGGATTCCGAATTAAAAATATCGTTTAATCATCGTTGAAAGGTCCAAAAATACCGTTATTTAATTGCAGGGGGGTTTTAATAGGTAAGTTTAATTTATGAGTTTAATATTGTCCAATTTGATATCGAACTAATAGTGAACTATTGCTGCATACCCTTACATACAAGGCCGAATTTGTTATTAAAATTTAATTTATAAATAATGCATGCCTCTTGTGCATTGTTTAACTGTGCTGTTGTCTTTCGTACAATTACATTGTTGTTAAGTGCACCGTTATGTTTTAGGTTTTAGCAGGCAAGATGTCCAAGAATATTGCTGAGCAAGAAACTAAAATAAAGGATTCCCTCTTCGAATTCGTTAAAACTCATATACCCGCAGCGGATTTAAATTTAATCGACGAAATAGTTTTATCTTATGTTATAGCCGTTTTGGAGGACGTAGGATCTGATCCAGTTTTCGATGTAGAAGGTATGTATGCATTATTCGAGTTGCTTTTCTTGAAGCCTTTCTACGTTATGAAAATTCTAAAAGTCGGTGGTGGCCAAGAGGTGCACAACATGTAATAACGCTATATAGTGTTTTAATTATTAATTAAAGAAATCTTCGCATGGTATAAAGTATAAATAGATGAATTCAAAAGCTTGCTTTAATTGTTGTAATCTACATATTATCGGTAATTAATTATATGATTAAGAATTTTAATGATTTTAAATAATATCCGGTCTGCATAAGATATTCTGAGAGTAATCTTCGAATATAAGATACATATAAATTTCACATAAAAATTAAATTTAATTAATTTAATATCCACCTATGTACATAAATAGTACCAAAACTTCAACTGTATAGTAATCTAAGGGATATGCATAGACACCTCATGTTAGACTATATCTAATAAATATAGAATATGTTGGTGATTTTTTTATAAGTCCATTAAAAAAGAAAACATTTTATTGTAAGTTTTTCGCTAGCAATCTAATCCTGCAATTTTTAAAATAATATTTTAAAACATTTTATTATCTGTCGACAGTGACCCGGAAAAGTGTTATCAGCAGTCATTATTTTTGTTTATTATTGTGCACTTATCTAAAATACTGATATTCTAAACTACTTATATGTCAGAAACTAAATAAACTTAGTTACCACAAATAAAAAAATCGTTAGGTTGAGCAAAATTAGTCTTAATCCATTGTTAGTCAGTCATGCCATTTGTATTATAATATGCAGTGGTCTAGCAGATCTATATTCAAATATAAAATAAATAAAGCATATATGAGTATTTTAGGAAATATGGTAGGTATGTAGCCATTATTTCTTTTATTCTACTCATCTTTAGTTATACATAAACTTAGCATTATCATTTGCCCCAAATAATGTTATATAAGTTATTAACTGACAGACTTAACCAATCTCACATGAAAAAATAAAATTTGCTCCATATGATAAAAATATCTAAAGGAAAATAAAAAAAAATGTCGAGAAAAAAAGCATTTAGCCCAAATATTTTTTATTTAGCAGATATAAAAACCATAAATTAGATTTTAAAGTGGGATTTTGGAGATCTGCAAAGTGGTTCGAACAATTATTTTTCAAATTATTTTTCATTTTTTACCCGTTGTATAAAACACATATTTGTTTCTTCCATTATAATTACTATTTCCACATTCTCATTTTCTTTTAGCAAAAATAGTTTGGTTTCTCCTTGTTTTTAAATCTGATGTAAGTCTGTCCACAGTGCAGCCTATGTTTTCTTTTCTTTTTTTAAAGAAACTCATTCTAAAGAAGGTTTCATTCTAAATTAAAATTGAATTGATTTTTAGCACGAAATCATTTTATAATAATCTTTGTCTCTTAAAATTTGGTTTAAAATGTTTGTAGTTCTCAATGTTATTCAAAATATAGGTATTCATTTTTATATGTTATCAAACATATTTCAGAAGTAGATATATTTTACCATATATCACATAAATTGCACAATTGTAGGATTTTGTGAAATGATGGCAGCTTATTTTCCCAATTCGAGAACATAAACCATGCAACTGTCTGCCAGTGGATGTTCGAATTAGAGGCCAAACTGCAAGAGGTCGATCAGCCTGAAGATAAAAATGTACCTTTGGACATCTCGTTGCCCGAAATAGTCCCAAAAATTAAGCAAAGGTACCAAGTTTACCTTAAATATGTTCCTTTTTCTTTGTTTTATTTGATAATCGTTTTAAAATAGAGCGGAGGTAAGTTTTTTCTCAGAAATCGTTTGTTGCGTTTTACATAGTTGTAGACTAGTACTGTTTGCTTTAGATCTCACGAGAATTCAGAAATTGATCTTCCCAAAAGGATACACAAGCTGTCCGAAATGAGTGATGGTGGGTCAACCGACAGTTCCTGCTGTGATTTTTCCGATGAAATGGACGTGCTGCAGGAAATGTTTCCCATGGTTTGTACAATTGAGGTGAGTAACAGGATAATTAATAACATTCTGCTATTTGGGGTTACAACTCAGTTATCATCTAGACTGTAGGCAAAGACACATCTTCTATCTGTAAGTCAGTGCAATCATAAGTTCCACGCACAGAAGATGTGGCTTTGCCAACCCTGAGCTTTTGTTTATTATTAATAATTTTGTTACATGAAAAAAATAAGATATTATACAAAATTTCACTTTATCAACATAAGTTTAGATTAGTTTTTTTCAACAAAATATTCATCTAACTTCTGAAGATTTTCACTGGTTAATAAAGAGTTTCTCCACAATATTTGTTTTTATTGGGCAAATATAATAAAGATGTAAGCAAATATAATAAAATACAGTTAAAGTAAGAAAACACCAATAAGTTAATAACTGTTTCAGTGTGTTTAAGTCTTTTATAGACTTTTTTACAGCTTATTTACTTTGGTTTTGTTTCTAATTTTCGCCAAACGTCCAAATCTTTGTACAAATAAATATTGCGTTTATTTCATGGAATTGTACAAAATTGATGCATGGGATAGTCACTGGCTCTTTTCGCTATTTTCATTAGTAGGTCGGCGAAAAGTGTATCTTTAAATTGGAAATGTAGCAAGGGACCAACTTCCAACCATATAAGCAATCTTAAAAAAATACATTTGTAAAGGATCTAGGTAAATAAAAGATTTAAAAATATACTTTTTTTTCTTCTTTAAAATTTTCCTTTTGAATTTTCAGTTAACAAGTAAAGTTTTACCTTTCACAAAAATTAATTTTGGCCATTTCTGAAAACAACTAATTTCCTTTGATAAATCGATTACCCTGTACATTTAAATATTAGGGGGACTTCTTCCTTGGGGCACCTTGGAGCAAAATTAAATATGAGCACCTCACATTTTTTTTTTTTTGCGAAAATGAATAAAGCAATCGAAATGGTTTTATTTCTTTTTTTATTTAACGTACTTATTACAAAGAAAAACATTTTTTTTTATAGAAAAATTCAAAATGACAGCTGCCACAGCTCCCCAAAAAGGGCCTCCAAATCGAAGGGGCAAATGGCTGCCACTTCTGTCCGCCCCTGGTTGATCTGAAACACAAATTCGAAGGATATTATTAACCCTTTCAGGACGGCTGTCACGTAGTGTGACAAAAAATTGCCGGAGAGGCGGGTGTCACATATATGTGACACTATACCATCCGTTTTTTTTAAGTAGTGACAGAACGTATAAGACACATTTAGATTATTACTTGGCAGAGGGTCGAGTGTCACACCGTATAAGCTCATTTTTGCTTGGCAGATAACCAGCCGTCATAGCGGTGTGACGCTGTCTATCATATATGACAACCGGCAACGTGGCATCGAATGCGAGCACGTGTGGTGTATTGGCCTGGTTGTTTTTTTTCTTAGTAACTCAAGTTAGTTTGTTAGTTAGTTTTGGATAAATATAGCTGTTTGCTAAGTGGTGTATATCTTTTGTTATATTTTTATTACTATTACTTTTATTACTTTCTCTGTTGCTTTCTAATACATATTTTAAAATAAACTTTGTTGTTTCAATAAATAAATCTCGAAATAAATGTTTTCTTTCTTTCGCCTTCCAGAAAGACACATTTCTAAAGTGTCACATATATGTGACACTGCCGTGTGGCATGCAAAAAATACCCGACCAGGTGGCAATAAAGTGCTTGGGGTCGCCGTCCTGAAAGGGTTAATCAGTATTTCTTTGGTCATGGAATGACGGGAGGGTTTTTCGTTTTGTGCAAAATTAAGAAAATGGCGACAATTTGGAAAAAAATTCGATTTTCAACAGTTTTTTTCCTACAAAAAAATTGATAATAAATGCAAAAATTATTTATCGAAAAAATGGGCCGTCATTCCATGAAGACATATTTTTTGAGTATGTTTGCGAAATTTCATGTCGATTGGTTTATTACAGCGGTCAGGAAAGTGGCAGCCATTTTCAAAAACGTGTTTTCGAGAAAAACGCGTTTAAAGATTTCATATGATTTTACTCGAGAGAATCTATAGTTACCGTTAATCTGCAATGCCAGGTCCGTAGAGGCATCCCTCCTCTTCCTCAAATTGCTCAGCTTCTGCTGGTCCATTCGGGCCCTTTTTGCAACTTTTTGGAAGGAACTGAAGGAACTGCGCGTGTCGAGCGCCCCTCTGAGCATGTCAGAATGCGCTGACCGTGCCTGCTTCAAACACTTTTAAAACACCCTAAACGTTCGAATTTCCGAAAACACTTACGGAAAAAATTCTTACATATATGTAGATTACAAATTTGTAAAAAAAAATTCGATTTTTTCAAATTTTCAAAGAAGTCCCCCTTAAATAGAATAGGTATTTGTTAAGAATGTAGATCTCTAACTTATAATTTAATTACGATTCAATGCTTATTTCCTGAGTTTTTGATATTTTCGCCACGATAATTAAAAGGTTATATTTGAATTTTAAGTGCATATTTAAAACTGTAGTCATAAATTTTTTTTATGAACTCAATTCTTTCCGCTCAACTCAATTGTATCAATTTATTAAGGAGTTTTAAGCCAACTAGACTTTTCTTAATAATACAACCGAACATGAAAGTTTAACGTTAATTTTTAATTTCTTTAAAATCTTGGTGTTAATTGTAAAACATATCCTACGAATATTGCACATTGACCTTCTTTTAGTTGGGGAAACAAAACTGCCTATTGCATGTTAGTTACATACAGTTTTTGTTGCTGCTTCCTGCTGCATGCAAAATGGTCCAGTTCAAGATCCAACTTTTCCAGGTTAAACACTGCCTTACCATAGCAGCAGGTGATATTGAACGTGCCACACAGATACTGATTGACCGTCAAGAGAACGGCCAATGCCTAAACCAAAATAATTCTCTGACCATTCAGGTAACTAAAAAGACCATCGACGACTCCGAACTGAAGAATCGCATCATCGAAAGGTATTCTTATATTGACAAGGACGCTTTCAACAAGGAACACCGTCCAGTGGCCCCCAAGGTTGAGCCGAAAAAGATGGTCAGGTACCGGGACAATAAGATCGTGAGTCTCAAAGGGAGAGGTTCACGGAAGTCAAAAAGGGCGAGGATGTTGATGATATCTCATTAAAGAAAACCAAAAAAGGGCATACTCCGTAACCAAAATGTTATCCGCGGTTAAAAAAACGGGGCAAGGGCGATATCGTTTTAGTTGTGAGATTAATTTATAACTTTTACATTTTAAACTTAATAGGAGACTTATTTTTAACTTGGTTTTATACCTTAACCTTAGTTTCTCCTCGTAGCTGGTCGAATTCACTTCTGATGGTTGTGTTCTCACGTAAAAATCCTCTTAGTCAAGTATCGAAATACTCTGGGTTTGCGTCAGCGCGTTGTTCTCTGTTGTCTTGGGACCGTATTAAATATTCGGAGGTATCTGTTAGGAGATAGGCTTAACGTAGTTTATCCAAGAATATATGTATTAAGTAGTATTTCAATGTTGAAGAGTAGATCTGCGTTAAATATATTTATAGATGTCACCAGTTTTAACTAGCTATAAGGAGCAAGTGTTAAGTTGGGTTGTTAGCTTTAAATAAACAAAAAAAGAACACTTTTTTATTTACACTATGAACGTGGACTCGTTTAAAGTAATTAAATTATTTCGGGAATTAAACCTGCCTGAAAACGATATAGGATTGGTTGTGAAATAATCGTTGCATATTATAATCATTATTTTTTTTTCTTTTACGCAGAAAACATAGTTATAAAACAAACATATATGATGAGTCTATATCGGGTGCGTTTAACAAAATGTCTCAAATAAAAGTTTCATTTTAGAAGAGTAACAAAGTGGTTATACTACTTTTTGACCTTGACGTTTTCAAGGTCATTTGAAGGTCATCTTATTCTTTAAATGGAAACCAATATTTGTTTTTTTTTTTTTGGTTTGTTCGACTTCTTACTGGTGTTTTGTCATCAAAATATAATGTTTTTTTTTAATAATGTTCTCTTTATACTTCATGTTCAATTTTCTTTCTAAATTTGAACCTATTATGTAGATTTTTTTGGTGTTTCATAAACATCATTATGATATGGTATTACGTATTTGTACGTAACTATTGCAACCTTTATCAAGATCTCGTTTATTGTTTTTTAAAAGTTGTTCAATGGATTTTTATAACTCGGGTTGTACTGATTGTCTGAAATAGCACGATATTAAACATATTTTACAGATCATTTTAAGCACCTATCACAAACATATTCAACATATATTAAGCGTCCTGTCCTATTTTACAATCCTGTATTATCCGAGTAATAAAGTGAAGAGTAGTTTCAAGAACTGAAGAAATATTTTTGAAGTCGTTTTTCTGGTTTGAGTCCATTGTGATATGTCCTCCCTATAAAATGTGATAAAACATTTAAAGTTCGCAAAACTTCACTTAACAACTTGCTCCAGTTTACTGTACACCTTTATTAGTATTACTACGTATAAGTATTTAAGCTAGTCAGACATCTCTATGAAGCATATTAAGGCGATTAGATTTTGCCTTGAAAATTTTTTGGGATGTCACAACATAACTGAACGTTCCTTGTTGCTTTGTGCCATCGCCAAATTTAATATTTATGTTTTTAAATGATATGATAGAGGTCGTTATTAATTCTAGTGGATGTTAAGGTTTGATTTTTTAACACTGCCATATTTGTATATGATTCCTTTTTGGTTTGTCTAAAAGCTGTGTTATTTATATTGTCCTTTGCAGTATTTTGGGAACAAAGTTATATTTGATAGCTTAAAGCTGGTACTTAATTGTTATAACTACTTTTGAGGAATAACAATAAACGGAAAATTCTGCGAATATATAATTTATGGCAATCACGATTCAGTTACTTTGTGACGATCTCATTTATCGATTATTCGTTTATGAATACTGTGATTTTTCTCGTAATATTATATTCCCTATTATTAAAATTTTCATCGCCTTTGAAATTTTTGTGCCAGTGATTAGGATTATAATTTTACGTACCGGAAATCCATATGATTAAATTAATTATGGTTCTTTATTTATTTGAAAATTATTAAAATGATTTTCGTTCATTTTGTAACAGATATAATTTATGTCCGTTGTCTTAGAATTTCATTTAGGTGGCTCTCAGTAGCACACTATAATATTTGTTTTAAAATCGTTATTTCTCTTTATATTTAAAGATCTGAGTTTTTTTTTTATTATTATTTATGACTGTAAGCTTTTTTACATTGTTCATCTTAATTCAATAAATCTTAAATCAGTTAGGGATTTTTTGTGTTTCCAAAATCACTTCCTTTCCCGGTCCTACTTTGATTTTTTTCAGTACTTCATGTTTTGGCGACACTATTAATATTGCGGTAAAAAAATGTGAGATCTTTTAGACATCCTGTACAATTGCAGCCATTATAAAATTTCAGATATGGAATGTTAGCAATTTAAATATATGCCCTATATTTGGATCCAATGATTGCCCTCTAAAATATGATGCGAGCTCCATGCTCCAATATGATCATTGATCAGTTGCTAACTGACATTCAGGCGTATGATGTATCATTTGCCGTTATTTATAACACCGCTGTTAACAGCTTTAGCCAATAGGAAACTGGGATTATTTAAAAATGGTAATCCTGATTGGACAAGAATTATAACATCACTGTTATAAATAACATCAAATGATACATCATAGGCCTGATTGACATCCTTTCATCCAGGCTCTATAAGATCTATGCATTTAAGTATCAGTGGGATAAATGCATTGATCTTCAAATTTAATTATTCCTCGTGCAAAATTTTCAGAATTCTAATTTTCCTTATAGTTTGAGTTTTGAGTATTTTTACGTCGTTTTCCTTTACTCGCGTTGTGTTGGAGTAAGTAGTACTGTTAA
Organism: Aromia moschata; assembly: GCA_029963805.1. NCBI lineage: Eukaryota > Metazoa > Arthropoda > Insecta > Coleoptera > Cerambycidae > Aromia > Aromia moschata. Next base: position 1,360,604 of record JAPWTK010000017.1, read on the forward strand.
AATTGTATTTTTGTCGCCTTCTACTTAGACTAATGAAGCGAGACAACAATACCCTTTAAAAAAATCGTTCGTTCCAGAGTAGGTTCAAATAAAGCGTTGGTAGATCAATTGTTGCGATAGTCATTTGTCGTTTTCGCGCGTCCATAGTTGTATGGCGGACTTGTAGATTCTTGTTAAGGTTTTTATTATATTTTTTTTGTTGAATTCCAATAAATTAAAATTGTGTTCCGTACGTATTAATTATAGTTAAAAATATATTACGTGGAGTGGTAAATGTGTAGTTGTTAGGCTGGGACGCTACGCAGGGCAAAGGTTAGTTATCTAATTTAGTATTTTCCAGTAGGTTACCTTATTTTAATGGAAAACATTTGGATAATTTACAAATTAATTATCACAATCATGTAATCATCTTTGTAAAGTTACAAATGTAGGGAAAGAAGTGGGACAGGTAGCTTCCCATTCCAACACTAAAGTAAAAAAAAATAATGAATACCTAGGTAGGTATGTATATACATATGTAAGTTTTTTCTTGTAAATAGGATTCGTAGCAGGAAATGAAACAACAAGTCCTTAAAAGTAACTTATATTTAACTTAAAAGTGAAACTATTGGACGTTTATTATACAGACTCATAGTTAAAAGAATGGACGAAACTAAAACTATTCTGAAAGTTATCAAAAAAACCATTACCAACAGTACAACATTTAAAAAAATAATTCCAGTCTTTCACAGGAATGCTTTCGATATTCGAATTTGAACAGAGTATTAAGGTAATAAAATTTACAAAAAAATAACTATAAAACTGGAACACAATATCTAAGTAAGATTGTCTCCTAAAACTGATTTCAGACAAAGTAGGATGTTAAAAAACTTATTTTGTTGGTAATATTATGGGAGCTGATGTTGAAATCAGTCTTGTCATAATTAGGCCAAACATATAAAATAGGTAAATATATTACAAAAATTCTTCACAGCTAAAATCAGACACCTATAATTTGCTAACAAATTAGTATCTTTGTCTTAGTTAGGAACTTGAGATGATTTCAAGTTTGTTACAAGTAAAAGAGCTGAAAATGTTCTAACATCAAATGTCGATTTTTAAAATTTACCTCTGTTAAGGCCCGTTTTAAACAAATTGTAGGAGTCCAAACAGTCGAGATTCAACAAATTAACATAAACCCTACGATTATACATAAAAAAAATATATTAAACATCTCAAAAAAATTGTGCTACAAACAATAAGGCGTAGAAAAGTATAAAAGTGTATCAAAAACATTTAAAAGCTTTACTACATCAGTATCTATGATTAATTGGCCTATTACACAGTTACTACACATCTTCAAATATATTCTAAAATTTGTGGAAGGCTCTATAATATAATAGTTTCTATTACTGTAATCCATTCTCTGTTTAATGTGTGTGTAACTGCCTTTAATATAGTATAATATCATAGTTGCTCTCGATTGTATTGTACTTGTTTTAAACATGGGAATGAACATCAAAAACCAATTAAATGTTGGTTGTTACGATGCACTTGGTCTTTTTGTTCACAAGCCGCCAGTTTAATTGGTAGACGGAACCACAAAAACAGTTAAATACACTGAAAACAATATTCGTGTTAAGTTGTACCTTCGCCTCTTAGAAACAATATTCGAATATGAACATAATTAGCATTAAGTTCGTTAAAGCTTTTGAGGTGATCTTGTTTCCGGTGTTTGTTAACCATTCTAGGCCGGGATAGTTAATGTTGGGGTTGGAAATTTCTGAAATTGGAAAGATAATTACAAAACGACATAGAAAATGTATGAGATAATTGACGATTATTAAAAGTAATAGAATTGAGATATTATTAAGTAGGATGATTGTTTTTTACCAAAAATAGGAATTTTCCTGATGGTTGCTTATCACTTGGCAGTTTTGCAATTTGTAAAATTGAAATTGTATAATGAATTTCGAAATTATAACCTTATAATGGAAAACACAGTTCATTTTTCAGTTAACAGGCGGATATATTACTTTGTATTTTTTTGTTTATTTACTGCGTATTTTTCTTTTGTTTTATTATTCTCTATACAACTTCAGCTTTAATGGTTTTTTGTTTTTTCCATGATTCATACTGATGACAATAACTAAAAATGGGGTTCTACGTTTTTACATTCTGGGTACAGGAGCTAGAAAAATTTTCGAAAAAAAATATGTAAAATTTTCCTGTTATAATTTTTTGGAAAATTAACGTCACTGGGAAACACCATAATATTTTTTTTAATCAAGTATAATTTAGTTAAACGTTGATTTCTTACATACAAAACCGAAATTAATTTAAAACTATAATTTTAAAAATGATACATTGCAAGCTAATGACAATCTAATTTTTTCACCAATCACTAATAAATAATTGAATCTGTTTACGTCTAGCAGGTAAAGGCAAATTACAATATAATATATACTTACCTAAATACACAGATCAGTAGGGTTATCAATAATGCTGCTGTACTGGTAGATAAGGTAGCTGCTTCAGCATATCTAGCGGAGCCACAGGCGGGAGGGCAAACAGGGACCACAGTTTCTACATACAGATAATAATATCTAGCTATAGCTATGCTACTCGCACAATGCAACATGAAAAAGCGATAAAAAATAATTTGAATCATGAAAATATCTGTCTTTAGTACTTCCATTTAGCTTACACAGAGAGAATTTGTCCGTCAATCATGCATATTTATCATCAACAGGATTGTTTGTTTAAAATATGTTTGAACTGATAATTCAATAACTGAAAGACAATGTATTATCAAATAAATGCATTTGGTAATCTGTACATTGATTACATAGCCTCACAGAAAAGAAGTATTCTGTGCATCAGACTAGACCCTTTTGGACCTGGAAATATGACCTTAGTCATGTCCCTATAAGTCAGGATTTTTTTCTACAAGCAACAACACCTTGAAATAACCGATATGTTTGATAAAAAAAATTCTGACGTCTAGGGACAAAACGGAGGTCAGATAGGTTTCAGCATGCAAAAATAAATGAGAATAATAATATGGTCTAATCTGATGCAGATAATATTTTTCTTTTTGTGGGATGTGCTACTGGCAGCTGTGCAAATTTTGTATTTACAGTAAAGTATTCGAAATTTAATTTCAAACTTGAAAGTTGTTCTGAAACATTGCAGTATCCGGTCAAAATTTATTATATAGCAACATAGAAATGTTACTAGTATTATCTTGATAATAGAGTATTACATTTTCTTAGCGAGAAAATTTTATTAATTCTATTGTAAAAATGGGAATATCTAAGTAAACTTTTGACATGCAGTTTCTCTTCTATGAAGAATTCTCACGAAGACTGTTTTATAGGTTCTGAAAATATTTATGCTCAGGTAGGGGGCATAAGCTTGATTATACTTTGCTTAGAACTAAACATTTATTTGGCCATTCTCTATGAAACTTTTTTAAAATGAAAAAAAATCCCACTTTACTTTTTAGTTTCCTTTATGTGGTACAAAATACAGATTTTTTTCGATGCATTATAAAAAACTACCCAACAGTAAACTTGGAATATACAAAACGAATGCAAAATCATCTTCACCGCGAAAGGAACTTACCGAACAACTCAACTCTGCCCACGGCTGTTCCCAATTTGTTGGCAGCTTTGCAGACGTAGAAGCCGTACTGCCTCTTCTCGATACTGATCACCCTTAACGTGGTGTCCGTGAATTCGTCGGCCACAGCGAAGTGTGAGATTTTGTAATGCTGATTGTTGGACAGAGACACCTCGTCTTTCTCCCACGAGATGGCCGGAGGCGGGTAGGCTTCTACGTGACATTCGAGGTCCATGTCGAACTGGAGGGCCTGTCCTAACCTAGGTCTGGGCACGACGACTACCGGTGCAAACTCTACTTCCACAGCAATGTTACCTGGAATTGTTAATTGTAGTTGCTTTTAATTTTTTTAGTGGAATAATTATAATAGTCTCATTTCCTTAATATGCTTTGAGGTAGGTTAGTTTTGTTGGTTCCACAGACCAACTAGACCAAGCCAGATACACCGATAAAGGCAAGGTAGGTTAGAGCCTGCTCCAGGCTCGTAGGTTCATTTAGTCATGAGCCGTTTGTAGAGTTTGTCTGGTGAAAATCTCCCGTTGTTTGGCATGTTTATTTTTTATTAAACGATTATTAAATTACGGGTAAATTCATAGTGGTGGTCCGAAAAAACTAAAATGAAGGAGTACATGACCGGAAACAAAGTATTTTTTTTCTTTCAGTGAGTAAAAATGCATTACTCGTATTCTATCGGGTCTTCTGGTTTGTATACTTTCATAATTTCAGAGGAAGATTTACAGTTTATGTGCCCTGAATAGCGGTAAAATTGCCTGTGGTTGGGTCAGATGTTTTTTTAGTATTATGTAAGAATTAAATAGGGTAGGAAGCAGTGGCGGCCGGTGGAATTTGACATGTTCGTATTTACGTAAGGAGGCATGGGACCCACACCATATTCTAGGGGGTGGCTACTAGACCTAAGTAGAAGGCTGTAATGGCAAAAAAATCTTCAGGGAAAATTTACGATTTTTTTTTTCTAAAAATGGCTGCCTCCGGGCAAATCTTGGAAACGGCTTGCAAATATTGGCAAAATATTTTTTTTCATAACCACCAAGTAAATACAATTTTTGTTTGTTTGTGATTTTTGCAAACTTCTTTTCCTTAAAGACAACTATTGTAAAATCTCATACACGATATGTGAAGAAAAAAAATCAAATTTCCATAACTTTTACAGATCTCAAAATTTCGAGAAAACCACAAGTATAAAAAAATGTATTCGTTCGGTGATTATGAAAAAAAAAAAAAAAAATATTTCGCAAATGTATAAAAAAAGTTGTTTTTAAGATTTGCCCAGAGGCAGCCATTTTTGGAAAAATAATTTCGCAAGTTTTCCCTGAAGATTTTTTGCCATTGTAGCCTTCTATTTAAGTCTTGTAACCAGCCCCTAAATTATGGTGTGGGTCCCATACCTTCTTAAGAAACGAGCGTGTCAAATTCCACCGACCACCACTTAGGAAGTGTGGTGAACACGGGTTAGGAAATCCAACAGGAAATTCAGGGAAGATCTGAAGGAGTTTAGGGGATTTCTTTGGAAAATTTCATCATCTTAAGAAATATGATGCACAAAACGAGGCAAATGTAGAGTACCAGTTGTTAATAGTAAAGAAATAAAATTAGTTGTTCGAAATTTAGCCTTTTGTACATCGCATTAAAATTTGTCTCATTTGGAAAAAAAAGTCTTTTATCATGGTGATGTATACTTGTTTACTTACGTTTCGTCCCTCTTCCTACACCATTTTCCGCAACGCAATAGTAAGTACCACGATCCTCCTTCCGAATCGCTTTGATTTTCAAGACGTTTCCTCTGTAAATTGAACCACCAGTTGGTAATATGGCGTTGTTCTCGCGTCTCCAGGAAATCCTCGGCGATGGATAGCCACCGGCATAACAGTCCATTTCGACAGCTAAAAAAACAAGTAAATGTTAACGCAATACAAAAAAAAAACAATTCCTTTTTATCGCCTTTTTTTTAAATAATGATGTCAATTAGAACAGTGAATTGTATATTGATGTTTATCACTAATTACTAATAATAACTAGATTAGAATTAGGCTCTGAGGAATTCCCAAAATTTCACAAATTAGTCTCTTGTGGTATTTAAACTATCTACAATTTGTCCATCACAGATCAACTTAATTTCACAAAAATTTTTCAAAACGTACCCAGCCGCCACCTTTCATTTCTTTTTGAAAAATAGCCCCCATTTTTGCTCTATAAAGGGTTAATGTGAATCCGAAAACTTTGTAAAGGACTTAATACTTCTGGAGTTTACGTTTTTTTTAAGACACCGTAATTTTACATATTTTTTCACACAATCAACATATCTCCTTCGATTTTAATTTATCAGATGCTCAATTTCACAATATGTAATCCTATCAGAATCAGAGAACAATAATGCTGTAGGTACTACAAAAATTAATCAGAATTTAACCAACCTAAAAAAAAGTGGATGGCTGAATACTTTTGCTGCTGACTGTATATTTAAAATTAAAACTATCGATGTTCGTTATTATTTAGAATTTTAAATTATTATTTTTGAATTTGTTGTACATCTTATTGTATGATTCTCAAGTTAAATATATATCACAATAGACACAATCACATGTGTATGTATGTATTTTTAGAATGGTTGGAGCTTGTCATAAGACCTTTTTCTTGATACAGGAAATCATTAAAAAAACAATGATTCTTTTTGTATTTAAAAATAGACTCATAACGTGAGTTGGAAATATACCTGAATATTTCTCATGACTGTTGAGCAAATGTTTTTTGAACGATATGAAAACTACATAAATTGATTTGTATTATTTTTCAGATTTTCTATCACAGATATGATATGGGCTTTTTTCCACTTCAACTTGTTTTCTTAGTTTTATTTGAAAATTTTTAATGTTTTGTACAAAGAGAAAAAGAAAAAATAGAGAACTAAAAATGAAATAAAAAAAGCAACAAGGAAAAACGTACAAAAACAAAAACAAAACAGCAAAAACAAATGAGGTGAAAAAACCTATAAATAGAGGTAAAACATAAAGACTTAACATACGTACATATTTAAGTATGTATAAGATCATACATACATACATACATATGTAAATATATGTACATATGTATGTATGTATTGTACTTTCAATTATTTCAATATTAATTTGAGAATTTCATTTTTATTTGCTAACCATATTTAACGCCAAGAAAATTTTTTGAAAAATTGTAGTGTATGGAAAAATTAAGTTAAATCAATACATTTAAAATGTTCCTTTTTTCATCTAAATGATGCGCATATCAAGATATTTTTAGCATTATTTAAGAGATCTCTCGTATACGCCATTATATATTTTTATAGTTTTACAGATATTTCTTACTTAACAATGACATAACAGTCGTAGGTGCCACACATTACTGACGATCTGATAACACGATGGTCACTTTATTATACTAATTAAGGCTTTACGCAAGTGACTATATTTACTACCATAGTTGTACAATCACAGTTGCATAGTTTTCTATGTCATGTTTTAAAATCTCTTGGAAAAAAGTAGAGTAGAGTAAATTCAGTTTTTAAATGGTTCAATCTCCAAAATGAAGTTAATTATAAAAAATATAGGTACACTCAATTTCACAGAAACAAAAAAAAAACTATACTAAACTCGAAATAATGGAGTTTCATCCAACAGGCCAATCAAGAGCAATAACCCCTATAATTTAATAAATGTTAAGTTTAAAATAATGACAATTGATTCCGATTATAACGATAGTTTAGAACACTCTTGACAATAAGGTTTTTTTAGCTTTATCATGCTTTCTATTAATTATGTTTCCGAGATACTCTGTAGATTTACCGAATTAAAAATAGTTTTAACTACATTTTTGTCTGTCTACGTTATTTTTTTTTTTGTTATCAAGGTTTAGTCACTTTTTTAGTTTCTTTCTTTTATTGGGAGTATGCAGATTTATTGTAAGTAGGATCAGACTAATATTTTTGAGCTTACCTTCTCCTTCTGAGACTACGACAGACCTCGTGGAATTATCGGATATGAAGGGGGGTCTTCGCACTTGGAGTTCCACTTCTCCAAGCACCCTGTTGCTTGGAGATATAATGATTTGGCACTGATAGTGTCCTGCGTCGGTTTCTTGGATATCCTTTATTTGCAACAAGTACGTATGACTTGTCTGAAAAAGAAAAAATGCAGTGAGTGGGGGATTTGGGGGTACAATGGTTTGTATCATCCTTTTTTGATATTGTATTTGGGTACTACATTTAGTAACCAAAACCAGAATAATTAAAAATAAAAAACACGACAGTGTCAATATTCTGTAGAAAATACTGCAGGTCCGATCCGATTTGAGTGTATCAAAGGTATACATTCTTTATAAAATAAGCCAGATTAAATGATTTTAATTTTTGAGTTTTATACCTTTAAAGTTATATCCCTTTGTACTAAAAAAATCATTTGACGGCTTTAGTAGAGTTTAGTTCGTTTATTAGTTATTTAGTAAATTAATGCTTTAGTATTTCACCTTTAGCAAATTTTAGGTTCGTCCATATTTCAAATAGACTATTTTTTGTGCAAGTCTGTTTCTACGTCTAGTTGGTTGTTCAACTTATTAGAGCTATGGCCAATGTTCCGAGATTCCATTTAACAAAATAATGACGTTATAGCTCGAAAACAAAAAAGACGATATGAAAAGGGCATTTTACTGAGAATGCGTATTTGAAATACAAAATTGACCTGTCCTGATGAGTTGATGATACATTTATTTCTTCCTGAATTTAACTTTCCCAAAAAGCAATACTTATAGAATTAAATTTTAGTATGTAAAATATTTTGTTATTTTTACAAGACCGTTAGTAGTTAATAGAGTAGATAGTACTTTAACATGTTTTTTTGTTTCAGAAAAAACGTGTATTTGTGAAATATCGAACCACAAATGAGGTGTAACATCTCCAGTGAGGTAAGTCTATAAAAACATTGCATATTTACAACAACCTGATACATTCTGAAACATACGTATGCGGTAGCAAAAGTGTATTTATATTTTACTTAACCAGAAATATACAAACCATTTATCCCTATCTACCCCAAACAGAGTTCTTTAAACACACTGTCATCGCCTAGTGTGTTTTATAAACAAAGACTACAAGTAGCAGAGACATACGCTACCTATTTCGAACTTCTTTACTTTGAAGAGGTCATGTATGGAAATTTTGTGGCGTTATCTGGGATGAAATATACACATGAGTGATACCCGTATTATAAATATTACTGTGCATTGATTAACATCATTATTATATATGTATCTGTAGACAAAAATAATGATTAATTACATTTAATTAAGATATCAGTTTCTTATGTGTATGTGTCTAGAATTAGCCATTTATCTTGGCGTCTGAGTTACTTGTTTAGACTTGTATTATACTCCCTATAAAAACGTCAACCAGAAACATGCAGATGTGGTAAAAAGTGGTATATTATATATGTGTATAAAGGGAAATTGTACCAAACAGTTTACGTGACTTAATGTCTGATTGGTATTTTATAAAAGAGTAGAAAAGTCTACTTAAAGTTCTGAACACACATATACATCATAGGCAAAGTCAGATCTTCGGTCTGTAAGTTGATTTAAGTCATTTATCGGCGCCCTGTTCACCACCGTTAAGGGTGTGATGTTATTAGTCTGTAGTACGTCCTTATAACCAATGAATTACTTAGGTCAATTTGCATCTGGATGTTTTCAGAGATGCTTCACTGATCTAAAATAATGGTGACTTTTTTCCAACTTCTGATTAAATTGGATTTTTTTGATGCCATATTTGATGTTTCCTTATTAATTTAAAAAAACTTTAATAAATAATGTCTATTTGTGACAAAAAGATTTTCAAGGTATTTAATGTCCATTATTTAATGGTATTACTATCGAAAAATTAAGTGGTTAATTTTTTAAAATATTTAACTACATATATGTTACGTCAAAATATACAGGTTACTCAAACTTGAGAATTCAAGAGACAAACTTCATCTATTTTGTCGTATTTTTTTTTATGATTTCATTGGCTTCCGTTTTTCATCCTCTTTTTGTACATACTGGTATTCCGTATCAGTGGCGTAGCCAAAACTAATCTATGGGGGAGGGGTTATAATAATTATTTTTACCAATGACTTCTATTTATATCAAATAGTATTTCCCTACCTCTCTTTTTTCATACCCTCTACCTCATTTAAAGTTATATCGTATTATTTATCAAATTTGTTAAACACGGGTTAAATTATTATTACATAGGGTATAGTTTTTGTTTCAACAAGAATTTCATCTAGTGTATAATTACGGTTTTTGTCCCCTTGACAGTTGTTAATTTTCCTTGATTATTTAGGTATGTACTTATCCAATAATTTTGTAAATAGCTTGATTAGTCATCATCAGATCAGTCATCACGCATTCTTTCAGTATACAGCGTGCGGCAATTTCAAAGACCCAGTCTATAATAGTACCTTAGAGCTTCAGTTCAGTAGGCATATATTTTTATGTGTTCTTGAAACATATAAGGCTAGTTTTTACGGTTTCTTATATAACACAATGCGCGGGGTCCGTAAAGCTGAAACCGTCCGCTAATTTTTTAAATTAACAGTTTGTGAAAAAAAGAATTTTTGCTTATATCTCCGTTCCTTGGCATATTTTATATAGCATATGCATATAAAAAGTTGTAGCCTATTGAATTTTCAAAATTTTAAGCCCAACCCGAAGTCTCCAAGTGCTATTGTTAACTTGCAAGTGACTGTTAAAGGTGAAAAAGTACTTTTTTTCACCATTTTTTTTACTTCGAAAGTAGGGCGACTATGATCATGAAGTTTCTTGGAGGGGCTGCTGTTTGAAGTATGAAATTACAAAAAAAAAATCAGCTCGATCCGTTAATAACTTTTCGAGTATTTAACGGTCGTATTTTTTTGTAAGCCTTAGTTAACAATTACGCCATTTTTTTGTTTATTGTACGATATTGACCGGGTTGGGCTAAAAAAATCATAAATCTCTTCAAGTTTGCGAGATTTTTTTGAGATTTTGAAAAATATTAATTTGGGTCAGTAACGTATATAACGTTTTTTACGCGACTACCTTTTTTGACGCTTTTTTTTATAATACCTTGAAAGTACGCTTTAAGACGCATATTTAAAAAAAATGGGCGTCAAGTATTATAGTCACAATTCCGAGAATTTCGAAGCTAAAACAATATACATATATGTCGCGTCAAAAAAAGGTGGTTATAAAACTAGCCCAAATTAATATTTTTCAAAATCTCAAAAAGTCTCGCAAACTTGAAGAGATTTATGATTTTTCTAGCCCAACCCGGTCAATATCGTACAATAAATAAAGAAATTTCGTTATTGTTAATTAAGGCTTGCAGAAAAATTCGATCGTTAATTACTCGAAAAGTAATTAACGGATCGAGCTGAAATTTTTTTTGTAACTTCATACTGCAAATAGCAGACCCTCCAAGAAATTTCAATTTCAATTTCATCATAGTCGCCCTACTTTCGAAGTAAAAAAAGTGCTTTTTCAACTTCAGCAGTCATTTGTAAGTTAACAATAGCACTTGGAGACTTCGTGTTGGGCTTAAAATTTTGGAAATTCAATAATGTAGTCAAGGAATGTAGATATAAGCAGAAATGTGAAAACAAGACGTTTTTTTTTCACAAATCGTTAATTTAGAAAATTAGCGGACGGTTTCAGCTCTACAGACCCCGCGCATTGTGTTCTACACAAAAAAATTCATAGGACACCGTCAAAACTAGCCCTATATGTTTCAAGAACAGTTTTTGATAATTTTAGCTCCCTGCCTGTTGGACTATTTACCAAACTTGAGTGATCCTACTGAGTCTAACGTAATTTAAAATTTCACGCGTTTCTTCCAGTTCAATAGCCTCTATTTGCGCTTCAGCTGTAGGTCATCTTGACCCAAAAACCTTGGCTCACTAGTAGCATTTGTTGTTGCCCGTTTAATTGGTCTGTGGCGTTGGACAATTGCGTGCGGTCGTGAACTTTTACAAGCTACTTAGATCAGTGAATCATAGGCGAGCTTCTCAAAGTTCGGCTGTACCAGAATAGTCACTTGCGAGTGTTACTTGTATAGTTAACCATGCCAACACATATATTGTGTTGGAATTGGTAATATTTTTTCCATTTTCAATTATACAAATGTATATGTGGTGTATACAGTGTTTGCAAAATAGCACGCGCTATATGGGATTTTTTTATCTTGAAAAATGGTTTCACAAAAACGTTAGGGTTGTTTCACAAGGGGAGTCCAAACCATCTCGGTATACCTACCTCTCAATTTATTTGTAACAATTTCAACAAACCCTTTTAAGAAAAGTTGTTCAGACATTCAAAGTTGTTCAGAAGCTATTTAGTGTCAAGTTTGAAGTTGATATTTCACAATTATTAAAATAAAAATAAATTATTTTTAAACAGAATGTACCACTTTGTCTCAAACTCAAAAGTAACCACCGTATTGGGATTATATGAAGAGACATCTTGGTGCATTAAACTACAAGTACATCTCGGTGCCTTGGGCTAAAAAATACTTTTCAAAATTTATTCCTGCCAGCAGCTTGATTTCTCTAATTCGAAAGTCGCGGATATATCTATAATGGTAAAAGATCTGAAAAGATAGATAAGCGTATAGAAGAGTTTTTTTATAGAAAAATATACAAGCTGCACACTTTGTTTAAAATATTTTTTTCTAGCTTCATTTTTTTTCAAAAAGTTATAGGCAAGAAAACGAAAAAATCTATTTTTTTTTTCGAAATACAGGTCCCGTCGCTTGATTCGCTCATTGGATAGAACGGATTTTTAACTAAATCCAAATTTTCGTTTATTTTTACCTTTTTGCGAAGTTTTGGGTAAATATTGATCGGAATAAGTTGGGTTGAGTTCAATACGTCTGCTTAAAAAATGACAGCTGATTAATCTAATAATGTAATTAAAGATAAAACGGTTTAGCATTGAAGAGTCAAATCTCAAATTAAATTAGAGTGGGACGCAAAATTTCTGTAAAAAATGGATTTAGTAATGATTTATTGTATTAATGGAAAACAAAAATTCAGACATAATTTTCACTAACAGAGAAACCCTTACTGAAACGTTATAGTCAACTCAACTCAGCGCATTTCGTCCACATTGGTATCACAAGGCGATTATAATGAAATGGTGACTCCAATGTACCTACTTAGTTCTAATTCTACAGTAGTATTAATAACACAGGCCCACAAAAAAAGTGTCTGGTTCTGGGATGGAGACTTGCTTTTCCGAACTTTTACTTTGACCAACGGATTTTGGAGATAACCTCAAAAAACTGCTGAAAGCGACGTTTTTTGTAATAAAAGCTTGTAAGGAATGGGAATATGATTCGCGTCACATATAAAATACCGTTTTCCTATGTATATTAATTTCTTAAACCCGAATGTGTTCTGAAAAATTTGGTTTAACAAGTGAATTTCAAAGATCATCCTCAAGAATATATAATAATTGCGTTTTCAACGGTAAAATCTTGAATAACCTGGATTGAATCAGTCTAAAATCAAGACTAAGTGGAAATTCTTTAGTAATCACATGAACATACTTGCATTTGACTTGGAATTCAGACTACGAAAATAACTTGAAACAACAGCAAGCTGAAGACAAATCTGAAGAAGGTTGTATTTCTGAGAGCGGAAATCTGGGAATATTCTGGGATTCAGCGGCACAAAATACATGAGAAAAAGTTAGTCTCCATCCCAGAACCAGATACTTTTTTTTTTGTGGGCATTTCAATTGGTATTCTCAAGCTTTTACAACCAAAACACGTCGTTTTCGACAGTTTTTTGAGGTTATCTTCAAAATTAGTTGCGGAACCCCTATTTTTTTGACGAATTCGGATTCAGTGGCATAAAATACATAGAAAAAAGTTAGTCTCCGTCTCAGAATCAGACACTTTTTTTTGTGGTCATTTTTTTTTGGTCTTCTCAAGGTTTTACAACCGAGACACGTCGTTTTCGACAGTTTTTTGAGGTTATCTTCAAAATTAGCTGCGGAACCCCTATTTTTTATGATGAATTCGGATTCAGGGGCACAAAATACATAAGAAAAAGTTACTCTCCATCTCAGAATCAAACACTTTTTTTGTGGGCCTGTGTACCTAATATACAAAATTCTGTTGAACTTATTTTTGAGAATCGCTTACCACATCGTAACGTAGGGAAAATCTCGAATCGTGCAAGATGAGGGTACTGCCCGTAGATATGGGTAGACTGTAACTGGAACTCTTGTCCACTTTCATCCATAGTACCGGATAATCTTGTGTATACTGGACGGAACACGCCAACTCTACGGTTCCACCGATATCTTTAATTTGCGTCTGTGTGATGTACGAAATTGTGGGAGATCGTTGAGCAAATGCTGAAAAAAAAAGAAAAACACTTAATATTGTTTTTGTGCAAAAAAGTACACATTATTTTTAACATTCTTATTCGGGTAATGTTATAAAAATTAGCAAAGTGTTGCATATAACAACTTGTCGTTTATTATTGGGTAATTTTTAAAATTACGTTTTGAAAAATATGCATTTAAGATATTACTAAATAAAATAGCAATAGAACACTGTTTATCAAAATATTCCAAACTACTTGTGTCACAACTATAAAAATATTGAAATATTACAGATAATTCATAGAAGTAAATAGTATAATCATCGGTATAATCTATGCGAGACTTGGTATACTAAATACTACAGACTACCTCTCTTGATGATAACAGATACTAAAATAGTGAGTAGGTGGGAGTATGGTTACCGATAGTGTTATTGGATAGCGGCTTCTGTGACGTAATGTGACGTAATATCTTCCACGCTCTCTCTCAAAAATTTCCGTGACAATTGGTCCACTCATTCTTAGAATTTGTTAAAACAAATTGTTAGAATGATATTTTAAAGATTTTAACAATTTGTTAAAACAAATTGTAAGAATGAGTGGACCAATTGTCACGGAAATTTTTGAGAGTGAGCGTGGAAGATATTACGTCACATTACGTCACAGAAGCCGCTATCCAATAACACTATCGGTAACCATACTCCCGCCTACTCACTATTTTACTATCTGTTATCATCAAGAGACGTAGTCTGTAGTATTTAGTATACCAAGTCTCGCATAGATTGAGGGAAGCTATCGGTATATTTTGTATATTCAATTTACATAGTCGTTTACAATTATTTTTTTTCGCATTAGCAGATTTATATCTGCCTTTGACTCGTCCAATTCATTCCACTGGAATACCATTTGAGATGTTTCCTAACAGAAAACGCCTTAAAACAAAAGTTCGGAATACGAATTAGATTATATTTATGACTTGAAGGATTAAGTAGTATCTTTCAGTTTTGACCTTTTCTTCGAATTACAGTGATTGTCAGTCATCAGCATCATATTGAGGTTCAGAGGCTAGGTTTGATCTTCTCTAGTTTTTTATTATTTTACAGTTAGTGAAAAGTGCATATAAATTAAAAAAAGTTTTATATTACGTTTAAATATGACCCCTTAATCTCCCAATACCTATGTTTTTAAGGCTTCAGCGTCAGTGGTAAAAAAATTGTTTAATTAATTTGTTTTTATAAAAAAGCTGTTTAAATTCATTACGTACAACCTCGCATTCTTTGGGTTCCTAAAAGAGAGAGAAAGAACATTTGCATCTTTTTTAATGTAAATTCTGTGGATATCATATGCGATTTAATAGCTTTTATGCTTTTCTATTCACCTTTAATTTTTATCCACATTGGTTAAGGAGGCTAATGAAAAAGTATATCGGAAAATAAAGTAGATAAGTACTTGCACAACGTCTACTTTTGTTAATTTTTTATAATGTTTTCGTGAAAATGCGAAAGAGGAGAAAGTAACTTCGAAGCGTTTAATTTAAAGGAACAATGAAGTTTAACTTTCATTAGGGCTAAGGAAGCGTTTCCACTGCTGTAAAGGTCTATTTTTAGAACGGAACTATTTACAGAACGTTGTACATTTATTTGTTATATTACTACTATATCTATACATTATCTAGAGCAGTTACAATAAATCTATTTGTCACCCTAATTTGTTTAGCGCGCTTAGAAGATTTTTTTCACCTTGTTAATTTAAATGAAACCGTCTGTAAAAGTTGAAATATGTCTATATATTTTCACTATAGCTCAGTTAGTCTGTGTTATTAATATGGTCCAATATTTACTGTAATGGGAAAGAAAAAAAATACCTACAAAAAATATCTTGCAAGTGTAGCGGTGCAAGAAACGCGACGTCTGTTTTTAAAGCACCGTGTTTCCATTAGGGATAATGTAATTTTCTAGAGACAAGCTAAGAAAATAGCATGCCGAATTGACGTTAAGGATTTTCAATCAATTAAAATTATAAACTATGGGACACATACAGATAGCAAATATTCGTACGCAATGTTTTTTATTATTTTTATGTTCGAAAAATAGTATATTTATTAGGGTGGGCCAAAAAAAAAACTTTTAATTTTTTTTTTTCTTTAGTTACCATGAAAATATTGTTCAAGATGACAAAAAAATAAGCCTGTCAAAAGTGCAGCTGTTAATTTTAATGTTAAGAGGTTTTAATGTTAAGAGGTCTTAATTTTAATGTTAAACGATCTACAAAAAAAGGTCTGAAATTATTTTTCGCCAAGTCAACTCGTTTACAAGTTATTCGAGGTTAAAGTTCAACCTCAAATGGCATATGATGACTTCCACAATTTTTTATACTTTACCACAAAATAATGGCTCACAAACATAAAACGTCATATTTTTCGTGACTTTTTTTCGTTCTTCTTCCACGAATTTGGAGAGAAAAACTTATTTTTACTTATTTTGTGATAAAGTATAAAACATTGTGGGAGTCATCATATGCCATTTGAGGTCGTTTAATTTTCTTCAAAAATATGTAGATATTGATTTTTACAACAATTCGTTAGAACGCAATAAAATTCCAAAAAAAGAAAAAAAAATCCCGTGTTATTTGAATGGAAAATCAAAAATCACTATGAGACACCTCAACATTAAAATTAAGAGCTGCCCTTTTGACAGGATTATTTTTTTCATCTTGAACAATATTTTTATGGTAACTAAAGAAAAAAAAATTAAAAGTTTTTTTTGGCCCACCCTAATTGTTATTTATAATTTTTGTAATTCCTGAAATATATTTGTAAAACGAGGATGTTTGAAAAAAAGGAGGGATATATGGTTGTTTTATGTCGTACGAATGTAGGTGTCCTGTTTTATTGTATTATAGTTTTTTTCTGCTAGTACCGAGGGTGGCATACCTAATGCCCCTTGCGTTTTCGAAACCACCGGCGACATAATGTGAAATCAATATTTACAGCTGGAGGGGTGCAACGTTCCGTATTTTTATTTTCCGGCTGCCTTTACTTATTCATGCATTTCGTGCAGTATTCCGTTTTATTGATGGAGTAATTGCACTCCCTGTGATGCCAAGTTTCATGAATATGCAGCGTGGTATAGTTTTCTGCCTTTTCAAACGCAGAACAGATACGTAAGCTATTTATTTATTGCTCTATGTTTAAACCACACCGTTATTTAAGCCAACAACCACCTGTCATTAGGCGGTATTTAAAAAAAGCATAATGTGAAATGCAGAAACACCTACGTATTGCACTTTTATTTACGTTAAACATACTCTATGTTTAACATATATGTTGAAGAACTTGACCTACTCCATTGCATGATGATTTATGGAGGCATATATTAGTTTCATGAGTATTTGTTTTTACGTGCTCTGTGAGACCTTTGTTATGGTGTATTATAGTCGATATTCAAATAAGTAAATTGTTCTGCGAGTATTGCCATTTTTGATATATTTTTTGTCGTTTTCCGATCAACAAATCAAAAAGCAACGAAGGCTAATTCGAATTATGAATACTTCAGTTCAAATTTAGTTTACATTCTTGCAAATTGTCGGTACCTACTGGAGTTTGGAATTATAATATGTTGGGTTGAAACTACAATTTCCTTTTAAATGTTTAAAATGATGTCCTATAATAAAACTATACCACTTATAGGCTTACCGCCTGAGATTAAATTCCCCGACTTTTTTTAGATTCTAAAGATCTAATTAAAAAAGCATGACTAATTTTTAGACTGATCGCACACCGGTTATACTCCAAGAGTTATACTTTCAATCTCTCATTTATAGTATATCGATTTTTGCAACGTGGACGTCGCAAAATACAAATAACAATAATTGGGCAAAAGTACTTGCGAAAGACAGAAAAGTTAAAAGAGGCGTATTGTATGGACTGAAATGTTTTACAATACATGCATGGTTTGATGAAAAAAGTAGATTTTTCTTTGAGCAATAACAGCAGTAACCCCGCGATACAATATAACGACTAGCCAGTCATTCTTATTCATTTATTTATTTATTTAGAATACACCATCCAACAGCCAAAGCCAATTACTGGATGGGAAGTAATACAAACAAGAAATACAATATTTAAAATAATCATACATACAAGTACATATGCATATAATATAATACAAAAAAAACTACAATACACAAAAAAATCCCTTTTTGCGTACTATAGCTTCTTCAATCTACCAATGGTGGAGATAAAAATATCTAGTCTGTCCTGCAGGTTATTACAATTATTACATATAAAATAAAGAGGTGAAAATTTTAGCAAATTTGTACATGGCGTATGAAGATAAAATATCAAATTATTACGATTCTTTAACCTTGGTATACAAAAACGAAGTTGTCCAAGAAGAACCATGGACATTATATATAGACATCCAAAAAAAAAACGTCATCAACTCTAGCTATGAACGAGAGAGATGGAAATAGCGGTCATGTCTAAGTTTTTCGGTTATGTCAAACTTTTGACAAGTGACTGTCACAATTTGTAAAATAAATAATGGCTGTCATATAAGGTTATAAATTCGATTAAGGATAGAAATAAGTCTTTTTTTTCTCGGCCAACTTTTTTTTTGGATGTCTATATTATTATATGAACATAAGGCGACCTGCAAGGCAGCCTGAAAAAATGTCTTTGTTTTTCTTTGTCGGCCACAGATTCACCATAGATACTTCAGAATCTTCATTTAGCAAGTTTTTATTTTGATGCATTACGTATCCAATTAATTATTGTTTCTTCGTCCAGTCTTTCAGAAATTCCTACGACGCGTATTCTTGGATTCGGATTTTCCACACTTTTTACTTCATAGCTGTCGCCAAGTTTTGTTTTGGCAAGAGTTTTAAGTTCTAGCGTTTCTGAATCACTACAGCAGTTAATGACAACACCTCAATGATTAATATTTTTAACACTGGAAATACTCAGTGCTTCTTCCTTAGGATCAATTAAATGTCGTAGATCAGATTTTGTTTGGGAGTTCTGAGATGTTTCTTTTGGTTTTATAATAACCGCAGATCTACTTTTGAGTACTGTCGAGTATGTGGGAGGCCTGTCTACCACGTCCTGACTTGGATGAACCTCTTTAAAATTATTATCTGCAAGTTGAACATTATCCTTAATTTCGGCATTCATCGCTTCCCATTTCGAAACAGCCATTTGCTTTATTTCATATTTTAACAGAGAAAACTGGTTTTCCATATCACCAAATATTTTCTTCAATACAATCCTAAAAATTTGAAAGGCGCCTTTTCCAAAACACAGTGAGCATTTTTCACAAAACCATTTTACACCAGAAGATTTTTCCATTATTTTCCATCCAGCAGGATGTGTGAAATGTTCCACCACAAAAACCATCGCAGGAAACGGTTTGCGCCCGACTCGTAAACTTCGCTTTACACAGTTCACAACTCATGTTAATTAAACATATTGGAGATTACACAGCAATTGTCAAATTCACTCCAAAAGTTTTATATGTAATGTGACACAAGTAATTAACTTGCGCTCTATAGTTATTACACAGTTTTTATAACGTTATTTATCAACTTTATTAGTTTTATACAGTTGAAACACAGAGAGCTGCTATTCAGCTTGTTCCGAATCCGAATCGACATTCTACTCGTATTACCAAACAAACAAATAAGTCTTGTTTGTATAAACTACAAAAGTTAATACAGATACTACTAAAAGAAAAACACAGTTATTTTCATTCTCTTTGGTCGACATTTTCCAAAATAAAATGTGGTCGGTTTGTTATTTTATGATTTGCTAGCAGTATGCAGACTTTGGCAATGATTTATTAGAAAAACCTGGATGTTTTATTACGAAAATCGTAGATCAGATTAGTTCGAAAGTTGTACTATGAAACAAGTATACTAATTCCCTAATATTCTATGTTGTATTCCTCTAAAGGCCTTAGACTTCTTCTGCGTATCAATTATGAACGATTTTGGTCCCTTGTGGAAAAGCAACTGCTCCCCAAGGGGCGCCTTTAAAAATAAACCCGACGGTATTTGTCACGCAGGTACACCACGTGCAACGCAGAGTACATCTTCCGCTTCTCCATCCCGGTGCTACTGGATTTATAATTCAGTGATTCGAGGGCGCCCTTGCCCAGAAGTGTGCAGTTCCGCGTTAATCAAACGCGAAAGGAGGGTGGTCGCCCTTTGTTTTGTATAAAATACGACTTGCTTAGTTAGCTGATGGATGACCAAGCGCTTGTACAAAATTGTACCTCAGCGTTGTTATTAGAAGTCATATATCCGCATTTAAAATTATGTAGCGGCATTTTTTTAAATAAAGGTTGGCTGTCATGATTTTGAGTACTTCCAAAGAAACCAACTGAAAATAATTTGTTTCAACAACCGAATACTCTAGGCCTAGGTTAATGTTCTGGTGCAATTTTCTATGTTTGTTTCTAGGCCTTCTGTTTGACACATCACATTTCCTGTCTATAATGTTTAACTTCTGATTAACTGCAGTTCCTCACCTTAATATTTGTGTTAATTACATCTATTTACTTAGGAATGAATTTTTTTTTGCTTGAAATCGCCATGAAAGCAATACTTTTAACTGAAAATAGACGACGTTTAATATAAATGGTTAATGTATTGGTTGTTCAAGGGAGTACTTTATAAAGAGTTAGGCAGGACAAGAAAATTGGACAGTATTCTAAGACAGAGGCACCGAGTGCGAGGGAATCAAATTTTCAAAAGTATAATTACTTCTTTTATGACGAAAAAATAAAATTTTATTTGCAATGATACAAGGATTTTGAGGAGGGCCTGCTGTATGCTTTCACAAGACTTATGTAATAGTGCCTTTTTTCAGGTTTTTTATTTACTTTGAAACAGGATTATTTAAAAAGCTGTTTTTCTTTGTAGAATTAACTACGTCTTGTAGAGTTTGCTACTTATTCTGAATTGATATTCATTATTTCATTATTATTCATATAAACATTTGTTTCTTCTAAGAAACTTCTAATAAATAATATTGGTTACGGTTTTGAATGTGACGAGTCGATGAGTGATTCATCATCATTATAAAACAATATTTAAATAGTTGTTCACTTTACCTTTAACACTTAGGTCTCTTTGGGAACATCCGAATACAAAAAAAAAAATGAATTGGATACGTTCTTCTTACAAATCCTACCTTCTACAACCAAGCATTAAGCTCTATTCAAACGAAGAAAAATTCAACGTGAAAAGTAGGTGTAACTCAGAGTAAACATTCATGAATGTGATGAAATCATTAGTAAACAATGTCAGCGTCATTTAAATCTACGATACGCTGTTACCGCGATACTAACCAGCTCGGGTAAATCGTTGTCGTAGGGTTAGGTTCTTACAGATTAGATAAGATAACTAGATGGCTCCGTGCGTTTACTTACAGCATTGTACGAGGATCAGGACGAGAGCACAGAACAGAACCGCGGTCGCCATGTTTAAAACCGCACCGAACACTGAACGCGCACCAAACGGATCGGGTTTTCGTGGCCGACTGGCGTACTACAAACGGCACGGACGACGATCGACTAGCAACTGACAGCGCCACACCTGTTTCTTCGCCAGTGGCGTCGAAGAATACGATACCGGCAACCGGAAACCATTAAAGCTCGACGATAGAAGGAACGAGCTATCCCCATAGGAGAATCATCAACTGTTCTAAATCGTTGAGGCAGCTACAGACGTAACCGCTGGTTTGATAAAAGTTCATGGTTGGTGTTTCTGTTCAAATATGCACACTTTCCCGTCACCACCACACGTAGGTACATACAAGGTGTCAATTTGAAAACGAACAGCATTTAATATTGCCAAAACTAATGACAGTATCAAAATTTGGCGAAACACGTCAATTTACATATCAAAGGGGACAACTTTTGAGGCATTTGTTGTCGTATTACATTCAACACCCTAACCCCCAGGGCACCTACCCCTAAAATTTTAAATAACAACCCCTATTTCTTTTGCCATTTTTGAGTTTGAGTCCCATATTTCTTTTTTGTCAAAATTGAGGTAGTTAACCACATGAATGTGTGGAATGTATTTAATTTCTTAGTACAGTTTAATTTCTTAGCTTAATTACAAGTACAGCCAATATTCAAACTGTTCGCGGACGTGTTGAAGAGTTTCAGGTAAAATAGCCCTACATTCTTGTACAATTATTTGCTGCAGTTGTTCTATTGAATCTGGTTGAGTTTTGAATACAACTGATTTCAAGTGACCCCATAGGAAGAAATCGAGTGGTATCAGATCTGGTGACCTAGGTGGCCATTCAATGGGTCCTCTCCTACCAATCCACTGCTCCGAATAATGATTATCCTCTTACTGGGCGTACATTATGAGGAGGTGCTCCATCCTGTTGGAAGTGCAGCAAATGTTCATCTAGAGCAAGATTTCCATAGGCGTCTCTTTGATTTTCCACCCCATTGAATTATAAGAGGCTCTATAGCTCTGTCTAACATTTCGGCATAAACTTCAAGCAAAAAGAGACGGGGTTCGAAGACGGCAAAAACATTTAAATTATTTCGTGTTTTGTAGCGGTGAAATGTAAAAAACGAAAGAATTTGGTACCTAGTTTTTCAACAAATATTTTTAAATGAATGGATGTGACTGACATGACAGGTCAGTGAATGTAACCCCTTTTAAAAGTTGTGTTATGTTAATTTAGAAAATAAATACATTTCACACATTCGTGAGGTTAAGTATTTCAAATTTGAAAAAAATAAATTATGGAATTTATCTATAATTGTACAAGAAACCCAAAAATGACAAAACAAATAGGGGTTGCCATTTAAAATTTTAGGGATAGGTGCCTTAGGGGTCAGGGGGTTGAAAGTAATACGACAACAAATGCGTCAAAAGTTGTACCCCTTGATATATAAATTGACGTGTTTCGCCAAATTTTGATACTGTCATTAGTTTAGGCAATATTAAATGCTGTTCGTTTTCAAATTGACACCGTGTATAAGTATTCTTTGAACAAACGCCAGTTTGCGTGCGGACTACGCATACGTAAAATATCATAGGCCGATCTCTTCTTCACCTTGCCATGATACTTCTTTGATTTCAGGTATGGTTGTTGTTGGTGTTGTTTAATAAATTCCTCGTCGTTTTTTTTTTAATTGCTAGACATATCGTTAAATGCGAGCAAACTAAATGTGAACTTCATCAGGTCTCGTAATATGACGCTTGTTTCCACAAACATGGTGCAAGCAGACTTATAGAATTAAAATGATTTCTCAAAATTCGCATAGGTTCTCAAGTATGCTTGTACAAAAATATTGATCAATCACACATGCTTCGAATTACGTATATGCTCATTTTACACATATATGCAATTAAGTGATATTATTTTCCTAGTGACCAGAACTTCTAATTTTGATTTGGAACTATCAGAACAATTTTTGGATTCCTTCAGAGTTATAAATACAACGCTGTCTTCTAAAGATTTCTCTACAAGTACAAATCCGATGCGTGGTTCGTCATATACTCAATATTTTTAGTTTGAAGTTCCTGTATGTTCTTTATAAAAATCCTTAAAGATTTTTGGATTGTCGGAACAGTGTTTGGATTTCTTCAAAATTAAAAATAACACGGTATCTTCTAAAGTTGATGTCTACATATATTTCAACTCTAAGACGCTGGTAATAGGCATCTCAAAATGTTTTTGGATTCCTCTACAAATATAAAACCAATGCAAGTTTATGAAGATTAAAGATTTTTGAATTGTCAGAACGGTGTTTGGATTTGTCCAGAATTATAAATCTGACGCAAGTCTGTTACATAGTTAATGTTTATTTTCAGTTTTACTTTAGTTTGATTTTTCAACCGTTTTTTTTCTTTATGTTATTTTTATTTTGGTTTTCCAAGATGTTTTCGGTAGATTTTTCCAAACATTTTTAAAGCCTACTATCAGAATGTTTTCTTTTATTGCTTCAGAATTTTTTCAATTTCTTTTTTTCTTGCTCTTCATACTTTGATTTTTTATACTCTGTATTTTTATGCACATGCGCAAATGAGATAAATCACAAACGGTCACCAACTGGTAGTAGCAACAAAAAATATTTTTGAAAATATGTCTATTATTGCCAGTATTGTTCAAAATGGGTTGAAATTCAGCTTTTTTGAATGACTGTTGCTTGTAATCATTTCTAATTTTAAATGAACGCAATACTTTTGATAGATTTGACTTTTGAAGGGGCAGCTACGTGTATTATAAAAATGTTTTACTTTTCGCTTTTCAAATTACGTTCTAATAATTTTAAAAGTTAAGAGTTTTTCTGAAATAATAAAATGAATGTAGTCCGTAAGGATGGATCTGATGCATGCAGTGTATGCAGAGATTTGTGAATTAATGAGACGCGCGATAATATGCGCTTCTGTACATACTTTCCGCACGTTTCTGAATCTACTGAATCTATCTACTTCTGAATCTGAGTCCGGGTTAAGCACCATAATTCGAGAATTATGCATATTTTAACAACGTGTCTTTAATAAGAATTAAGCGTGACGTAAATGTAAATCAAAAGCGTCTCAGGAAAAAACCAAATAGTTTGGTTTGAATACGTCTGATACATTCTACAACTCAATTGTGACAAAAAATAGTACGATTCCGAGTACGCCACTGGGTATACTGGTCACGTCATAACATAGCGAAGCCGTTGCTGAGTCCACGTGCTAATATTTTAAAACAGAATCATACCTGGTCACCAGTACTTTTGTAGTTAACCAAAACTAATGCCGCCAAATCTTCTTCGAAACTTAAACTTTCGTTTATTTGTTATCAACTTTTTCCTCCGCTTCCCACACACCAAACTCTAAGAACGTTTTTTTTTTAAATATTTTACTCGCTTTCTTAACGCTGTACTTTTATTGAACAAAAACGTTGAACATTTTTGCAGTTAAATATTACGTCTTTCATTGTGTCTCCATATTCTGCCCGTTTTTTTTTTGTAATAGTTGCAGCTGTTTTAATAAAGCAAATAAATAATTAACCGCTACAACATAATTTACACGTATTTACCCAATTAATTTCAATTAATCGGTAAACTTGAAGTATGAATCATGTGTGTATTATAGAGTACTTCACAATTGGAGTCGCCTAGGCTGCTAACACTAATAGAATTCCATGGACATGAACATCCATCCTTTGCTCGTGTGTTATGTTGAAATTGTGGTGATTGTGGTTTTAAAACCATATTTTAAGTTGAACATTTGCTTTTTCAGTTCTGAGGGCATCACTTTGTTGTTCTGTCATTCCATCAATTCAGTCGGTTACCTCAATCTTCAGTTTCACATAATGTGATGTTGGGAAAACACAGGAAAAGGGTCCACTAGGATGCTTTTTCGCCTATAGTGTGATCGCGAAATAATTTGTGAACATTCATTTTTCGGCCTTTCTATTTTGGAAATTCAGTGTTTTAACGAGTTTTCAACAACTTATTGGCCAATCAATTACATAAAGCACTTCTTAGTGTTTTTAGAAAAAAGAAAGTTACAAAAACGCTACAAAATAGCTAAGAGACAACTTCTATAGGCTTACGAGGTGTGGCTGTTAACCGAACTGATGTTGCTACCAGCGCGCTGCGAGCGTGTCGCGACAGATTTGAACAGAACTGTGTCTGGTGATACTTTCCCCACCCTGAGATCGCTGGACAAGCCAGTGGGTCACTCAGTTTGACTGTAGCAGTCGTTTGAATTAGCATACGCACCAGTGACGCGTCGAAAAAATGTCAAGTGTTGATGCAAATGAAAAAGTGTCAAGATGGAGCAACGGGTTAATCTCATTTAATTTATTGTTAAACTGGGGAAAACTTTTACATAAACGTATGCAATGTTAAAATAAGTGTACGGGAATGAATGTTTATCCCGTTTAAAGAGGGCGTGAAACGACCGAAGACGATCCGCGTCCCGGACGACCCTCAACGTTATAAACGGACGAAAACATTGAAAACATTGGTAGAGTAATCCGCGAAGATTGTCGTCTAAGCATCCGAGGGCTTGCTGAAATAACAGGAATCGACAAAGAATGTGTTCGGCAGATTTTGCATGAATCGTTCACCATGCGCAAAGTTTGCGCAAAAATGGTGCCAAAACTCCTCACTCCCGAGCAAAAGGAATTAAGAATGACCATTTGCGCTGACATTCTAAATAATATTGACACTGATCCAGACTTGTTAGACACAGTGATTACTTGTGATGAAAGTGTGGCAGCGGTTAAAGCAAAAAGTTCTGAACCCGCAGACAGAAGCGGACTTCTACTGCTTTCAACAATGGAAAATTCGTATGGAGCGGTGTAGAGATCGCCAAGGGGAGTACATTGAAGACGAAAAAGTAGCTACTATAATTGGTAACGAATAAAAAGTGTTATGTTCGGTTTGGTTTTTTAATAAAATTTTCAAAACCACAGTCGAGTGTTCGAATGTTGGTTGGGCGAATTTTGTCCGTAGACATTGCGAAAATAATCCATTTAGTTTATCGAAATTGCAATCAGTCGATGTGGTGATATGCAAATTTTAGAATCTGTTAGAAGTCCTGGTGCTTTAAGTATGCACTTATCATTGCTTTGTCTAAATGCTACATTTTTCCACAATCGTTAACATTCTTAATATAATTAGTTACTAATTACAATCGTCTAGGAAGTCGGACCACGGTAGTTTAGCTAGTGATGTCCAGCTTGATAACAGCAGTCGGTTGATCCGTTGGGCTCATTTCAATACTCCAGGTAAATTGTGAGGATTCATTAGAAACCCTTGTAATGAAATATACATATATACACTTAATACAGACAAGCGGCACGATAAGCCCCCACGGACAGGTACAGGTGAAAACATTTGTGTTCCCTGGTAACTAGAGGGGCCACACGGTCAGCCAGACCGAGGGTTAGTGTTAATGGTAATTATGCCTTTTAAATTGTCCCTTGCCTTTATAATTTGTCTGTTGTAGTTTTGCAGGTTAATATCTGGTTTATTTTAATGGCTGGCTATGATTACTTCTACAGATACTGGATATTCCTTTTTTCGTGGCCAACAAATTGTGTTTGTTGAATGAACATTGAACCAATCTTGAACGATGTAATACATTCGATCTGATTTGCTGCTCGCGTTTTCAAGGGGAAGAAGTTACAGTTGACGATTCCGTAATTTTAGAAATAGTTACTAATTTTTTTAATCGTTTGTCTCATGTCATTTTAAGGTAACTTGTAGCAGTTCCCAGTTCGTGGTAATCATTGAAGAATAATAATTGTTCGTATAGTTAATAATTAAAAATCGTTTTAGTTATTAAAAAAAATAGGCTCACTATTTAAAACATCGAATTATCTAGAAAAATTACATCAAAAGGAAATTTATGTAAACCAATAATTGAAAGTAAGTATAGCATCTGTAGAATATGCTCCCAAGTTTCAAGTCCGAATTCGAACTGTGAACAGTCGAAATATATAGTGCGAGTGCTCCGAAGCGTCGGTAGAACGAAGCCGAATCAAGCCGAAACAATTACAAAGGAATGAACTGTTTGAAGAAGAGGAGGGACTTTCTTATGAAGCAGAGATGATTGACCAAAAAGTTAAGGTAAATAAACGATAAAAATTTTTGACTATTTTTCATGTACGAAAACTTTAAACGCGTTTTTCTCGAAACGATGTTTTTCAAATTGGCGTGCACGATTACTCAAAAACTACTGGACGGATCGACTTTTTTTTTAATTAAAGCTTATTTAATTACCTTCTTAATTAAAGCTTATTTGAACTAAAAAAATCAGTAAAAATTATTGCCAAAAAAAAGTTATTAACAAAAAAAAAACACGAAAATTTTCCACAATAAATCAATTTTATTGTTTAAACAATTTTTTTTATTTATTTTAATAAATTCATGATTTTTTTTCAGTTCAAATAGAAGCTATACACATAAACTTTATAAAAATCTTTTATTTTTATGATTCAGATGATTCTATGGGACGCTATCCTGCAACATATGAAATTTAATAAAAAGTTTATTTGTAAAAAATTCCCGAAAAAGTGTTAATCCCCCTTAATAGCCTTACTTCTGTTAGTATATTTTTGCCTTTATCATACCACTATCTGGACGGATATTGTTTTAATGTGATTATAATAATTATTGTTAAATTGATAATTTACTATCTAATATGTTTATTAATAGAAAATAAACAGATAGAGGTCCAGCAAAAGTAAATTAATTTCGTTCCAGGAATATGTTTTATATAGCAAATATTGAGTTTTAGATCGTATCCTACGTTTTGTTTACATTTAACATATTTTGTCAGCAGCAGCATCTTACATTTCGAAAACAATTCCTAGAAGGAAAATCTTTCCTAAGAAAATATCCTAACCAAGAAAAATCTGTCAAAAGTAAATCTATTTTAGGATTTGTTTTTAGGACCAACGAATAATAATGTAATAGTCTAGTTTTAATATATTTTCAATTTTAAATGAGATATTTTCAATCTTGATTTGGTATAACCACCTGTATTAATTATGTTAAGCTTGGGTTTGTTACGAGCAAGCTGTAAAGTAAAGAACACAGGTTCCGACATCGTAGCATAGATGGACATAGTGTATAATGCACAGTAAGACATTAGTTTTATTTCAGGTAAATTGGTGCATATTTTTGCTTTTGATGTCTTTTCTGTATATTTTGTACTAGTCATTTTGGCTAGTATATTTTTATTTAATTTTTTAACAGTGTAGGTACGTGCACTTTAGATAATACAATTAAAAATTGAACTAAAGAATTCATCGAGAATTATTAGTGAAAAGAGTGTTAAAAAAGTTATCTGGTTAACGATAAAAAATTTAGTTTTGATGTTACAATTCGTTAATAACTGTAATAGGTATTTTACATTTACAAATTTAATTTACATATTTATTTACATATTTTTACATACATATGTTAGATAGCAATAGTCGTTTTTTTTCACTCTATTTAAAATACTTCATATAAAGAAAATAAAACACATACACATATATTTATTTACAAGCTGCTTCGCAACAAAAATGAATTCAATACAAAAAACTACTAAATATTAGCATTATATTTTGAAAATGGCTTTAGAAATAGCCCCTTTCTTCAATAGCTCTAGCGCCTCCTTGTACTCTTTCAGGGCAAAGGTTTTTATGCCTAGATTTTCATAGTTCAAGTATCTGAAACAAAAAAAGAATGTTAATGTACACTGCGTTTTTGTTTTTGTCACTTTTTAATCAACCCCTGTTACTAGTTACTTTGAAATTTTAAAAATATTTATGTTATATATTTAATATTCGTCTCACCTATCTCCCATTGCTTCCACTAGGCCAAGCGACTTTGGAAAACTGAAGGGGTTGATGTTCACGCCAAAAATCTTCAATTCTTTCATGTAAATATCGAAAGGCTTCACCCTGAAAATATATATATATTAATAATTTTTAATAGAACAATAGAATCATGTTTTTTTCATTCTACGGTTGCAAAAATTATGATTTCCTAAGAAAGAACCCGGCTATTGACAAGGGGTTGTACACCACATATTTAGTGTGGGGTTGTTCGATGGTTTGTGAAGTCACCACCATTTTCGATAAGTCAGTTTTTATTCTAAATTATTGAAGTAAATGTTGTTGGGTTTAATATAGGTATATTTTTTTTTGCTAAAAGAAGTTGAAATAATTATGTCCGCTTAAATGGTATATTATGTTACAAGGACAGAGAGTAGACATTAGCAGCCCGAGACTGTTTTTCGCCTACTTTTAAATAAATCAAACAAAATATGACACATAACTATTTAAATCAAAATACAGTCTACTAAACTTACAAACTTATTTTATTGAAATAATTATTGTTTATGGTACCACGAATATATATATATTTTATACTAATATACTTATATTAGTATTAAAATAAAAAAAAATGATTCGTTTCCATGTACTACATATAATAACTTCCCTTCTTAGCTCTGATAGTGTGTATGTAGATTGTTCGAAATTATTTGAGGCATCGCTACTTTTTACGGGAGTTTCTTAAAACTTTAGATACTCAGTGAATATGTTTATTTTCACTTCAGTAATAATATTACACTCGATTATTTGGACATTAGCAATATTATCGTTAAATTTAACATCAAAATGAAAAAAATGATAAATGACAGAGGCGGTCAAATACCTCTTTTCTGCCCTTGGATCAAAAACTACTTTCTGTCCTATTTTAAGGGCTGACGATGTTTTAAAAACCTGAAATATTTTAGATTGTGTTCAATATGATATGAGGGCTTACTTGCAATTTAGATATAGATTTTTGCAATAATTTCCTACTGGGCTTAACGTTTCTAAAAATTTGGGTGGAACACTTATTTACAATAGACCAGATAGGTCCACCCAACATACTTATTTAATATAGAACGCTATGGAGATCAACCTCCTATTGAGCACAGAACAAACTACAGCTATTCATAGACTAGAGAAATAGATAAACTCCTACTAGGGAAATAGATAAACATGTGTATAGGCCTGCGCATGAAAGTTTGGTATGCAACATCGTGGATCTCTTTCGATCACGCGCAAATAAAGTGCATTATGTAGGGGAATTTATTTCCTACTCAGTGATATTCATCTGAAATAACCCAAGAGATACCATGGATGGCGCATTAGTTTGGGCCAGGTTATTAGTTGTGTTATACGAGTACACTTATACAGAATTGGTCATTTGCAATTTGTTCGTATTAAATGTCTGTATTTGAGTTTACATATTGCTTATTATATCTAAATTACCATTTATTGTTACAATTATGACTCAATCAAATCCACGTATACCAAATTTGCTACATATATTGCTTTGTGCATGGCCTCTGACCCCTGTGCGTAGTATTCAATTTGCCTCAGGATATTTGTTTAAATGCTGATCATTTTATTAGTAAAGATCAATTGCGTTATTGAACAAGCTCTCTTTGACTATATTTCGTGATTTAGACGCACTTCAAGTTTTCAGCCATTGCTTCCGTCAAACAATACTTCTTGTTTATGCTTACCTTATTTCGCCGTGAGGTGGCGCGACGCCAAAACAGCATAACTTTCCACCCCTCTGCAACAGTGTAACTGCGTGTTCGATCGCCGGTGGATAACCGCTGCAATCGACGATGAGGTCGAACAAGTACTCTGGATCAGTCTCTTGATTTTTTCTCAGCTGATCGGGAGTTATCAAGTTGTACCCCGTGTCTAAGGAACACAAATGAGTATTAGCATAAATATTTACAATAGGTATGGGTTCTTTTTTTACGTTTTCTTCTTTAATTTTGTCGAGATAAAAAAATTGTCAAAGACTAATCTAAATGTGGGTCAAAGATAGTAAATACATAGAGTACTTACTCAGATTTTTGAGCATGCCAAGCCTGATGGGGTTCAGTTCCGAAACGGTGACGTTTCTGTGACCTTGAAGGTGAAGGGCGCAAACCCACAGGTTGCCAATAATACCGGCCCCCGTGACCAGAATTTTCGTTCCGACCGTGACTGGACTGATGATGTCCCATCCGTGGGCGAGACATGACAGCGGCTCTGTTAGTGCGGCTAGAACAAGATATAATAATTACAGTCATTTCTGAATAATATTAGGTTGCTGCAGTCGAATTTTTTTTAAAAGCCATTTTTTAGAATTCTCTTTAAACTCCTTTGTCACGAACTCAAAACGCAGAATAACATATGAAGACTACAGGGAAAAAACGTGAATAGTCAATTTTAGCCCGAATTGAGATAACCACTCCATCTTATAGCTTATACTCGATATTATAACACAGTCAGCGTATATCTTACGATTCATTATTCGTGTACCGGGAAAAACCGTGCATAGTCCGAACGCCACTGGAAAAAAACGTGGAAAAAGTCCGTATGAGTCGGAACGTTTTCATTGCATTTCATTAGTTAGATTCACATTCTATTTTCTAGATGCCACGTACAGGTTATAGTTTATAGTGTGAGTAAAAATGGAAGTTGTAAACAGTGATGACGAGAAAGGAATATCATTCATTAACAATAATTCTAAAAAAAAGACATTATATTTTTAATTTAGTTATATTTTTATTTACCACTCATATTAATTTTCAGAAACCATTCCCATTTCAGGAGAGAAATACAAAAATTTACAAGACCTTAAAAAGTTTTGTAATAATATTGCTGCTAATGAATTCTATACAAATTTACCCAGGAAGCCAGTAAATAGAACACTAAAAAGAAAAAAAAAACAAAATATGTCATAATTAAGTACCCACTTTTTTCTAGTTTCCTATAATACATGGAAGTACATGTATAAGTCAATACATGGAAAACGCCATATTACATCTTTACTTTATTTGTCAAGTTAACACGTTTTTTCCCTGTAAGTTACGTAGTTTGTGAGATTTTTCTTTACTAATACATGAAATAATAAGTAACATTATGTCAATTATTTATAGAACTAATATATCGTTACGCGAGATTTTTCTAAAATAGGTTAGTTTATTTAAATGATACAGGTTTAATAATCTGGAAGTATTTTACTTTAAAATTACTCTACTGAAAATTACAAATTTTTGATTGCACGTTTTTCCCTGTAGTCTTCATATGCATCAATAGAGTTGCTAGTTTTATCACAGGGAATTCGAACCAGCTGATAATGAACTCTGCGTGGACTGAGACTTTCACCTTTGCTAGATGTCATGTCAATCCGCTAGATGTCATTACTCGGTTTGTTAAGGAATTACCCCCCCCCCCCCAGTTGGGCTAGTCCAGAAAATTGATTTTTGTTTTATTTGATTTTTTTAATGCATCTGCACAATATATTCAAAATTTCATAAGAATCGGAGCATAATTGAGAAAGTTATACACTTTTAAAGTATGTCATCTCGAGTGTACGTTCTTAGCTCTCGCACGCTGCTAGTGTCTGCTCGCACTGCAAAGCTCCATCTGTTGAATAGAGCTACTATTACTATATCCCCCTGGCAGTCCAGACACTAAGCTGCTTCCAATGGAAGATTATATTTAAAATACGACAGAAGTCAGTTGTCCTGCCCCAATATACCAGCTCAAAACTATAAACGCGTTTTTTTCGAAAACACATTTCTCAAAACATACCGAAGGAAGAATTGATTTTGTTGAAAAACTTTTTTTATCTCAAAAAAAACTTTTTTAGTTACAAAAAAAGTTGGTAAGTGATTTTTTTAAATCAAAATTTTACCAAACCCTTCGCTCGAGGACTGAATTTTGAGACACTAGCATAATGTTTTTGGTTTTTTGATTTGGGATGAACCTTTCTAGAGTTATCATACTTATCGCAAGCTACCTGTGAAAAAAAGACCTCTCGCGACTTGAGCTGTAAAAGCTCCATTTATAAATCTTTTTTTCATAAAAAACTAATTTAAGTTCTTGAATATAAGTATCAAAGGATGATATAGGTATTGCTGACTGAAATAAAATTAATCTAAAATATTTACCAAATAATCTGATGAATTAGAGCGTGGATGGTTTTTTACTATTTTAATTTGTCAGAATGCACTAAGTGGGGTAATACCGCGATTCAATTCTCTCAAAACTCACCCTGCTGAAGGTCAATCGAGTCGGGCACTTTGTGCACTTGGACGATGGGCACTACGGCATAGTCGGCCCAACCGCCGTTCCTGTATATTCCTATTGTATTGTTAATGCCTCCTATCAAGCAAAAGTGCGGGTTCCCGGAGTGACAGAAGTTGCAGCATCCGCATCCACTGAAAAGAAAAAAAACTCTGTTTTTGTATGAGCTGCGATAAGGCAGTATGCCGCACAATAAGTTTGCTTTGATATTCTCGTGCTATTTACTAACTTGTTGGGATCGACGACTACTTTGTCCCCTTTCTTGAAAATATTCACTTCGGATCCAACGTCGACTACCGTTCCCGAAAATTCGTGTCCTAGTGTGAACGTGGCCGTCGGATTGCACGGAAATTCGCCCTGAAATGCAAAAATCAGTTTGACTTCGCCTGACTGACTGTAACTGTGGATTTATAAACTCATCGTTCGCGCTGGCGTTCACGTCCAAAGTTAAAACAGTAGTTGTAGGTAGAGTCGTTTATAAACGGCGCTGGCGTCGAATTCTGGCGCTTGCCGGCGTTCGAGCCACGACCAATCACAAGGTGTGAATGTAGTCACGTTATATGACGTTTTATTAAATGACATTAAGCCTACGATTTTAGACAGTTTCCACGTTTTGACATCATTGTGGAGCAAGATTATATGTATATAAACTTAATGTAACCGCCAACAATCCCATCAATTTGGTATTATTGTTTGTCAAATCCATGTTTACAAAATTTAAAACACAAACAAAATAAATTAGGTTAACATAACCTTAATTTATGAAACAAAAGAAAACACGAGCGCCAACGACAGTTTATAAATGGCATGTTTGAGTTGCTACGGCGACAACGCCATGATCGCTCCACCGACGCCAACGCCAGCGCGAGCGAAGAGTTTATAAATCCAGCGTAATTGTTAGGTTTACAGATTTTCGTGGTAAGAAGGGTAGACCAGGGCTAGCAGCACAGCATTTCATTATTTTTTATAATAGTTTTCAGGATATTCAGGTAAACAGTTGTGAAAAATACATTTTTTCTATAAGACCTAGGTATGTTATAATATGTAACTACATTTTTAGTTTGAGTTAAACAGATTATGATTGTTTGCTTTTTTTTGTTTTGTGTTACATTTTTTTCTCGCTGGAGAAATTACGCCATGCCCTGGTGTTGTTTTACTTATAACGAGACATAAAAAAAAACATCATAAAGTTGGTCGAGTAAAAATAGAGGTATATCTATTATTTATTTACATCCATTATTTATTTTGCAGTTGTGACAGCGACAACAAAGTTTCGCTTCGAGCTTTGACATAACTATTTCTCTCGCTCTCGTTTGCAGCCAGATTTGTTGATTTTTTTTTAATAACAATAAACGGTAATAAAACCCGTAATTTGAACTTGCTTAATGGTTCATTTGACATAATAATCAGGGTCAAGGCGAATTTTTAGGCATTTGTTTAAATCGTTTTACAAAAAAAATGTACTCTTATATAATGTTCACCTCGGTATATTATGAATATAATCTGATATTTTTATATCACTGATGTTATTTATGCTTTGATTTTACCCCGCTTGGAATTATTGGCTTATATTTATTCAGCATATCTTGTTTATATTTTCTTTATCCGTTTTATTATGTAATATGATATTTTTTGCATACATATATATACACGCACCTCTTTCCACAAAAATTGTAAAGATACCATAATCTTATTAGAAAAAAAAAGAACAAAAACAGTAAACATAGTTATGATACGCAATTCGAAAATTTACACTTGGAAAATTTGGAATAAAAATTAAGATAGTAAGTGTATCTGGGGTTAGGTAGAAAATGATAAGAAAAGCTGAATCTAGCTTTCATTAAAAAAAGAAAGGTCAGAAGATAATTTAAAAAAAGTATTTTTGATTTTTTTATAGTTTTCCTCATTCAGTCGTTCAGTTTTCAATTTTTTTTTGGCTGAAGAGTAATGTCGTATAATTCGTATTGTCACTTTTATTCTAAATTCAGTTGTTTTTTTTTTTTATAGAACTAGAAGTGGGATAAGTCCCAGAAGGACATTCATAGTCGATATCTCCGTTATTTAAAGAGTGTCAACAAAAAAATCTGAAAATTCGTATTTCGCTAGACATCTTTCAAAAAGTCACCCCCAAGTATATTTTTTCGAATAACATATTTGTAACTAACAACTTTTTACACACCACTTAATTCCCAGTACAGTGATATATTATAACCTACTTGGTATTTAAGAGTAATTTAGTGATTATATGTAAGTTATATTGCAAAGTAATTATTGAGACATTACTTGTACTGTGTGTTGTCATTAAATATTAAATTATTGCTTGTATTTCGGTATTGTAATTTACCAAATCAATGAGATTGCTAGAAAACAACTTTTATGTGAAACAAATGGTTAAAAAAAAATAATTTATTATTCAAACTCATTTTTAGGCACTTAAAATTTATAAAATCGTTACCATTTTTTTTTGCCGTGATACTACAACTCTCTAAGAAAAAAATGAGCCACGATTCGTTACTCTAGGACTATCCGTCGAGCAAGCAGAGCCTATTTTCGAGATCGTCTTTTTTTCGAAAAATTCATATATGTATCTCGAAAAATTTTCAGTTTTTCAATTTTAAAAAAAAACGCACTTTTTTGTCTTGCCGTGGGCTAGAGTTACAGCAAGTAGCAAGTTTCAAAACGTTAATTTGCAAAAAAAAGAACAAAAACAAAAATTTTCGATTTTTGAGAGTTTTTTCGACATATCTCCAAAAGTAATGCAGCAAAATGCATAAAAATATGAATCTAAAGATCTTTTTTATTACCTACAACTTTATAATTTAACTTCCTTCTGTGCGAGCTCTAGTTTTTTTTTTTTAATTTACGAAAAATCGTTTTTTTCAATTTTACGAATTTTTTAGGTTAAGTTTGCCGTTAAAATGCCAAGGACAAAAAACGCTATCCTTAGAATTATCATTCCTATACGACCATATTTTTTGTTTCCTATTTATATAGTCAACGCAGGTCGGCAATATTGAATTTTCTTCGAAACATTTTGAAAATGTGACCTTAGATTCTGAACGAGCAGATTTTTGACAAGAAATTAATGACTTGAATTATTGATTTTTAAATATTTTTACTTGTCTTAATAAATAAAAAAAACAATCTTTTGATATACATGTGTCCCTAATGAGTTTTCAGGTATAGTTTAAATCTGAAACATGAAAATTTCAAAATGTGATATCTCGGCGAAAAAAAGAGATATTTGAGCACACTCAACGGCATTTGAAAGAGGAAGACTTG